>VZTY01020443.1:345786-357746 GCA_013400935.1 Turnix velox
ATTCTGTGATTCTGTGATTGCACTAGATGATCTCTTGAGGTCCCTTCCAATCCCTGATATTCTGTGATTCTGTGAAAACAAAACAGGTCCTGCTCACCTCCATGGCTAACTTCTCTATGTGCACCAATTTGGTGCTCTGGGAAATGGACTCTTCCTTGGGCTTTGAGGGTCCAAATACTAAAAGCTAAGTGAGTACTAATTATCATCAGTAACAGATGTGTTCATCAGTGAAAGTCAGTTTAATGGATTCCAAATAGAAGTAGTAAGCAGCACTGCCTTTGCACCATGAGGGTATGAGGGAAAAAAATGTTGTTGCTTCTTACTTCTTGGTTAGTAAAGCCAAAGGGACACAGCTCCCTGGGCTGCTACAACACAGACATGGAAGCCAAGAAATACTTCACTTGGGCAGTGGTAGGTACACACATAAGCTCTTGGACTAATGGCCAGTTTGGCTGATGGAGATGTACAAGAAGAGGATGTCAAAGCTTTGTGCAAAGGGCACAGCTGCAGAGCTGCAAACCAGGACACTGTGTCATCCTGTGACACCACCCATGTGCTGGATAGTGTTAATGGAGTGGAATGGCAAAAGCTCACTTAATCCCCACCAGTAAATCTGCTCCTGAAACGTTGCCAAGTCAAGGTCTCATGACAAGTGCTTGCTGCAGCATTTCTGCCTTGTTGCAGAAAGGTCCTCAATGGGTCACAACCCAGACTGGTCTGCTCTTCTTCCTATTTCTCCATGCCATCTCCATAGAGGTAAGAAAGGTGTTTGATTTGCAGGGCAGTGGCCATCCCCAGGTTTGATAGAGATGAGAAAGTCCTCAGGACTGCAAACAGGCCAAAAAGATTTCCTTCCAGAGGCCCCCCCCCACCTCCCCCAGGCAATTTCCTTCCACCCATCAGCAGAAGCATGGCAGAGCTTGCAGAAACCCACCATCGTAGCAAAACAGCACCACACACTAAGCACATTTGACATGGTAAATAAAAAAACCCCACATTTAAACAAGCAATGCTGTGAACTTTAATGAGCCTCAGGGCCTCACTCAGTAGCCTTTTGTCTGTGGCAAACAAAAAGAGGAGGTATTGGTGTGCAAGGCTCGGCAATCAGAAAAGAGTTTGTATTATGGGGAGCCTGTGAGAGAAGCAAAATATGGTGCTCGCCAAAAGGATGTAGGAAGAGATGGCCTTAATGGAACAACAAATGCACCTGAAAATCACCAGATGAGAGCATAATTTGAAGACAAACAATTAATTTTGAGCAGCACCTGCTGCACAAAAGGCACGCATAGCACTTCAAGTAAAATGATGGACTGAACATGTTTTAAGAAAACCCCAACAGTCTGGATGAGGGTAAGAGCAGTTATAAATAACACCAGCAGAGAACCATATCAAACAGGATTTCAATCGTGAAGAGAGTAGCAGCAGTTGGTTGAACAGCTGAAAGGAAAAGGGGGCCAAAGGCTGATGCTCAGTGACAGAGACTTCCTGGGGAAGGAGGGAGATGTGTTGTCTTTGGGGTTTTAAGTAACCTGCAGCCTGTTCCATGCTGGTTTTATTGTGTGACCTTGAAGAAGTCATCAAGCGTGTTCCAGTCTCCTGACATAAAATAGTTTTTATGAGAATGAGTCTGTGAAGGTTTGTGGAGCACTTTGTGATGCTCAGGCAGAAAGAGGTGCTTACTTGTTGAGACCACAGATTGATTGGTGTGTGAGAGCATTTATGACCACCTGTATTTATAATTGCCCATATATAAGGAGAGCTGAAGCTTTCAGCAGCTAGACTGACAGTAGGACAGCCCCAGGAGCAGTGGGGATCTTGTTGCTATCCCACCTTAGAGGCTGAACTAAAATCCAATTTTTAATGAATACAGCCATAACCCTCATACCCAAGTCTGCCACTGAGCAGTTGTGATGGCTGCCAACATGCCCCACCCTGTGTTGCAAGTGTGGACAGTACCACCTACACTCCTTGTCACCAAGTGCAGATCTTCCTGTGGAAAAGTTAATGGGTCCCTGTAGCAGCCCATAACTGAGGCACAGATCAGTCTCCAAGCAGACCTAACATATTTTCTAGAGGGAACCAAATGTGTGTAGAAGGTTTAAGCCTGATCTTTAGTCCTCTGCACAACTTCTGCTTACCGCATTAGAGAGATGCCTTCTCTTGGTGCTACCCCATTTTCTAATTGATGCAGATATTCCCATTCTCAGTTAATCCTCTTTGTTTATAGCCAGCAAAAGGGGTGATGCAGTTGGAATTAAAATGGCCTGGATTTCCTCCTGCCCAAAATACTCTTGCAGTGGTGGCATTCCCTGCCAGAGGAAGCAGCCCGGCAAACCTCCTGGCAGAGCATTGCAGTAATCTAATCAGAAGGAGATAAGAGCCTGGATGGGCTTTGCAGTGTCTGATATGGATAAACACCAGACCAAATCTTGTGAGCATTGGTGCGAGAACAAACACAAGCCTTTTAGATAGAGGCAAAAATGATCAGCTGAACTATGAGAACTATTGAAATGAGATACAATTGGGGATTCACATTTTAAAAGCAAAACCAAACTCATTTTATCCATGTCTCAGTACTGATCCACTTCCATGGGCAAGAGAAAAGAAACTTCAGTCTGAAGTCTGAAGCACACAACTCCAAAATGAGAAAACACTTCTCAAGGACTAATTTATTGCACAAATATAACATATTTTTCTGCTCAGAGAATACCCACAAACACATTGCAGTTTCCTTACATATTTTTCTTTGAATTTTTTTGGCCCATTTTCACTAATTGTCTGCGAGTTCACTGTTTGCAGTACTTAATGCCTGGAATCCAAGCGGTTGGTTGGTGGCCGTTGGTCACGTACATCACAGGCTAATATTTCTGCTGGTCCCTGGTAGAGACTGTCCTTCATTGGGTCCAATTCAGCATCCTTTGATGTTAATGAGAGTCTCTCTCTTGACTTCAGTGCACTTGAGTCCAGCTCTTTGTTAGAGAAGGAACTGAAAGAAGCCACGGAGTCTGTCAAGCTGCGTTCAGATTTATTTGGGAACTCAGCAAACACTCATTCTTCCCACACAGGCCTTTCTCAGCTCCACTCCTAAGAAAAAAATTAAGTTCTCAAACAAAATTTTATTTCCTTGCAACATGCATAGTTATTCAGACCAGTGAAAAATAGGCATAACACGATGCTCTGCTTGACTTCATCCTCCACATCAGTGTATGCAGCAAATATCAGAGGAGTGACGGATGAAGCTCATCACTTCAAAGCAAGACTTACCCTTAATTTCATTCCAGCACTGAAAAACCCATAAGGTGCAACAACTAAGGTCAGCTAACTTTGTTATTTGCCATATTGTCAGGTCATAAGTGGAAAAATATAGAGTCATGGGTCATGACTCTATACAGGGTCATGCCTGTGGAAACAATCAGACAGGAGAGGTAACCCAAAACCGATCAATAGGGTATTCCATCATGCTTACTATAAAAGCTGAGGGATCAAAGGAGTTTGACTCTTCCTTCAATGGCCAGTGTCAAAGGTGGACTATATCAGTTCATCTGCCTTTGATCCCAGTTTGACCATTCCCAAATCCAGATCAGGAATCTAGTTTCTGTCCATTGCTGAGTTCAGTCAGGGACTTTCCCAGTGACTGCTGGTGATGTGGTTGTCATGGTGGAAGCTTGATATGGTTTAGTATGTATTTTCTTATTTTATTTCTATGATTTTATCAATGTTTTGATATATTTTGTTTCCTCTAAACTCATAAATCTGCTTTTCTTTTTCCCTCCTGTCCTTGGAGAAAAGGGTAGGGGAGACCATCTGTCATTCATCTCAGTAGCCAGTCCTGCCCAAATCACAGCACACCTACCTGCACCTCAACCCATGTAAGTCCACAATTTAGAAGTTCAAAACCCTTCTTTCTCACCAGAAGACATAAGCCCCCTCAAATTGCCCCCATTTCATCCTGGCTATCACCCCAGACTTCTCAGTCACCTGCCTCCAGGCATCTCCAAAGCCTTGTCATAGGAGTGTCAAGGTCATGAAATGCCAGAGAGACTGTGAGGAGAACCTGGCTACCCTGCATGAATTGAGGTGCCTATTTTGATTTTACTTGTGCTGCCATGAGAGAGCAGATCAACCAAAAAGACCAACACTGACATCTTTCTTTTCCTACTCCTCTAGGGCAGTGTTGTGCTAGCAGCTCCTTTAACATTAAGGCTGCCTGCATGTAAAAATACAAATTATCTTCTCTTCAAAACAGAGTTTAAAAATAGCACTATTTGAGGAGTATATAAACAAGCATTCATTTGCAGCACCATATTAGAGCTCCCTTCTTTAATTAAATGGTTGGTTGATGCATTTCAAAGCTCTGTTCCAACTCAGTCTTCCTGCATCTCTGTGCTTTTCCTGTTATGAGCAAACCTCAACTAACTGCACCATGAATTTTAAAGTAAACTAGATGGTGCAGAGTAATAAGGCTATTAATATCCTAATTGCTGAGCTTCATTTGGGACACATTCTCACACAGACACAGGAAGAATTAACATCTCTGACATGCTGTTAAGCAGGAATGGCTTTACTGCCTTCGCTTGATACCTGGCTTACAGGAGAGCACAGATGAAACATTCTAAGGCCAGGGTACATATATTTTTCCTCTGAACCCACATAGCTTTTGCCAGACACAGTCAGGAATGTAATCCTGACTATTCAGACCAGTCCCTCCTCTGATCCTGAATGCAGCTGGAGAGTGAGCAGAAAGACCATGTGTTTCCCTTTGTTGAAGTGCATTCTTCATGTAATCCCTGGATTTGGTACGTCTTTTTTTTTAGTTTCACACACAAGTGGGGAATGGAAAAGACACATGATGTGAGACCTGCAGTTCACCCCATCCCTGAGAAGGATTATTTCATTTATTGATGATGTTTCATCTTCTAGGGCTATGTCTTGTCCAGTTTTAAACTTTGGAAGTCAGCTTTTGCTCTTCTCTTGGTGCGCTATGAGAAAGTATAAAATCCACTCTTAATAAAAGCTCTCTGATGTCAAGGCCTATACCTTTCCTTTCTTAATTTCATCCAACTGCTTATGCTGTCCACTTAAGGAGTATCAAATGCTTTCCCTGGCATTTTAGGGGACCACTAGTGAACATTTAGCTCCTCTTTATCCAGCAGTTCTGTTTTCCTTGAAGGTCCTTGTCACACTGGGAGTCAAATTTCCCCAGCACATCACTCTTCACTTCTCTTGCAGGCTTGTAAGCAGCTGCCAAACAACCAAAAGCAGAGCACTTCTTTTTTTTTTTTTCCCCTGAATGACACAAGGGGATAGCTAAAAGGTCATATTTAGAGGAAAATTCAGAGCCTTTACCTTCAGCTGATTTGTTTACACACTTGCCTGTTGGAGGGAGGTGTTCAGAGACACACATGAACTTGAAACTTCCCCAGTGCCTTTCCTAAAAAGATATCTGAGTATGTCAATATGGGTCCAGACTATGGTAATAAGGCAACTTTGGTGTTTGAACCAGCCTTACCAGCCTTGGTTGGACTGGAAATGAGACATGCTTCATGGGAGCTGCATGCAATGTTCAACTTGCCATGGTTTTGCTTACAAAGAAGACCAACCTCCTAAGTCCTTTGGAGGCTCTTGCCCTTCACTGTAGAGATTTTGCTAAGGAGATGTTTTTTCTTCCCCCACCTGAGCCAAATGCCCACCAACCAGACAAAAGCTGCTACAGCTCTAAACCAAGAGCCACCACTTCAGCTTCAAAAGTATGAACTAGTCCTCACCCTGCACATTCTGCCAGAGGATGGCACAACAGCATGTGGTCAAAGACCAGAGAGAGCTGGGTCTCTTTAGCTTGGAAAAGAGGAGACTGAGGGGGAACCTCATTAATGTTTATAAATATGTAGACGGTGAGTGTCAGGAGGATGGAGCCTGACTCTTCTCAGTGGCCTCCAATGATAGGACAAGGGGAAATGTGTACAAGCTGGAACATAAAAGGTTCCAGAGAAATGTAAGAAAAAACTTTTTCACAGTGAGGGTAACAGAACACTGGAACAGACTGCCCAGAGAGGTTGTCTCCTTCTCTAGAGACATTCAGAACCCATCTGGATGAGTTCCTGTGTGACCTGGTCTAGGTGTTCCTGTTCTGACAGAGGGATTGGACTAGATGATCTCTTGAGGTCCCTTCCAATCCTTAATATTCTGTGATTTTGTGAAAAACTGTACAGGAGCATCCCAATGAGAGGCTTTGAGGCTCAGCAGTTGGTTTGTCTCAGGAGCTCTTGAAAAGGCAAGCCAGTCAGGTTGGTGTTAAGATTAATTCAGATACCCCACAGAAATGAGCTACTTTTCAAACCTGTGTTTACATTTAAACACCTGAATTTACAGACTATTATTCTGAGTTGCCTCCTTTTGTCCTCTAAAATCCAGCTGCTGGATTAGGATGATGCTCATGCTCTGTTACAACTATGCCTCTCCCTTTCACATGTTTTCTTCTGAATTCCTTTGAAATATACATCAATATTCCACAGAAGAGGTGATGTTCTGTGCAAGTATAACTACACATTTCTAATTACACTTTGTAAAGCTATCATGAGTTCTTCATAATCTTGTCCAATTTGCTTGGCTACTTCCACTCCTATAAACATGAATCCTCCTAATGCCAAATTCAGGTGATCATCAGGAGCTGGATGGGAAGTTGCTGTGGGAGGGGGATCATATGCAGGCCTGCTTATATGTTTTTTCCTGCTCTTCTGGGCTTGGGAGTGGAGGAGTGATGGATGAGGCAGCAGCAATATAGCATCACAGCACATCATGGTGCCGTGGCAGGGCTGGGAAGGAGCTCAGGCACAGAAGAGATGCAGCTCAGAAAAAGCAATTTGGAGAGGAAAAATGAGATGGGCTCATCTGAAAGCAATTTTTTCAATTAAAAAGAGGAAGCAGAGATACCACGACAGCCACTTCACTCCACTGGAAGCAGAGTAACTTCACAGGAACGTTTTCACCATCCAGAAGCAGCTCTTCTTGATTACACAGGATCTTATGTTAAGTTGCTTGAGGCTTGTGTGGTAACAGAATTATTCAAAACAACCGTGGCCCGGCTTTTACCAATTAGGAGAACAATGGCAGAATCATCTTTCTCTAATCCTTAACCCTCTCTGCAGCTGACTGAGATGCCTACTCACAGGCTCTTTGTTTTATTTATATGTTTGTTGGGGTGGCAGCTGTGGGATTGGATCAAATGCCTTTCAGATTCTGGGTCATTTGGAGCTTAATAAATGGGAGCAAATTATGGACTTAAAAAGAAAAAAGTTAGGGGGCAATGCAAGAAAAGTTCTGTTTAAAGTTTAAAAATTTTGTAATTGCAGTCATTGTAAGATGTGGGTTCTTGGCCATGCTCCACCTGTGGATCACTCTAAGGTCTTAATGAGATTTATTCCTTTTCAGAGATGGATAAAATGTGGCAGAATCATCTACATGCATTTCTGAATATAATAGAAGTTAAAATACAAGGGGTTAAGATACAAAGTTTGGAGCCATCTGCCAGCATTCAGTTTCTGTGAGGTTGCAGGTCCCTGCCATGCAACATCACACCAAAGCAGTATTTGGCATTCTGGCTCAGCACCATCCCCAGGACTGATGATCATTATTGCATACAGACTGAGTAATGAGGAGCAAAGATGATACCTGAGTGCATTTTGGAACAGTCTTCTTCCTTTACTTCTCATAATCAGTTGTGCAGGTTGACTGGTTTGGAAAGAAAGTCATCAAAGATGACAGTTCTCACATATCCCCTTAGTAGCTCTTCACTCTTAAAAGATTCTCCTCAGCTATTCTTTTCCACCCTGATGACTTTTGCAGACAGATCCTTACTGAGCTGATGTAGGCACACAGTAAACACTGCTAGAAGCAGGCTAACATATGGCATCACTTAGATACTGAGCAGACCCAGCACCATCATAATGATATTTCAGTATCTCTGGTTCCCCTCCTAACCTAAATCAGTCAGTTCATTTGTCTACAAAATGAGAGAGGAAAAGGTGTTAAAGAAACTTCTACAACCCATGGCAAGAGCTTTCATTTGATCCTGTGCTTCATGCTTTCAAGAGGAAGAGACCGAAGGTCTGAAGAAGAACAATGCTCAACAAGCCATTGGCTCTGTTTTCATCTGAATGCTCTGCTACAACCTAGCTTGGTGAGATGTTAAATAAAAATAGCTTTAAAGACTTTAAAATTAGACTGGTATACAACCTTGCCCTTACCTAATACAAGAAATGCAGGCTACTGCAGATACAAACAAATCCAGCAAACATGAGCCTTTGGGACCTAATGGAAAACCATGAGTTCCATTCTGACTTCTTCTTGGTGGGAGTGCAAGCAATGCAGCAGGAATCAGAGGTGTAAAGGGGAAGGAAATTCTGGTATTCTGCAAAAGTGAACTGGTCTGGGTCTTTGTTAAGCCATTTCGTCCTTGTTCACCTGCAGAACTGGAGCAGAGTAATGTCACTGAAGATCGCACAGAGAATCCAGATGGTTGGTGAAGGAAATTGATGGAAGCCTCATAGAAAGTGATGGGGGTTCCTGTTGTGAGGAGCATCTGGGCTTGCAGCAGCACAAGCCAGATCTGAAGTGCTGGGTTGCAGACTGTCTGCATCAGCATGAGGTGATGGGACAAGACTGATGGCTGCATGAAGAGGAGGGTGAGGTTATTATTTTACCTCATAAGGGAGTAGCATTAAGGTGTTTGGCTCACTGCCTCCAAAGTAGATTTTACCTAGACTGAAGACTGATATTATCTGTAAAGCTTCAATGGCTCTAAGTGATGAGTAAGTTTGAGGAAGCAGGTATGGTCCTTCTTGTCAGATAGGTATGTTATACTCCCAGCTCTCAGGTGAAGCTGTTATGCAGAAGGAGATCTTGATTAAGGAGATTAGAGGGGCTGAGGTTGGTTTTGGTTCCAGATGAGGCCCTAATACATTGCATAAGCTGCAGCAACTTGATCCCCTCTTCACAGCTATGAAGACAAATTAGGTGGATTGGCCTAATTTCTGATAGTGTTAGATACTACAAGATGCACCTCATGGAAATGAGGAAGTGCCTAAGCCATGTAGGAAAGAACTGAATAATTCTTCTTGCAGTTTAATACTCTAGATGGGTACCTGTGTGCTGAAAATCCCTTGGAAAAACTTTTTTTTTTTTCAGAAAATCTAAAAGTAGTCAAGTAGCTTAGCACTGCAGTGCCTCAGCACTTACTTGCAGAAGTATCATACACCACATTTTCAGTTGTAGGTAATGCAAGCTATATAAGTGCATCTATATTTGGAGCCATAAATGAGGTACCTTGCAACTACTGAGCAGAACAGACTCCTTTCCTGCAAATTAAGCTACTTGTCTCTTCTAGGAGCATCAGCTTCCAACATCTATAACTAAGCTGAGAAGTTTCTAAGGTTTGTTAGACACACTTACAGTGGGAGGCCAAAACACTGGAGTTCAGCAGGCCACCTCTTCTGTAACAAGTTCATCACTAATGGGAATATGTTATCCTACATTTTTTCCAGATCAATTGCCATCTTGCATTTTTTTTGGATCCCTAGCTTGAGGCAACTTGAAGTAATTGCAGTCTTCCAAAGACAAGCATCCAGAATCTTCTGAAAAACAATGAATCTCGTTTTAAAATGTATCAAGACATTTAAAAATGGAGGCATTTTGAAAGTTTGGCTTTCAGAAGAGAACCATCTGGTTCATTTTCTCACTGGAATCCCCTTGCATTGACTCAGTCTTCAAGCAGCGAGAGGAGCTGGGATTGGTGTACAGCTGCTTAAACACAAATAAGAGAGATCTCAAATAAGAAATAAATATTGTGGGTTGACCTGTTACCAAAGTGTTTACTGTGCAGAATTTTTGAGGGTGTTTTTTAACATCATGTCTTCATGACTAAAAATCAATTCTTAAAGGCATTTAAGAGACTACAGGAAGGCTGGAAGCTGCAGCCTCTTGTCCTCATCACCTGAAGGGCTACTAGGGAGGACTCTGGTAGAGCCTCAGTTGAGGTAGAAAACTAGCTACTGTGGGTCTACAGGGGTTAAAAACAAGTGGACTCCAGCAGCTCATGGAGATGCCTAAAGTTAATCATCAGGTGAGTGCAACAGACAATATGTTATGGTTTTGCAAATCTTTTTTTTCTGTAAAAGCTCTGTTCCTGCAGCAGTAAAAAAAAAAGTTATGAGGCTGTTACTTTGTTCATTAGCAAACAGATTCTCGAGAAGAAGGAAAAGCAGGCAGTAAAGCCTCCTGGGTGCTCTGTGTAGGCCTGGTGGTGTTCAAGCCCCCTTGTGGAGGTGCCATGATACCCCCACAGAAGCAATGAAGGCCGGAAGGCTTCATACCTAACTGCAAGTATGCAGAGCCAGAAGAGGGGAGGCATAGCCTGGGCTGCAAAAGAATGAAAGTCAGACTAATTTTTAATGATCAGTGCTATTACTGTGTTGCAGAAAAGCCACACAAATCATACTGAACCTTCTATGACTACTGTGCATGTGTTTAGTGTTTCAGGAAAGAGCAAGAGAGAGTCCCAGGACTATGGGAGCCCTTCTACTTATAGCTATGAATTAATTTTAATTAGCCCTGGAAATGGGCCTCTCTGGTTCTTTGTTCTCTGAAATTGTGCTTTTCAGATGCAGGGCTCTCAATTAGCAGCTAATTATGATGGTCTTGCCTCCTTGAGGCTAGAGGGTGTATAGAAACCCCAGCCCCTGACAGCTGCTGGAGATTTGCCTTCAGCTTGAGCAGCAGAATTATTGATATTGATTTCAAGGGTCTTTGGCTTTTGTCCGTAAATCCCTCACGAGCCTGAAACTACGTTATTTGTGACACTACTGAGAATTCTTTGATGCTGTGAGCTCTGAAAAATAGATCACGTTTCCAGCCCTCACCAAATGTAGCGAAAGCAGAATAAACAAGCTGTATGTCTAGTAACCTGTCTCTCCTCTCCTGGAGCAGCAAATGAGGAATACAGCTGCAAACCCCAGAATGTTTTGTGAAATATCTATGTGTTTTCAGGCCATGCTTTGCTATCTCTACAACTGCTGTTGGACAATAATGCTATGTGTCCTCAACCTAGGTCTAGTTCTCTGATGTCAATGACCCCAATTGGCCCATAGGCTGGCTCCAGCTTTGTAGACTATTGCAAGCACAAAAATGAGCCTTTTTACCTCAGTGATAGGTTTGATTCTGGAGTCATGGCCAGGGCAGATGGAATGAGGAGAAGATGAAATTCATGAGAATATCAGATTCACACTACCAGAGTTCAACCATTGACCCACCTCTGTTGTCTGTTGAGGGTGGTAGGACATGCTGTGTAGGGAGTTTAGTGAACATAACCCTGCTTATTCCCTTTAGAATCTCCCAAAGGACCTGTATTCCATTAATTTTTCTAACCACTTCTTGAACTACATGATAGTACCTGTAGTCTTCTAAAAATATATCCCAAAAGTTGGCTACTCGTTGCACTAGAAAAGCTTTCTTCTAACTCTTTTAAGATAACCTCCTAGTGGAATCATAGTTTTTCCAGCTTTGCCCCTCACTTTCAAGCTGTGCATGTCTCCTTCTGTGTGGAGGGGGAGAAAATGGTTTGTTTGTTCTTTAATCTGCCTGTCTGAACTGGTGCAAACTGGTTGCCTGTCTGTGCAAAACTGTATCTGCTGAGGTACGTGACAGAATCCTACAAGCATCACAATTTTCAGCTACTAGTAGAAGCACAGTTTGATCAGCAGCTCTCACATTCTTGCATGATGGTTTCCTTTCAGATCTCTGTGGAGCAATTATTGTTTGATATTTCCTTGGTCATACGTGAGGGGGATTAGCAGTGCTGGAAGGAGTCTGTGAGCATACTCTTTTAAGATAAAAGTTTTTTGCAGTAAAGCTACAGATAAGACAAACCTCAAATAAGTCACAGACTTTCCCCCACCTCCCCCATCCCC
>VZTY01020443.1:358311-451336 GCA_013400935.1 Turnix velox
ATGGAGTGGCTGAAAATAAGGAAGTACTGGAAAGGGTTGTCCAGGGGAACTGGAGTTTGCACCACTACAGGGTTTCAAAACCAAGTTTGATAAACATCAGTCAGAAAGGATGGTGATGTATTTGATCCTGCCTGAAGCACAGAAACAAAAGAGATAGCCTCCTCAGGTTTTCTCCAGTTGATTTATGTGATTCTATAAAACAGCAAGAAAATAAAAAAGTAAAAATGTGCTTCCATTTCACATAGCACTTCTCAATTTTCTTGCTAACCAAAATTGACAAATTGGAAGGAAGGAAGGAAGGAAGGAAGGAAGGAAGGAAGGAAGGAAGGAAGGAAGGAAGGCAGGAAGGAAGGAAGGAAGGAAGGAAGGAAAACCTGAAGTGCTGTACACTCCATAGTTACCATCATTGGGAAGGCTATTAACAGCTACTACTTACCACTCTAAAGGGAAGAAGGTGACTCATCAAAAGGAGAAACTACAACAGCCATTACAGTTAAGAGCAAGAATTGGAGAGGAATATAAGGATATGAGTCAAAAAGAATAATTTACTCAAAAACACTAAAATAAGAGGAGAGATGAAGCAAGTGGGTGCAGAGTTGCAGGAGAATTGTGTCTAGTGTTCTTAATGCTATTTTTTAAATTACCATATTACAAGTCTTCCTAAACTAAAACTGATGTTTTTTTCATAAAACTCAGTGTTCCAACATTTCCAGCACAATCATATGGAGCCACTTTGCTATTAACATAATCCTCCAAATTAACATACTTCACATCATTAGGGCTGTTTCCTGCTCCTCCCCCCTTGTCACCTCCCTTTCTTCATACAGATATAACAATGTCAGCATCACCACTGAACGTTTAGGACAGATTTCCATCCCTTAGAGGTCACCCTCCATCATTTGAGCTGTAATCACTGATCTTACATGAGATTTCAGCCTGCCTCATCCGAGCAGGAAAACACAAGTATTTAAGTGAGACCATTTCATCTGGCAGTTGAGGCAGGCTAAGAGCACACACATGGTTAATTAGTATGGTTCAGACAACAGGCAATAACTCATTAAGCTGCAGTAACTCCACTATGTTTGATCATGTGCTCTCTGCCCCAAGGCAATTCATAAGTAAAGCAGTAAAGTCAACTTATCTACCATCTCAATTTCTCACCCCCTCTCTTTTTTTTTTTCCTAACCACAGAAAAGCATGGTTTAACCACAGAAGATAATTTCTGGACACGGAATAGTTCATCACCTTCCTCTTTTTGGCAGAGTAACTGAGCTTGAAGACTGTTATCCTGCCCAGATAACAGCCTTGCTTTTCCCAGGCTTAATACAAAGGCTTTCTCTCTCTCCTCGTAGGTGCTGTTCTATAGGTTCTCTGCAGCCTTGCTCTCCTCAGCACTGCAGCTACATCTTTCCCAGGTATAACACCAGAAAATGGTTACAGTGATCCAGCTGAAGGGATTATTCCTCCATGCCTACCATGTGGCATGCCCGTCTGTCCAGCTCAGCCTGATGTTTCTTCCTTCCACAGCTGAGTCATTGCTCCATCACAACCTCCAGCTCCCCTGTGGTGGAGCTGCTGCCTGGCTGCTCTCTCCCATCGTGTGCCTGTGGAGCTGATTATTTCAACACAGGGGCAGATTCGCACTTCTCTTTGCTAAATTGCATCCTGTTTTTTTCCAGACCAGTCCTCTAATTACTGAGATCTCCTGGGCACTAATCCTCTCCTCCCTGATGTCTCTTGCTCTCAGACAAAACTCTAACAAAGGATCTCTCTACCCCTTCATCAAATTATTAATGAAAATACTGAATAGTTCTGAACACAGGCCGTATCCTGAGGGAACCAGCTCAATAATTCTTTCCAGTTTGACAGTGTTCACCTGGTAACTGCTCTCTGGGTACTCTGAGTAATTTCATCTAAAACCTTTCTTCATGAGTTTCTTGTAAGAACAGTGCTTTTCTAAAGGCACTTTTTCTATTTCAGCTAAAACTTCTTCCTATTATATGGACAGCAAGAGAACCCATGTTTCTATTAGTTAATGCTCTTGTAACATGTAGAAAGGAAAATAGCACCCCTGTTTCAGTTTTAGCTTGCTTCTGTCTATAGAGGATTAGGATGTGACCAAATGTCACAGCTTGCCTATTGCAAACTCATTTCAGCATTCACCCAAAGGATCTTTTGGTGGCCTTCACTGCAAATGGGATAATGAGAAAAATGGACTTGGGAATAATTTTGCATAATAATTCCTAAATCTTTGGTTTCCCAATTTCCAAGAGATTTGGATCAGGCCTCCTAGGAGTCTGAATTCACTTTCCATCTCCAGATAAAATTGCTGAGCTTCAAACCCAGCATCAGAGTGGGCCGTTTGCTTTATTACAGGGGAAAGGAAGCATTCTGTTTTGTTCCCTTGAGCTCTAGTAATTTTGTGATTTGCATAATGAGATATAGGAAGATAGCGGGTAATAAATCCAGATATACAGAGAATTTGTTGTGCTTTCCACATCATCCTGGAGGGCTGGAGCATGCAAAAAGGTAAAATAAAAGATAACCCTGAACACCTGTTATATTGCATGGCAAGTTAATAAAATATTGCTCACTTAAGTAAGATCATTTGAACTGCTCACTAGAGGAGTCCTCTTCCCCCTCCATTGGTTTTTACAGGCAGCCTGGGGAGATTATGTGTTTAAGTTAGTAATTTAAATTTAGATACCTTGAACAAACACTGCAGATTCCCCTCCTCCCTCCCAGAATAAATACAACATGAGACCATTCTCTTTTTAAAAAAGAGCCAGGACAGCAAGAAAAAATGGGTGAGTAAAAGAAGTATTTGCCTTGCTCTTCAATGTAGCGATTGCTTTTTCTTGTTCCTCTAATATGAATTGTGCTTAATAACTGAATGCAAATTAAGCAAGGATATTTCTGATCACTGGCTGGGGGCTCACATTCTACTAATGAGAAAATTAACTGTAAGACCAAGTCAAAATATTTTTGCTGCTGTTCCCAATGGAAGTCAAAGCAAATGCACATTTGTACTTCCTCTTGCTCTGCGGGCGGCTTGGCGTCCCTTTCACTGACATCGAATCGTGCCAGAAAAGCCCATCAGGTCTTTCAGGTTCCCACTGGCAGGAAAAGCAGCACTCTCATTGGCCCCAACTTTTGGAAAAGAGAAAAATGTGCTAAGTCTCAATGTCCTTCAAGTCTCCATAAATCACTCATAGAAAAGAGTGGGGATTACTTGGGCAGCACATTGTATGCCCAAAAATGGAGCTGAGAGAGGACCTCCAAAGTCGCTATAGAGGGATTTCATCACGAGGAAGGGAGGCTGAGCAAACAGCAAGGATGCCCTGTTACAACAACATCCTGTCCTTGCAAAGGGGAGAATGGAGAATGGCTTTTGAGGGAATGACAGAGCTTTGGATCTCAGTTCCCTGAGGCAAGTTCAGGCCAGTTCAGACTCATTGCTTTTGTGTGATGGAAGGTTTGGGCTTATTATGAGATCAAACTCAAAAGAGCCCTGCCAAGTTTGAAAGTTCATGATGTTTCAAGCAGAGAAAGCAAGTGTCTTACCTCTTACAGAGGCTAGTCCCTTCGTTATGAAACAGGAGTCATTTAGCTTTCGTTCCCAATGATGAATGGAAGATGGCTGAAGAATAGTCTGCTGAAACCAAGAGGCAGATCTGCCCTTCACAACTTGTGAGGGAGGGCACCATGGTGTTTCTCCTTGGAGTGAAATTCCCGTTTTCCTGGTTTGCTTTTTCTGCTGTGAATGAGATAAACATTGATACAGCACAGAGCAAACACAGTCCGCTGTGAGTCTCATCAAGGGATTACTGGCTACTCAAACAGAAGAAGACAGAGTGGGAATTCAATTCACGCAACCTAAAATCTTGCCCTCCTTGCTTACAGCTTTTTCTCACCCTCCTCAGACTCTGTCTTCACCCTAACTGGGCATTTGCCTCTCTTTGAAGGCTGTCCCAGAGACTCACTGCTTCCAGGCTGGAGACATCCTCTGGTTTCCAGATTCAGCTAATAATGACCAGCTCAGACACATTTGCTTTGGTGTTGACCATTTCATTAAATAGCTCACATCCCTCCTTTGGGGTTACCCACGCTATTTTAGGAAACAGCAACCATAGCTCCTGTCAGCTTCTGTTTTGCTAAGGAAAGCAAGCCAAGGCCTTTTATTCGCCTTCGATTAGTTAGATCATTTTTCACCCCTGTAGCTCAGTTTTATATCCTTATCTGCACTTGATTTCAGTAAAATTTCTTTCATAAGAGTGAATAATTGAAGTTGTGTAAGTTGGTGCTTGCCTACACCTTCTTTAGGGATTTCCTCTGTACCTGCTTTCAGACCTATTAGGGCTGCTTTGCATTTTATTTGTAGTTGCCTCACATTTGTTGTCCACAGTCACTCAAAGTTTAGTCAAATGTTCAGATCTCTCCAGGCTGGGTGTTTTTCAGTGGACTGGTTTCCAGAGAAGAGCAGGAAATTACCTTAGTGTGTCACTTCGCAGTTGCCCCCACATCATATCAAGTATATTGCCCTTCTCTTCAAACTCATCTGGTTCTTCCCCAAAACTGCCTCAATCCTGCTCTGTAGTGGTAAGGTATTAAAGCTGGGTTCATCAGTACGCTCCTATACCAGAAACAATCATGCAAATACCAAATACCAAACCCGAGACTCATCTGTAAGGTTTCCTCTGGTTTGATGGTCCCTTAAAGTGCAAGAAAGTGTTTCTCCCTATTGAGCCAAACCTTTACCATCTCATCATTTTTACCTTAATGCCCATCTTCATTAGATTCCCTGACAATTTTCCAGGTATCTCTGTATCAAAACCTACTCTTGAAAGCTTTATTAGATCTACTTAAATTCTTGCACCTAGAAAATCAATTACTTATCAGTTATCTGCCCATCTATCAGACTAGGCTGACTTGAACTACTTATGCTAATCCAAGACTATATTTCTCAGATGTGAGGTTTTTTCTCTAAACAATTTTAATTTTTATTTGCCCTTCCATTTTTTTTTCTAGGCATTTTCAAATATCCACATCACAGTGGTCAGCTGGCAAGGAATAATTTCCCATTTTCTAAATCTGAGTGGGAATGTCTCATTGGATGAGTTTACAGAAAAAGTAATTATGTTTGATTAATGTGATCTATTGAATGAATTTTTAGGGGTCCTAGGATGGAGATTATATTGTCTACATGGTGAAGTAAATTGACCACACTGCTTTGTTTTCAACTCATGGCATGGCTCTTTGAATTTTTATGCCCTAATTCCTAACAGCTTGCCTCTTCCCTTTTTTCCTCCATACTCATTTCTTCTCATCTTCCCTAAAGGACCTAACTTGGCTTGATTTACAGCAATTTCCTCTTGATGTCAAGATATATAGATCCAAAGGTTTTTTCCAGTTTGATTTTAGTCTCTCTTTGACCCCAGTGTCGCTCTGTCACTCATCCAAGTAGTTATAGAGCTTTCCCTTGTTACATCCCTCCAGTTCATAAGTTGACATCCTGCCTTTGGTCTGTCTCACTTTAGGAAAAGCAGCTTCAAGCACAGACTGGGGTGGAGGGCACATCCCAGTTGCAGAGCACATGGCACCTCTATGATCCCCATCCCATCTGTGGGTGCCCTGAGCCTTCTGAATCTACAGTATCTCTGGCACATATTAATCACATAGCAGACCTCTAGCAGTTTGTATTTTTTTTTAAAGTGTGAAATATTTAGAATCATAGAATGCACTGGGTTGGAACAACATCTAGTCTGTCCCCCCTGCAGTAAGCTGGGACATCTTGGACTAGATTAGGTTGCTCAGAGCCTCATCAAGCCTGACCTTGAATGTCTCCAGGGATGTGGCCTCCACTACTTCTCAGTGTTTCTCTCTGTTCAGCACTTCCAGATCTGATGCCTCATTCATTAAAAGGACTTGTTGTCCCCACAGATTCCAGCTTTGGGCATGCGTGTCAAAAGCACAGTGAAGTTTAAGTTGCTTTTCCCCATTGTTATTGGTGGTAGCCTAACTCCAAGACAGGTAATGAGGGTTGCACTAAAGAAGACTGATGAAGTTCATTACTCCTGCTACAAATTGGGATGCTCACACCATCAAACAGGACCCGACTCAAGATTATGCCGTAAGTATTGCAAAGATATTTCTCTTTTCAAGTGTATGGAAGCTCAAACTTAAAATACCTACCTCTAAATGTGTACTCTGTGCTTGGAGCATCCTTCATGGTGGTTCTGTGTCTGCTGCACTGACCCACAGTAGTGTCCTGTTCTGGGGAGCTGAGTTGGGTCTCTGCTGGTGTCCTCTTTCCAGTGTATTAACTCTGAATGATGCTGTGGCAGCAGCCTTGGTGCCACATGCCAGACCAAATGAATGGGAAAGAAATATTTTCATTATTTTGAAATGCCAGATTGATTCCACATCCAGCTGGCACTACTACTACTATATGCTCCTTTCCGTCCCTCCTCCTCCCAATCTTCTATTTTTTTTTTTTTATATATACTGCCCTGATTTCTCAGGCTGTATTTGTTTCTGCAGCTCCTTCTCAGGCCACCTATTGAGAAAAAAAATACCTAAAGACAGTTGTTTTTTTTCTCTGCACTAACATCGTTAGCTGCCCATCATTTTCACAATTAATATGCTATTGCTGTCATAAGGCATATGCTGTTGGTGGGGTTTTCTTCCCACCTCTGCTCTTTTGAACGCAGCAGAAGTTCCCTTTTCTCTGTGATGAGAAGCTGAAAAGAAATCCCATCCAGGACTGGCACAGGCTCAGACACCAGATATGGCCCTACCTGATAAGAAGCGAGCAAACAGGCTCAGATAAAGCTCAAACCCTTGGAAACTGGGCCCTGGCCATCTTTCTTTGTGGCACTGGTCTATGTCTTGTCCAAAGAAATCATTGATTTTAGTTTCCTTGGGTGAATTTCTTGGCCCTGTCTCTTTTCCACGGTCTTGCTCGTGAAATGCAGTGGACCTGCTGTCTGCACCCTTCCAGCCTCCTGCCCACGTACCCCTATGTACAGCAAAGGCTGAAGGCAATGGGCAAGTAGTAGAGAAGGGGAGCTGGACAGCAGACACCAGTCTGGGGGCTCCCAGGTCCTCTTCTTCCACCCATGCCACCATGCTGCCCACCTCATACTTGGGGAGAATTTATTTCATCTTGATCTTGCCATGAATACATCAACTGTTTGAGTAGTAATTACCTTGACAGGCAAAGTACTCCATTATCTGATGTCCTTTGTGGTGGGCATTTTTTCCAGCAATGTGAACTCAGTTGGACTGCTCTTAAGCACCAGCCATTTATTCCTCTTTCTGACAGCGTTTGTAGATGATTTTTTTCTTCCTTGCAAGGGTTATCCACCCAGTAGTTGGGTTTTTTTCCACTTCAGTGTATCAGAGGAGAGGAGGAAAGACTAAATTTGCAAGTAGTACTTCCAAGCTTTTATTCAAACAAGAAACATCAAAATTCAAAAGCTGTACAAGGGGCTGCAAGTGAAAACAGAGTGAAGCCTTTCAAATCTGTGAAGGCAAGTGATTTCAGATATGGGGACAAGAGCCTTTATAACAATCTGCTCTCACATGCTTTCCAAAAGTATTAATATCCATCCCAAAGTTACACAAGCTGAAACTTCAGAAAAAAACACAACTAGAGGAAAACGGAATAAGAGTATGACCATGAAACATCTCTTCTTCTCCAAACCATTCCTGAGGTTTCAAGCTAATGCTATTAGAGTCCTCAAAACCGAGCATAAATGCCCTAAAATTAATAGGAAATTTTATAACTAACCAGTGCAGAGATTTTAAAGCCAAAGTAATCTGATTAAATACTCTGAATACAGTTGGCATCCTCCCATATCAGTCTATATCAGCTGCAATCTTTTAATAGCACAAGCCATGAGGTACAAAAATAATGCTTCCCAATGGCATACAGCTCCCTGAAATACAATTAAGCTTTTATTAGTCTAATTATCCCCTAAGAATAATCTCTTCTGTCTGAATACAGTCATATTTGTTGAACTTTTTGCATAGGCCTGACCTAAAATATTTGAAACAGTTAAAAAAAAAAAAAAAAGAGTAGTGGAAGGCAATCCCCATGTACAGTGGTTATAAAAATCAGACTTTTCTTGAGGATGTGGGAAGAGGAAGGGAAATTACCCTGAAAGGGTGTCTGGAAATTCAACGCCCCCTTCTATTCTCTCCTTGGAATCAGATTGCATGGCTTAAGCAGCAACAGGAGCAAAACTGCTGCTGCTACTTTTTTTGTATTATTATTTATTATTTGATATAAACCAGTGCTGCTCAAAAGGAATGAGTGCTCCTACGTGCTGCTGTGCAGAAGAAAACTGTTTTCATAGTTAAAGCCTGATCTCTACACATCTCCCAGAGGCTTCACACGGAGGCAAACATACCAAAAGGATGTTCCTTGGCTTGTCAAAACCCACTGCTTGGCATGGCAGAAACCATATCTTCCTCTGAAAAATGCCACCCAGCCACAGTGTTTCCATCACACAAGTCAGTCCTGCTTGTGCATGCGTGGGAAGGGGTAGAGATTACTGGGCTGGGGGTTTCAGATCCAGCCAGCCCCCCCCCGCTCCCTCACTTTATGGCTGCAAAAAATCCCAAGGAACTAGATTCACCCTGGAACTTTGTGGTTTTACTTATTTTTAAATTACATATGTAGTTTCAGCAGCAGCTGAATGCATCTGTCATGGCTGAAGTCACATGAACCCTTTCATGGTGTCATTGTAGCAATCTCCAGAGGAAAATATGTAGAAATAAACTCAGTCTCATAAAATTGAATTTAAAAGAAAAATAGGAGCGCCTAGACATGGTGTGGGAAAACACTGAGAATGAAAAGTCAAAATGCACCGTGTGGCTGTGAGTGTTGTGAAAGGAGTAGCATGCTCATGTGAGCTGAGGAGACATTTACTCATGCAGAGTATTTCCCATCACATTTAAGGATGTGAAACACATTCTTAGATCAGCAATAAGGGTAACAGTGAAAGTAGAAACTATAGGAGAAGTATTTTTTCCCAGTCCAAGCTGTTTGGGAACAGTGCATCACAGCTGTGCTTTAGGCAGCCAGAAGATTCCTCCTTGCCCACACACAAAAACATGCATGGATCCCCCAGTTACAACAGTTATTCAGACAACTGGGTTCTTTTCAGTCTAAAGGCCCAAGTCTGCCTTCCTTCATCATGAACAACTGCAGCCCCTTAAAGACAATATCATTGAATGGTTTGGGTAGGAAGGGCCCTTATAGATCATCTACTTTCAACCTCCCCTTTTCATGTGCAGGGACACATCCCAGTAGATAAGGCTGCTCAAAGCCACTTCCAGCCTGGCCTTGAATACATGACAACTGTATGCAAGGCAGGTGTGAAAATGTCTGAGCCTGAAAGCAGAACTGTGGCACTGGACACTCAAACCCTGATTAGATCATAGAATCTTAGAATAGTTTGGGTTGGAAGGGACATTAAAAATCATCTAATTCCAACCCCTCTGCCGTAGGCAGGGACACCTCCCACTAGATCAGGTGGCTTAGTGCCTTCTCCAGCATGGCCTGAAACACCTCCAGAGACAGGGCATCCACAGTCTCTCTGGGTAACCTGTTCCAGTGTTTCACTACCCTCATCATAAAGAACTTCTCCCTTATATCTAGCCTGAGTCTACCCTCTTCCAATTTACATCCATTATTCCTATTCCTTCCGTCACAAAACCTATTAATAAGTCCTACCACAGCCCTTCTGTAGCCCCCCTTCAGGTCTTGATAAGCTAATGATCGAACGAAAAGCTTCAGTGGCTTGACCCCCACAGCACTCAACATCTCTCTCTTTGACTTCCAAAGAGCCTGGCATCACCCTCTATCTTATGTCCCCAAAGAGCCTCACTGAGAGCATGTTGGGAGTTAGTTTTGCCTAAGAAGGAGAAAAGTTCAGCTTCAGCACCAGCTTCCAGAGCTGCTCAAGCGTTTCCCATTGAACACTCCTACTCTACCTGCAAAATACTTAATGGCACATTTCTGCATGGATAGGAAAGATAATTGCTTTAATTACATAGCAAAGATCCCATTATTTTGCAGTGCAGAAAAAATTCAAAATATCCAGGACCTAAAGCACATCTTTGCTCATGGTGCTGCTTGTAAAGTCTGGATTGGCTCCGTGGATGTCAGGATTAACTCCAGTAGCTCATGTTGCTCAACTTGACTTTATTAACTCTCCTGGAACAAATCACACACAGTTTTGTAAGTGCTTCAGAGAAAACAAGGAGATTAGAAACAGACACTATGCATCAAAGTGATCTAACTGTATTGAGTTATGTCAGACCAATCTAGATGTGTTTTCGTGACAAGATGGCAGAAGAATCAGCAAATGTCATGTATCTTGACTTGTAGAAGCTGGGAAAGCATGGCTTGGATTAAATTATTTGAGGTGATTACATGAGTGGCCAGAAAATCACAGTTCCCAGTATCATAGTCTCACCTCACAGTCAGACTGAAAGTGTGTGTGCTCTGTTCCACATCTGATGGCATTCCACATTTTCAATAACAGAACAGAAAGGAAGGGACATTTGCTAGTGATGTAAGGCTGGAAGAGGTTGGATGTAAGTTAGCACATAGATTAAGAATTACGAAAAAATGTTGAAGAAATCCCCTGCAAAGCAGCTTGGCTTTGTTTTGACTAGTGAAATGTGAAGTTCTGCATTGCACAACAAAAAAACAACTTCACAAAATCACACCAGGGAATTACTGGGTCAGAAGGCATTTTGGGGAAGCATAACTGAATGATATCTTGCTGCTGTAAAAAAGGTACTAAATATATAAACACAAATATCCCTATGTGAAAATACAAGACATCTCCTATCTCTTCTGCTTGATAATCTTCTCTCAAAGCCCTTAGTGGGACTGGACTTCGTGATCTGGGCAACAGTACTTCAAACACAAGCAGTATGATGGGCAGATCAAACAGAAAGAGGTCAGAGGAGGGCAGGTAGGTCTAAAACAAAATTATTTGATGGTAAAAATGAAAAGTTAGACATTAGGACAAAGAAGAACTGAAGAATAAGGAAGCACTGAAGAAGAATGACTGAGAAAGCTATGTTTTTTCCATTGCTAAAGGTTTATACCATTGATGGATGGGCAGACATCTATTTTCCATATGAAAGGTGACTGGGTTTCTATCTAACCATCACTGTATCATCTTCCTTTGGAAAATAAGTTTCTCTTTCATGGTAAAATTAGCAATTAGGGAATTAAGGAAAATGGGGCCCTCTCAAATGGTCTGAAAATTTTAAAATCTTCAGCAATGGAGAACCCGCACTTTTCCTATGTAGTCTGTTCAGATGCTTCATTATCTGTTCCTACAGACAGCATTTCCCAACTCCTAACCCTTGTTTACATTGAAGAAGTTTAAGGCCACTACATGCTTTATACAAGAGAGTTCTTTGTATACACTTAATGTGCTGTTGGTTTGTTTGGGGGGTTTTTTTGCAAAATCGTAATGATATGGCCTTTACCAACTTGTTTTGTTCTAAATTTTGTCTCTATCCATAAACATCTGTAAGTGCATGGTGCAGACAGGTCACCAGCAGCCGTTGTCACGTAGCCTGTGAGCCCTCATAAAGTTAAATATATAGTAAGTAGTTTTACTTCTTCACTGTCAGACAAAAATAAAAGCCAAAACAGACTCGAATTGCACATGACAGCCATAGCAGAGAAAGCTGTCTCAGGATTCATGCTAAGCTGATTGAAATGCTGATAAAGGCAGCATTTAAATTGTTGCTAAGGTTAAAAGCTAAAGGAGGTGAAAAAACCAAATCCACTGGAAGTCTGTAAACAAAGGAAAACATTTCTTTACTTCTAAAAAAAAACAACACGACCCAAAAAACCCAAACAAAACTCACTCAAACCAGAAACAAGACATGATCAAGGTGTATTTTGGGTGTCCTATATCCTCCACTGCCTGATCCCCCACTGGTGGGAGCTTTAGAATGTCAAAGACTTTGAGAGGTGACATTAGGAATAGCTTAGTTTTCACTCTCTTCATCTATTCATGTGCTCTATGTTATAGCTCAGAAGCTTGTGGTAGTGCAGCCAGTGGACAACCAGACAAGGAACTCCAGGCAGGGACCAGGCAGGAACTCCAATTTTAGTTGTTTTGAATTTCATTGGTCAGGTAGAAGATCATCTTGGAAGTCTGGATGCTGACTGGTTCATTTACAGACCAAGTGCACCAAGACTTCAGTGATGCCAAATCTGACAGGGCAGAGAAGGATTGAGTTGCCAAGGCAGGTAAAGGCCAGGCAGTAATGTCTCTCCAGGCCAGTGATTTATGTTGTGAGAATGTGTTAAACTTGTGGCTAATCATTGCATTTACAACTGCTCAGCATGTGGCAAGGACTTCTGACCAGTGAGGATGGGACTAGCCATACATCTGGACTGGGGATTGTCCCATGCAGTTCTTTGTGTGCTCAGACAACATAATCCTTGCTTTCCAGCCCTTTTGTTTCCAGCCTTACTGTTCAGAAGAGCCAACTGATGGCTCAGATTTCAGATCAGATCCATCTCACCCATAAACAGCTTGAGGATGGCTGTTCTCATCAGGTGGTGGTGGCCAGGCACAGCTCTTGCACTTACAGGAAGCCCTGGTGAGACCTCCTTAAAATAATGTGCATCATTGTGGTTGCTTCAATTCAAGCTGCAAAAAGTACAAAGGACAGAGTCATTATTTTCATAGAATCATAGAATAGTTTGGGTTGGAAGGGACCTTAAAGATCATCTAGTTCCAACCTCCCTTCCATAGACAGAGACACCTCCCACTAGATCAGGTTGCTCAGTGCCTTGTCCAGCCTGGCCTTAAACACCTCCAGAGAGGGGACATCCACAACCTCTCTGGGCAGCTTGTTCCAGTGTCTCACCAACCTTCACCATAAGAAATTCCTTTCTTATATGTAGCCTGAAATGAGCTTGAGCTCAGCAATGAGCTTTTACATAGACAGAGGTTGTGGGCTGAGAGGTTCTCCTTTAGCCTGTCCAGTTACTCCAGCCCTCCTCTGGATCCATTTAACAAACACAGAATAAAAGCTGCAAGAAAATGCACTGGACTGCATCCAAACATGTTTTCTAACCTGAAGAAAAATATTGGGCTGACTCCAGTTTGGAAGTCAAGCAGCACATGTGATTAATAATTTGCCCCAGCTATGTAGGACTTGAAACCTTTTCCCAGGTGACACTAGAAAGGGGTTAATGGGAACCATGTAAACTGTGCCTGCTGCCCTGGGACCCACAAATGATGCCTTGCATAGGTCAGAGGTGAAAATGATTTACAGTTGTTTCAGGCTGGAATACCACAAAGTTTGGAGGGAGTGGCAAACCTTGCTAGCTGCCATCATTCATTTCTCCTGTCTCTTGAGTTAGTCTCTAATTTTAAAAGTCAGTTTCTTTTAAGAGCCATCATTATGTTTTCAATCTCCAAACCTTTCCGTTTCTCTGGAGAAACAAATGAGGGGAAAAAAAACTTTTTAGAGCTCAGAAGGAAATAATGGGTTTAGTGTGATTGTTTCCTTCTAGCAGATGGGCTGGCAAAGGATTTCCAAGAACGGACTCAAATCAGCTTTCATTTTGTGTTCAACAGTATTGCCAGGGAATTCACAAACCTGTCACCTAATTGCAGCTTTCTTTGTAAAACAGAAGTGACAAATCCAAGTAATTCACTTTTATTGTAATTTTATTTTCCTTACCAGCAAAATGCTTGACACTCCTTGAAAAGAAATAGAAGATTTACTTCCTACTTTGGGGTTCAGTACAGGCTGCAGACTTTGAGGTGTAAGCAGAATGAGTTTCCTTTGAGTCATCATGGTATCAGACATTGCAATGTATTATTAAAATCCAATTTAAACTTCCTACTCCCGGGTGCCAGGCGGCCAAACTATGTTTGCAGTGCTGGCACAGAGCTAGGATGGGCTTGTCATGTGCTTCTGCAGTTGTCACATCTATCCAAATAGAAATTTCTAATGTCACTTTGGTTGTTAAGTAGCTGGAGGCTGTTTATCATTTCAGTCCTAGGACATCTAAGTGCTTTATGGACCTTCATCATGATGCACAGGCATTCCTGTGACTGTAGAGATCCTGCTCAGTTCTTGTAAAAACTGAGATCGTCCTTTGTCAAGTGGTGGAAATACAATTGGGACTGGGTAGATTATAATATTTGTCTCCTGTTCCTCTGCCCTCTTTGTGAAGACATGAGAAACCAAACAGAGAAGCAACATACACAGAGCATCTGCATTCCCAAGGCCTGACCAAGATCTCAGCTTGAGACTGAGTTTAAAGTTGGGAGCAGCTTGTTAAAAAATAAAAAGAGAGAGAAATCAAGGAGAGGGATTTCTTCTTTTTTTTTTAAAGCTGTTTGTACTTCTCAGTGGTATCTTCTAAGTTCCATTGCATTCCCCATTGCTTTGTAATTGAGGATTTTAGAAGATAGGGCAAAATTTGAGCTGCCAAAGTAAGAGTGACTAGAAAATTATGTAGGATGTGGCTTGGGTGGAATTTAGTCCAATGACAACACGTCTGTGTTGCAATCCCTTCCAAAAAAAAAGCAGCCCTCAAATCACCTATGAAGCAGGGTTTCTTTCTGGACAACTGTCCTGTGATTGTCTTCACGATAAACAGGATGGGGCAGATACAGATGCAAAATGATTACAGGGGAGGTGGGAATGGACCTAACTATGGTCCCATAGGCTGGAGGTTCTCCACTGTGTTCAACTGTGTGAGACATGAGTCATGTTGCTTGTGGGATGCACTGCTGCTTTGGACTCAGAAAGAGAACCCAAGCACTTCCCCACTAAAATGGTTCTCTTCCCCAGAGAAAGGATCAAAAAAACTTCACCCCATGAAGATGTCTCATGGATCCTCCTGCAGGCTTTCTTTATGTAGTTCTCTTAGAAAAAGCAAAAATCAAGCTGGTTTCTCTTCCATACAGATAAGAGAGGAGATCTCCTGTGGGAAGGAGGAATAAAGAGAATCCCAATCATAGCACAGGTCATTGCATGGGAATCGTGAAGAACTCAAACTGTCTGGGGGCACAATCTACCCCCATCACAGCTAATTCAGTGTGTTCAGTAGCGTGGCAACAAGATCGAGCCACCCGTTTTGAAGCTAATACCGCATGGGGAGATTAACAGCAAGCAAGCAGGCAACAATAACAGGCTCATTGAAATGCAAGGAGAGCTCCTGCTTCCACCACGTTGAAATAACCCTTCTCCATTTCGGCCTTCTCTCTCCACTGCTGGTGTGGGTGCCCTGCCTGCATGGCATGGAGAAGTTCCTCTTTCCATGACAGTTGTCACCAGCTCCACACCTTGGGCAGCAGCGTGCCTGGGAGGTGTCAGAGAGTGATGTGAGATGGTGGGATGATGGCAGGGAAGTCCCTAACCTGGCACAAAGCTGAAGCAGGAAAAGAAGAGCAGGGAGGAGGTTGTGAAGCTGAGGGCAGGTGGAAATTCAGGATGCAACTCCCAGCAATTCTTCCTGGCAGAGGCTGAACGACACACTGCAGAGAGGGGATTTCTCCCCTCCTCCTCCTCCTACTCACAGGCCCCCAGAATAAGTTAAACAAGGCATCAGATGTTACTATTTTAAGAGCAACCAGGGAGGCTGGCAACTACAGAATGAAAAGGAGGGGAGGGCAGAAGTTGTCTAGCAAAATTAGCAACACATTTCCCTCCCTGCCTTCCAGGGAAAGTGCCTTCTTCCAGCAAGCCAGGGTCAGCACAGCATAAATTATTCCTGCCTAAATTTGAGCCTGTGCTGTTGTTTCTGCCAAGTGTTTACTCTTGAATGCTGTATTTTTTCAGGCACAGATGACACTGGATGACACATGTCAACACAGTACGTGGCCTTGAAAAATATGTGCTGTTAAACTGCACTGACATTCTCCAGGATGTGCTGCTCACGTGGGCAGAGAAAGGAGTCAGAAGGTCTTGGTCAAGGGACTACTGGTCTATCCCACCCTGGTAAAATTGGGCTTTGGGTTGGGCAAAGCTCTCTGCTGCCAAGTGTCACTGAGTTCTCAGCTCATCACCTAACTGTGCATGCATTACTACAGATAAGACCTCTGGGCATCTTCTCAGATGCTCCATAGCACCTTTGTGCTGCTGCCTGCCCCATGAGTGAGACCAGTCTCCTCACTGCTGCCTGTAAAGCCACAACTTCATTGTCTATTGAAGGATCCATTTTAGTCATATATCCTCTGCTGAAAGCCCAAATCCAAGCAGCATGATAGATAAATCCCAATGCTCAAATACTGCACAGGTCTATTTTGATTGTACCATTTTTTTGTTGAGGATGCAGCAGCCATATTCTGCCATCATCACAAATTTCTCAGGGCTCAGCAAACTCACCTGGCTCCTAATGAGCTTTGGCCTTTACCCACTCATATGTCCCTCACCCATCTGATCTAAAGCACAAAGATTAAAATAAACCATACATTTGAAGAGAAGGTTTTGTATGCCCAAGTAAGGAAAAATGCTTTAAGACCCTGTATTAAGCCTCAGTGTGTCAAGGTTAGAAATGTTTTTGTTTCATCTCTCTGACACCATATGGCCAAAGTCAACAAGAGGCTGATGTGAGTGTTTGATATATGGCATCCCCACATGATCTCATCTTCAGCAGGTCACAGGATTAGTGTATAAAGGAGTCAAATGTGATTAACACTAGGCACTATATCTGTGCAGAGATGTTCAGGTCTGTCACTGTGTCTACTGATGGAAAGCCAAAGTTGGATGAAGGTCAGACGGGGCATCATGGTTCTTCAGGCAGTCAAAACCTGCAACATCCTATCCCATGTGATGGTACAAGTAGAGGAAAGTCCCTCTCTGGGTTTCCTCCTGTATGTCCCAAAATGCTTGTCATGGTCATCAGCATTATTGTGTTTCACAGCTCAGGCTCATCCTGCACACCTGTCTGCTCCAGCAGCAGGCAGAAAATAGAGGAGGACATCTGTGCTGGGGAATTGGCTCCTGCCATCTTCTGCTATTTTTACTCAGTGGCTGTGAAAGCTTCCAAAATGAGACACATCACCACAATTAAACTGAATGCATTTTAATTGCAAACTGTATCACAAGTTGCAGAGCCAGGCCACTTCATATTTCCGTGGGGCTTCCCAGAAAAAAATAGCTCCAATTAATGAAGCACAATTTAAGCTTGTTTATATTCAGTTGATTCTGTTCATGCAACAAATTATCTGCGCATGATTGTGAGGCCAAATTCACCCTATAATTTTTCATTTAGCCTTATTTTACTGCCTGGTCTGCTCCATCGAACTGAGGAGGTATTCACAGAAAAAAAATCACACTGTTCTCTCTCTCAAGCTTCAGAGGATTGCACAAAGGTGATGCACAAAGGTGTTGCAAAGTCCCAACATCCCAAGCATGGCCACCGCTCCATAGCACCAGCTTCCAGGTTCAGAGTTATCAGAAAGAGAGCTGGGTCTCTCTTTTGGCTTGTTTTCGCTTCTTCCTGGACTTGGTGATCAAGAACTAAGCTGTGTGGACCTTCTGGAGCCAGCTTGGGGTAGCAAAATTCATTACATGAGTGTGTGCCCGCCCCAGACAGAACTGAGGCTTTATCATTTGGGGGGTATGAGTTTTGCCACCTGCCTCATGGTGTCTGCAGGGAAGTACATCATAGAATAGTTTAGGTTGGAAAGGACCTTAAAGATCATCTAGTTCCAAACACCTCCCACTAGATCAGAATTCTCAGTTCCTCATCCAGCCTGGCCTTAAACACCTCCAGAGAGGGGACATCCAAAACCTCTCTGGGCAACCTGTTCCAGTGTTTCACTACCCTCACCATAAAGAACTTCTTTCTTATATCTAGCCTGAATCTACCCTCTTCTAATTTACATCCATTATTCCTAGTCTATCCCTGACCTGCCTGCATGGGCCATCTCAAGATGCAGAGTCCTGCCAAGAAAAGCAGAGGAGACTGCATTTCATCACTAATCTTGTGGTTTCGCCCACAGCCACAAGAAGTGTTCCCAGCAGAACTGGCACTGGCCAATTTTTGCCTCCTCATGGTACAACCACGTGGGAGGGTCTCTTCGTAGAAGATGCTTGAGTATTTGGGGTAATTCAGGTCTCGTAATGGTGTTCCACCACACAAGCCAAGACTCTGCCTCAGCTATTCATCATATAGGGTAATAGAATTACCTTGGCTGGAAGGGACCTCTCAGATCCTCAAGTTAAATCATCAATCTACCCACCTCTAAAATATCTCCAGGGACAATGCCTCTACCACTTCCCTGGGCAGCCTGTTCCAATGCTCCTTTACAACTTTTCAGTGTAAAAATTTTTCCTAATGTCCAGTCTAAATCATTGCTGCATGCATGCTGGGATTTCCATGAAAGCTGTGAAGGGGCAGGAATGAAGAGAGACAAAATAGCTGTATGTTTCAATCCCAAATCAGGACAAATATCCCCAGCCCTCATATAGTGCCATGTAAACAGCACCAACCTTAAGTCTTCAATCCTCTCTTTCCCCTTCCCTGACTTGCTTGGAGAGGCTTCCCAGAGCAGCTCGCCTCATCAAGGCACAGATTCCAGGAATGCCTTTCTGCTCAGTCCCGAGCATGGGGACACCAGAGAGAATCATTTCCACAGTAACCATTGCACAGACTCTATGTATTTATAGCCTCCCACAAATGTCCTGTAGAGGAAAAGATAACAGAAAAGCACCAACCAGAAAAGCAAACCAGAGAAGAGCAGCACCCTCTCCATGTGGTGCCACTTGTTGCTCAGATGCCTTTTATTTTTGGTGCCTGTCCCAGCAGTTTCCAAGAAATCTTCCCCGATCCTGTTTCTATGGGGAGGTATAGCATTACACTTCAATCCTTCAGGCACGAATATTTGAGGACAGAGTCAGGCCATGAGGTCAAGCTTCTGTATTTATAATATGAGGGATGAGCAGGGCCAGGTCACTGGAGCAGGCTGCACTTTTCTGAAAAACTAAAATATCTCACAGGAATCACCAGTACAGTCCTGCAGGATTGGGTGTGCAGGTCTGCATCACACAGAAGAGCCATATGAGGAGACATATCATCTACTTGACACGGGTCACATCCACCTCTTCCCTGAGAGTGACAGCACCTCTTGGCAGGGCTCAGCAGGAGATGGGCTAACCTGCCCAGAACTAAATTCAGATTCAGGACAAGTCTTGAGTTTCTGATGCTTCATCTGGTCAGAATTTTGGTGGCAAGAACCTAATTTTATTATACTGGTAAAAAAAAAAGTCAGGTAGCATTCATCATTATTACTTCTAAGGGTTCAAAACATAGGTATCTTTTGCTCTTTCAGATTTTCCCTTATATTAGAAGACATATGGTTTATCCCTTTCTCCTTAGCAATGAGCTCCAAATAAAAACAGAGAAAGATACTGGCAACACATTCAGGCAAAGCTTCACCCAAATGCCTCTTTTTTTTGAGTAAGTACATCTTAAAGACATTTTAATGTGTGGAAAAGAACAGCCTTGAAGCCTCTTAGGTTGCACTGGTCCTGTTCACTTCTCACATGGAGCCATAATCCTTTCTAGTGATGACTGCTGGGATGTCACAAACAAAGGATTATACCTTCAGGTGAGATAAAGCTATTTAGGAGCTTACTGCCTCACTATTATAGACTCTGATCTCATGCAGAAATTACACACGCATACAGACATGTGCATTATTTAAAACAAAGCAGAAAAACTGCTGATGGATGGATCTTCTATCTCAGAAAAATAGGAATTCTAATTATTTTTCTTCCCATGTAGCCATCCAGTGCTAAGGTGGGGAAAATGATGTATGGGGGCATTATTTGATTTTTCAGGTGTATTTTTAAATCCAGACTGTTCATCAGGGGAGCCAAAGTTGTTATCAAGATTTGTTTCTCGTGGTTGAGTGGGCAACGCTGAATTTGGGTTGATGTTTTGACAAGCTGCAGTTGTTAACCCCACAGTCAGGTTACTCCAGTTGGATATTTCTGACCTTGTGCTAAAATTTCAAGAAGAAAGTGCACTTACATTTTTAATGCTCATTCTGCTGACACACCACTTTTCCCTGTGGCAGAAGCAGTGGTTGAGGAGGGAAGAGTAAGAAAGAAGGTATGTAGTTCCTCTCAGTTGGATAAACTCATTCATTTCATTTACACAAGATTAATTAAAAAAAAAAGGAGGAAGCTATCAGTATGTGATGTTTATTATTTCAGTGTGGGGCAAAGTGTGATTTCTAAAACCACATAATTTCTACCAACCACATCATTTTTAGCAGGATAAGTGATTAATCAACCCCTATCTAATGTTTTTTCTTTACAGAAAATCCCATCCTTGGAGAAGAACGCATTTTTGCACACTTCAAAGTGAGGACTGAAGGAAAGACAGGCCTAGCTGGAGATGGAGGTTGTTTTGCTTGGAAAATGCAAAGTTTTACCCATGCTAAGCTGATTTGGACCATATGACAATCAAAGTAACAACATCTAAGGAGTCTAATCTTCTTTATGACCCAAAGAGTTTGAAGAAAATTGCCCTTTAACTGCACTTATCATCAAAACATGTAATACATTCAAAAACACAAACTTGGAGCAGGTTTCCTACAGTCATGAATTACCCATCATTTCCCCCCAAGGAGAAGAAGGATCTGCTGCTCTGACACCCGTTTAAGCCATTCCTGGGACTTACCTCCTAGCTTGCCCAGGCAGAGAGCCCAATGTGACAGCAAACACTTGGGGGCAGCAGGTCTGCAACTGCTTTTGACAGTCTAGGTCATGGCTTTAATCCTCCATTTTCTGTTCTCCAAAAGGGAAGCCAGGCAGATGTTTAGGAAGAATTTAAAGAATTTAAATTCTTGTCAAGAATTTAAAAGGAGACAGTGTAAGAATATGTGTGTCTACAAGTTTTGTCCTGCCTCCAGCTGGCTGACAACATAGCCCTGGCTTCTTTCTTTGTTTCCAGGCTGCAAAATAACCACAAAAACACAAAACTTAAGTAACATATTAATGACTTGCTTCATTTCACTTTTTCCCCATGTTCTGGTGCTCATGCAGCCCCAGAGATGTTTTACTGTGCAGCAATAAATAAAGGGAATAATAAACGAGCAATAAATGAATTGGGAATAGCCCACTAGTCAGTCTCCAGCTGTGGGAAAAGAGTGGAGCTGGTGTAAGTTCACCAGCAATAAACAATATTCTGCTGCTTCACATCTACGACTAGCAAAAAAAGCCAAAAAACAAACCCTAAAAACAAAGATGCTTGAATTCAGGAAGAATAAAGTACTCTCTGAAATTTTCCCTGAGCTCCTGAGAAAGTGATAAAATGCAAAAAAGCATTTCCAGGAACACTGGAGAAGATGAGTACACACTGCCTTGGATTCCCAAGGAAACTCCTGTTGCTTGACAGCACTGGATGCTGCAGGGTGGCTGAAGAGATGAGTTTGTACTGCTCTTGCTGACCTCAGGATGGTCTTTCTGAAGGCCAGGACAGCTTTTTAGGAAGTCTTTTCTTGCGAAAGCAAGTCCCAAGAAAGACAGTAAGGAATAAATTTTGGGTTGCTTCATTGCTTAGCAGAATCCTGATTAATTTTTAAACAAAATCAATCCTGAATCACTCAAAATTAATGTTGCCATTCAGATCCTCATAAGGCAGCAGAAATATTTCATCTTGCCCTTGACCTGTCACATTGTAAATTTCTCATCAATTTACAAAACTAAGTTGGATCTAAGTTGAGGTCTTAGCTCCGTGTTCAGCACAGCACATACAATCAGGCACACAAGTCTTCCCGTATCTGTGTTGCAAAATGCAGACACCATTTTAAGTAACCCAAGAAGTGACTAACATGATTATTGTAAATACTACAGGCAAATATCTTTTAATGGTGCTTTTGTTTTATTTCTTCCACTTGTAAAGGGTCACTTCTCATGGTGCTTCCCCTAAATATTACTCATTTTCTGATGCTGAGCTGCAAGAAATCATCTATCTTGTTTCAGAAGAAATCAACATAAATAGGCAATTTAATCAATAGAATGGCTCAGGTTGGAAGGGACCTCAAAGATTATTTGGTTTCAACTCCCTGCCGTGGGTAGGGCCCCTTCTACTAGATCAGATTGCTCAAAGCTCAATCCAGTCTCTAGGATTGGGGCATCCACAACTTTCCTTGGCAACCTGTTCCAGTGCCTTGCTACCCTCACCGTAATTAATTTATTTATAGTATCTAATCTAAATCTCTCCTATTTCAGCTTAAAGCTATATTAAATCTAAATGCTGACTCTTGTCCTTCTACAGAGAGATGTTGGGTTAAGGAAGTAGGGTTTGACATAGCCCACTGTCCTAATAAAACTGGTAGCTTTATTGGTTGTGAAATGTCCATGGAAAGCCAAAGGACCCTCTTAGACACTCTGACTAGTTTGCTGTGAGTTCTTTGTTCTGCATAAGACCAAATCAAGGCCAGTGCTAGATAAACTTCCCAAGCCATACCACTAGCATTTTCAGCTTCAGAGTCCACAAGAGCAGTGTGATGCTCTTGTTTTTTAATTAACTAAAGCCCGAGGAAGCAAAGATCTGAGCTCTTGGGCTATACTGGAGAGACCAAGAGCTGAAGAGCTGAGGTAGAGCCACTGCCACTCACCATAAACCCCCCCTTGCCACCAAGTCCTGAGCAGCATGACAAGGCGTTTACTTCCACCAGTGAGTGAAATCAGAGCCCTCGTGCAATTTCTGTGGAGAATTACTTATCATCCTGTTTTTGTGCAGGTCTGATGATTGCAGTGCAGCGTCTCAGGGGACGCAGCGAGAGGCTGGAAGGGATCAACCTCTTGCTTTAAAAACAGAATGTGACAGCTAGGAGAAGAAAATGTACATTTTGCAGAGAGGTTTGTTAGTTTTCTTTAATTCCAATTTCTTTGGTTTTTCACAAGCTAGGCTAATAGAAGTGTCAAATTAAATGCTAAGCCAAGCCCACCTTGGCCCACTGCTGCAGCTGTTAATCTGATTTTTGTGGCCACCAGCTCGCTGGGCAACATGAGCACAGTTTGCTGGATGCTCTCATGGCTGGTGGTGCAATGTAAGCACAAGCCTTGGAATACAATCCACCAGTGTCCCCACGCCAGATCCCATAACCTACTTCCTAGGCCCACTGCCAGTGTTGTGCTATGAGTCACGAAGAGAAACAAACACAAGGAATGTCAAATTAAATAGGACGCAAGGCTTTTACAGGGTTTAAAAGAGGAGCATTTTGTGCTGCAGCGTGCAAACCTCCCTGGACTCCTCTTGGACCGCTTCTCATCTTGGTAATAAGAAACATCCCTTTAATTAGTTCCACCTAATGAAATTCATAAGCCAGGGAGTGGGAGTTTTGCTCCTGGGTAGAAACTGAAAACTTCTCTCTGCTCAATCTGCCCATTTTCTGCAGCAGTTGTTAGCAAATTTTATCAAATCTCTGCGTTAAACAGTAACAACTATTGTTTGCCCAGAACACAGGTCCATTTATGAGCTGCAATATGACACATCTTGGAAACCCCAGACTGTAAGTCACTTCTTAAAAAAAAAGAAAAAAAAATTAGGACTGGCAAGAAAAATGTAGTTTCAAATTGTCAAGAATAAACAGTAGAGAAACTTCTACCTGATCATTCGAGCTGCTGCAATCAGAAAGGTTCCTTTACCTTTCCAGGGCAAAATAATATACAAAATTTACTCCATCTTTCCTTACAGTTAGGGGAACAGTTAGTTACCTCTCCAGCTGAAGTTCTGGGTACTTCAAATTCTTTGCATCAGGGAAAGGTAAAATAATTCTAAGAAGCCTCACTTTCCTTCCTATGGAAGTATTGACCCATGAATATCTGTTTAAATCCATTTTGGGTATGTGTGTCTCAAGACAAAGCAATATCCATGGCAACAAACAATTTCACTGCAGAAGAGAGAGCACATCCGGAAAGAGTGTGTAATCACTCTGTTTATTGATGACTAAAAGCCTGAGAGCACAAAGTTTGAGCTCTTGGCTGCAAAACCAACACTCTGCAGAATACCAGGGCCTTTGCTCAGGACACTTTTGCAGAGGTCCATCATGAAGGACATCAAAGAAAATCAAAGCTTTGCCCACTGCTTTCATTTCCAAGCTTTTATACAAAGAGAGGGCTTACTGTATGTTTGCCCTTTGAGAAGGTAGCAGAGGAGCATAAGAAGGAGGAAGCTAATTCTCTGCTATGTTTGGGGACAGCCAAAACACAACTTACCACCAAGACAAACTAGTAAGGATTGTCAGGATTTTGGTATGAACCAATTTCAGCACCTACTGGGGGACCCCTCAGTGCATATTTTTCTCAAAGTGGCTGCAGACTGATATGTTCATCCTGCTGTCCCACTTGAGTGTCATAATTACAGAGCCTGATCTACAGGGTTGGATATTGCTGCTGTTGTGGGAAGCTACAACACTAGATGCAGCTGCAGTGCTGATGAGGGAAGGCAGGAGGGCAATATTAACATTTGCCACACTGGGCAATATTAACAGAGAGAAAGGAGGAGGAAGCCACAGTCTCCCCTTCAGCATCTTCCCAAGACTTCTTCCTACTTATAAAGCCATCCTTTATTTGCACCCCATGGTGTAATTTTCTAGTTTAACACTTGGCAGGGAGAAGGGGGAAGAGAATTTTCTAGGTCTTTCAGCAATAGCACAAACCAGATTTGGTCTCAGGATCTCCTAGAGGAGGGTACTTGACCACAGTTAAAGGACTGCTTTGTCAATTTAGAGTGTTTTAACCAGCAGTGACTAACCCTGACCTGAATGTCCTTCCCCTCTACACCTTACTGCCTGCTAGCATTTGCTCTGCTTTCCAGCCTTTGCTGAGATAAGAAGCTCCCACCAACACTGTTCATGGTCTCCAAGATTATTTTCCAGGTTGTTGGGATCCTTCTACCTGCCAACTAGACACAGCTTTCACTTATAGCCTTGCAGTTCTATGGAGGGTGGGTATGAGGCTGCCAGACAGACAGACAATGCTGCAGAAGGAGCCCAAGAGAGACTCAAGACTCAATTTGTAAAAAAGGGTTTTGGTGTCATGACCTATCTAAACTCTAGACAGCCACTTGCAAATATGGTTTATTGCCAGTTACGTCAACACAACCCCATTATACCTTCTTGCCTACAGTGGTGCTGATAGAGCACTCATCAGCTTCATTTCTGAGAACCCATAAATGCAAGAGCTGCAAGGTTATCAGACTTGCAGGCAAAAGAAGGGACCCTTGTTCTGAAAGCCAAAGCAGCTCTATTAGGAATTCTAGGTCAAGGTACTCAATGGGGCATGCACTTTCCCCTAAAGATGTGTCCTGGATAAGAACCTCCCACAAGAAACATGAAGTATGACATATTTGCTTTGTCCAGGAGAAACATCAGCATAATTGCCTCTTTCAGAAGTTTGACTTCTTATAGCAGGGCTTCCTGACCCACAGAAGAACAGGATCCTCTTCTGGAGGCCAGAGCTTATCCATTGACAAGAGCAAATTATTTGAAGATTAGTACTGAATTTAGCATCTCTAGTTGAGATCAGGAGGTGACTTTTAGGGATTAGATTCAAGGGAAAACAACAAAGGCACTGCCTTCTGCACCCATACACCCATAAGTGCCCCATCTCTACTATCCATCTGAGAAGCTCCACCTCCCTTACTGCAGGGGTTTCCATTTCAGCTGCAATGGATGGTGGCCTCCCACTCTGCAGCAGCTGTGATATATTACCCACCCAGGTATCAACCAGGCTCTGCACATCAGCTTATCTGCCAAGGTCTACTCCCATGACCCTTTGTCCCCATTTGCCTGCTGAATTTGTGCTCCTTCACTGATGTATTGCTACATGGAGCTGAAGGCAATGCTGAAAGTTTTTTCTGGTGGTGCACTTAAAGCCACGAAAAAAGATCAGATGGTGGGACACAACCTCACTCTTTCATCTGGAACACAGCAAGTATCAATTGATATAGCATTTTTAATATCAATTTGAAAGAGCTGTAAGAAAATAGTAGTGCAGTCTCAGGGGAGATGCTGGCCTGAATTTAAAAAGACCTTCAAATGTTTGGAACTCAGCTACATAGGTCAGGATGAAAACCCCTACTTCAGAGATTCTCAGTGAGAAGACACAACACCAAGCTAGGTTTTCTTAGGGTTAACCCTTTTGATGCTTACTGCTGGATTTAGAGATTTAAGTGCCTATTTTGATACAGCCATCAGTTACTGGGACAAACATCTTCTTCAGCTCAGAAAAAGATGGTTGGTTATTCAGCTGTCTCTTGGGTATTTTCTCCCAAAAAATTGCAGATGTTTGTAAGTCACCATCCTCTCATTTGCTTACCCTTAGTAGGGGAATGCATTTCCAAAGCCATCTAGCAGAGCTGGGCTGGCTACAGAGAACTGTCTCTCTACCTCCTCCTTCCCCTCACCTCCTCTCCCACATCATGCCCTGTAATGTCTCTCTTAGGGGTGGCCAAGATCATCCTCACGAAGCAGAACAAATATCAGCCTACTCAGCAATTCCAACTCTCAGGGGAGCACTAGAGACAGGGTGGAGAAGCCTTTTCTATCATTACTCCCTGGAGACTTTAACAGCCAAGAAGTGGTTTTGTTGGATCTCAGCTCCTCTCTGGTTACATCTCCACCACTCGTGACCCTGACCAGAAATCCCAGGCTCATAAAATTAAATGGACCATTCCCACAGGCCTCCCTGGAACTCCGTGCTTGGATGGGATCAGGGGAAAGAGCAGAGGTTGCTGCAAGAGCACAGAATAAGCTGAGTGCAAATGCAGGCTCAGAGATTCCCCAGCACCAGTTTTCTCATAGCTACAAGTCAAAGCAGACATGGATCTAGCACAGTAACCTATTGAACTAGATCTCGTTAGCTAACTGCAGAGGAGTCTGGCAGATCATTAAAAAATAAGCTAAACATAGGCGCACATCACAAAAATGGCAATTCTGAGGCTCTGAGCTTCATTCATCAGGGAGCAGAAGACTGCAGCACATGGGATGGTCTTCAAATGATGCAACTGCAGCTCTAGTGAGCTGGGAAGCTTTAACCAGATCTCCTTAGTATCACAGGGAGGAATGCCATGCCTTGGCTCTGCTGCCAAGAACTCCAGCCTCCTGCACATCTGGGACTTTTCCACACTCAGACAGAAATGAGCTCATGTGGCAATCCCAGGATGTGCTACCCTTTCGAGCCTTCCGCAGCTCACTCCTACTTTATTCCCTTGAGACCAGAGGGTGTTGGTGGCATATCAGTCATGAGCAAGATTGGCACCCATCTGGGGACAGCTTTTAAACAGCTGATATCCCTCACTGCGACAACCTGCTGGTCCAACCCTGTGAAGCCAGTGCTGTCAGTCCTGCATTTGTCTCACAGCTGTGCAGGAGGGACATCTGACAAGTGGTGCTCGTTATTAAGTGCCAAGAAAACCTCTTTCAATTGAGAGACGGGTGCTGCACAGTGTTCTGGGCACAGGGCTTGGTGATAAGAGCTATAGACCTCCTCACCTACAGCTTTCAGGTTTTACCTGGCTCTTAATGAGACAGGATGGATGAAGCAAAGCAAGGAGGGACTCTACCAGGTATAAAATCGGACCTTCACAGTGGTCCTGGGAGGTTAAATTATTTTGTGTAAAGACTTTGGGATCACAACTAATCTTCTGGTTCAAGCCTCCAACATTACATGAAACAAAGTTCTTTGATATGGGCTGAATTACTCCAGGAAACTTCAAAGCCCTCAAAGAATTCGTGCTGGGTGATGTTTGTGTGCAGTGCTTTGAGTGAGTTTTCTGTGCTTTTCCCTGTCACTGTGCAAGAGTCAATTAAAAAGCACTGCTCTCTTTGTAGCCTTCACTGCAGTATGAGGTTTATTGTCCTATTTATCACCGTTGAACTGCCTTGGGCTGAATTATTTATAGCACTAGAGAAGATGAATTAAGTGGTAAATATAAAGTGGGTCACAAGGATGTCGCCTTGGCCTTGCAACCCAGACGTGTCAATGGGCTGTTGTCTTGGTCTTCTTGGCTTAATGGTATGAAGCATCACCATCCATAACTCACCTCCAAACCTCAAGTTGCTTGTGCCCAACGAGTGTTCTCCCAGTCTTGGGCCAGAGAACTATGAGGTAGGTACTGGCATCCTGCATTACCCTCCACAAGTAACTTGTCCCATCATTTTACCCATGCATACTCTGCTATTTTAATTAAGGTCATTGCAGCACCCTCAGCAAGAACTTCCACTATGGAGTAGCATTTCTAGCATGTGACATGGCTTGCCACTGTGTCACGCTGCTAGTGGCACGCCGCAGGGTGATCCAAAATGCCCCAAAAATTCAGAAAGTGGCCCACCTGCCTAAGGCTTTTAGTTTTTAGCATAGGAACAAAACAGCCACTTAAGCACAGGATTTTTAAAAGGAAATCCTACATGCATTTCCGTTCCTAAATCCCAACTCAATGTCCTAATCCTCCACTAAGAACAGCCTGTGCTCCACATCACCTCTAACTTGAAGGACGACAATGATTCAGTTGTTTCCAAAAGAAAACAGTCACTTTTCACATTACTGCTTCTCTTACATCATGTTTGACCGTGTAGCAAGATGTTTATATCCAGTATCCCCCCTGGATACTTTTCATGCCAGAAGATTGGGAGTCCTCCCCTGCGAAGAAGAGATGGGGTACCTGCATGGCATGATCTTGGAAGCACCAACATGAGGTTATTAATCCCATAATTCTTGGAGCTTTCTGTTATTTTTATAGAATGGTTCTAGTTGGAAGGGACTTTTAAAGGTCATCCAGTTCCAGCCCCCCTGCCAAGGGCAGGGACACCTCCCACCACTAAAGGATACTCAAAGCCCCATTCAGCCTGGCCTTGAACATCTCCAGGAATAGAGCATCCACAGCTTCTCTGGGCTCCAGTGTCTCACCACACTGACTGTAAAGAATTTCTTCCTAATATCAAATCTAAATCTCTTCTCTTCCAGTTTGAATATAGATATCTTACCCATTTGTACATTCAAATACAACATTTAAGCTTTTAAAAAAAATAAATACACACATGAAGTGAAGCACTCAGACACATCACCCTCATTCCTTGGAAATCACCAGACATGTTGATCCTGGTCATCTTGGGTTTCTTTTCTCAGAGGATATCATAGCTTGGACATAGAATAGTTTGGGTTGGAAGGGACCTTAAAGATCACCTAGTTCCGACCGCCCTGCCATCAGACCACATTGCTTGGTGTCTTGTCCAGCCTGTCCTTAAACACCTCCAGAGAGGGGGCACCCACAACCTCTCTGGGCAACCTGTTTCAGTGTTTCACTATCCTCACCATAAAGAACTTCTTTCTTACATCTAGCCTGATACGAGCTTGAGCTCAGCAATGAGCTTTTACATAGACAGAGGTTGAGGGCTAAGAGGCACCAGGTTCTCAGGAGAAGTCATCAGAAACAGAGATACTCTCAGAGATATCTCAGAGATACATACTCTTATCCTTAGAACCAAAGAGCAATTAAAAAAACTTTTTCCTGTGTTATTGGTGTTTTCTCTCAATGGTGCAAGGGAAGACCAATTTCATGATGTCTTGTGACAAAAATCTGTGACAAAGTCTGTATCAACATGATCACCTAGTAACACAAAAGTCAAGAGAGGCACTAAAATTCGGAATGAATTCCTTCAACAGAAAGGTTGGGAAAGAGTTTTATGGAAGGCTGAAATAAGATTTTGTTGCTATATGATGCAACCACCTTCCCTCCAACATTGCCTGGTACAATACTGACATCTTGCCCTTGAAAGTCAAAATCTCTTGGCTAAAAGACCAAACAGAAATAACGAGGAGGGATTTAGATTTAAGTACAGCAGGATGAAGAGTTTTAGCAACGGCAAACTTGCTGAGAAATGTGGTTTAAGTAATCCCACTGCTATTTTCAAATTCAGGTCGAATTTACTTAATAGCTCCAGCAAATGAGAGAGGTTGGACTGAACTCCCAAGCCCGGGCAGAGGAGGAGGAAGCAGACAGCTTTAATTAGCAAACAAGACAGCAAAATCACTTGCACAGGAAGGGATCATCCCAAGGATGCAGAGCCCCATGCCTCCCTGCTCAGGAATACACCAAACATCATATTATCTTTCTCCAGCATCCTCTGGTTTGTTTTCTTTTTCTTTTTTAAATTTTAACTTTCATTCCATTTTGAAGAGGTCCAGCCTCCCAAGTGAGAGATGCAGCCCCTATCAAAGCAGCTTGGATCTTCCTGTGCAGGGAGGGAAGTACTTTTGGTCAAGTAGAGTTGTGAGAAGGCAGGAGATGGGTTCATCTGTCTCCATGTGCACCAAGGTGCCAATTCACCTCTCTCAGGAATCTAGGCATGGGGGCCACCTTCTCCCACACCACAGAGAAGCTTCTCTGGCTTCCTCACTTCCATTAAAATAGAATGAGAAGGTCTTTGTCTCAAATGAAAAGTTTCACCAATCTGAAACTGAAGCTTCAAAAGTGTTGCACTCTGGTCAGGCATTACAAAGAAATCTTCCCTCATATTATGGCTAACAGGCACATTTTGCAATGTTTCAGGCCACCTCTGGAGCTCAAAAAAACAAATCCCACTTGCCCAGACATATCCACAAGTCATACAAATGATTTAAGTTATAGAGGACCTTAAAAGATGAACTGGTTCCAAGCCCCTGCCATGGGCAGGGACACTTCCCACTAGACCAGGTTGCTCAATGACCCATCCAGCCTGGACTTGAATACTTGGATTAATCCAATGGGAAATCTAGTTATTTTCCCCCAAATGTTTGCTGAGGAAACAGTTTAAAAGGCACCCTGGTCTGAACAGACACTTGGTGGTCACAAGAGCACAAACAGTGATGGTGGCAATTTTCTTTCAGCCTCTCCAAAGCCAAGATTCCACTTGGACTATTGAGGCAGATCACCTCTTGTTCAGAAAATAACGTGGTGAGACTGGACTGGAGGAAGCCAATTCACTCAGCACCTNTGCTGAGGGTGCACTCAATTCCCTCGTCCATGTCATTAATAAAGATGTTAAAAAGCACCGGTCCCAAGACAGACCCTTGGGGGACACCGCTCGTTACCGGCCTCCAGCTGGACATAGAGCCATTGACCACCACACTCTGTCTGCGACCTTTCAACCAACTGCTTATCCATCTAGTTGTCCACCCATCAAATCCACTTCCCTCCAATTTGGAGATAAGGATGTGGTGGGGCACCATGTCAAAGGCCTTGCTCAGGTCCAGGTAAATGACATCGATCGCCTTCCCTTCATCCACCATCGCAGTCACAGACTATTGAGGCAGATCACCTCTTGTTCAGAAAATAACGTGGTGAGACTGGACTGGAGGAAGCCAATTCACTCAGCACCTGTCTTATTGTGGCAAATAAAACCCAAATTCACTGTTTCCCCCTGACTTTATATTGCAGTCATTCAAATCTCTTGTCTCATTGTCTACAAGCAGGCAGATCAGTGTCTTTACAATGATGTCAGTTAACCTGAAAGAAAACATTCAGCTGGAATCCATTTCCTCTCACCCAAAACAACAGCTCCTTGGACAACTTAGGGGTTTGACATGTCAGATGTTGCACAAGGGAAGCTTTATTTTACTGCGCTGGTATTGTTTTTATGCTAGAGCCCATGCCCATACAGCTTCCTTTACGTACACAATAAAAAGATGGAAAAATTATAGCATGCCAAGAAAGCAGTCTTACTAAACAAGAGCTGCTGCCTGAGGGGTATATTTAGAAATTAGAGGACAAGTTAGGAAGGCAGTCACACAACACATGCCTGAAGAAGAAGGAAGAGTAGGGAGAGTGGGAGTTTCTTTCAGGTATACTGAGCACTTTCAGACTGCATCAGCCCATAGCCAGGCCGACACCACTCTTTTTCACCTCACCAAGCAGCAGCAAAATCCAACACTTAGGTAGCATTTTTCATTCATCTGTCCCATACTGCATCACCAGGAGACTGAAAGTGGTATATTTAGCATCCCTCTCCATAAACCCACACACAGAGCTGAAGTCCAAGGCTATGCAGAGGCAGGCACTATGGACAAATGTAGGCCATGGAGATGTGTCCTCTCTTTAATCCATTCAAAGCGTCTTACCCAAAAAAACTAATTTTGAGCATAACCTCCACTTCAGCCCATGGGCTTCCAGTGCTGCTGAGACTGGTGAGCACCTCCAGACATCACCCAGCCCAGCTTCTCATTTGCAGGGGCATCAGCCAGTTAGCGGATCAGGGCTGCATTGTGAGTATCCCCAAGGATGGAGACTCCACAGCCTCTCTAGGCAACCTGCACCAGTGTTTGACCCCCATTGTAGTGTCAAAGTTTCTTCTGTATTGAAAGGAAATTAGCTGTATTTTGATTAGTGTCCCTCACTTTGTGTTCTGTTTCTGGACACTACTGAGAAGACCCTGGCTTCACCTTCTTTACCTGCATAGGTAAGTTCCCCTTGAATCTTCTCCAAGTTCTCTTAGCCTCTTGCTGTATTAAAGATGCTCCAGTCAGTCCCTTCATCATCTTTGTATCCCTGCACTAGGTTTGTTCCAGAAAGTCCATCTCTGTCCCTCACTTTAAAGCCCAGCACTGACCCAGCACTCCAGGTGCATCTCACTAGTGCTGAACAGAGAAAGGATTAACTCCCTTGATCTTATGGTGATCTACCACAACCTTTTGAGCCTGACTCATCAGCTAGTATTCAGTCAACCTCACCATCCATTTATCTAGCCCATTTTATGGGAGGCAGTGCTGAAGGTCTTGCTAAAGCTACAACTAGGAACAACTCAAGCAATTGCTTAACAACATAATTTCATAGTGGAAGGCCACTCATTTGATCAAGTGCTCCTCCTTCATAAATTCAAATTGACTAGTACACCAAACACGTTCTTGTCCTTACTATGCCTGGAACTGACTTCCAGACTCATATATTCCACAGCTTTCCCTGAGGTCAAGGGGAAGCTGATGAGCCTGTAGGTCTTCAGATCTTCATGAAGTGGTATTTGCTTTCTTTCCAGTCCTCAGCAACTTCCTCTGATTTTCTTGTGCTTCTAAAGATATACAACAGTGGCGTCATGATGAGATTGGATCCATAGTATGCCAGATTCTCACATCTATATAGCTTGAGGAACAACTTATTTCAGCCTATACATCTACATTTGACAGATTGACCTGCCCAAAGAGTTTCATTTTGTTCCTCAACACTTTTTAAACACCTAAGCACTCTATGACTGTTAATCCTAAATAATGGCTGCACTGCATGACTAGGATTAGCAGTTCCAGGAAGGAGGGGTGATAGAAAAGACCAGAGCACTGGCCACATGGACAGCATATTCCTTTGTAGCAGCGCTGAGCAAACACCCCTTCTCCCACGCTCTTGATGCAAGGATTGCAACGTTGACAGCTAAAATAAATTGAAAAAGCCCTCACTGACTTAACTGATTAGAAACACCCCCCACTGTTTCCCTTACCTTGTCTCAGGAGCAGCTGTATTGTACCATTAGTGACAGCTGAGACTGCCTAAGCTGCACCACCTCAACTGAAAGAAGTCCCATTTACTTATTGCCCCTGCTCCTGCAACTGTTCTAGCTCAGTAGGTGAGATGGATTTAAAACAAACTTAAAAACCCACCAGAATCCAAGGGTACTAAATTTAAACTAGACACCCACAACTACATCTTCATTAGTGAAGCTATAAAATAAGAAAGATAAAAATAAACATTTCAGAAGCATGAAGGTTCTCACTGGAATATTTTTGTCTTAAGTGAGTCACAAAGCCTGAGTGAGAACTAGGTTTTGTTTCTTGATAAATCTGCAAAAGATCCTTAAAAAAAAAAACCAAAAACCACAACAAAACCCAAACAAGAGAAAACCATCACCCTACACCAAAAACAATGAGAAAGCTAAAAAAGCAACTGTTTCCTGCATCATGTCAGAAGCAACAGGTTCTTGTTATACAGATGCAGGCATCTTCTTTGAAAAATAGTAAATAAAAATTCATTCCTCCCAACCCAGAGCAAGAAAGGAGGAGGGACTGGGAGAAGACTCGAGGCATGTGACAGTAAACTTGTCTTATTTTCTAGCACTTCTGACCAGAAAAGTACATTATGGCAGCTGCCCCTTTACAAAGGCTGAATCCAAAGTACTAAGCAAGCACATTCATGAATAGCAGGAAGGCACATGCAAAGTTTGAGTAAGACCTGTCCCAGAAGACACCCACCCCTTCCTACCTACATGAAACAGACTTCAAAAAGGTTTTCTTCCAACAAAGCTTTTGGTTTTGTGTGAAAGTTTAATATTCTTAAATTCATAATGGCAGTAGTATAAAGAATTCAGATTAAAGGCTTTTTAGTTGAGGTTTTTTGAGTTCGTGTTTTTTTAACACAAGATCAGAGTGTAAAGTCAGAGAAAGCTCTGCCATCAACTTCACAGGGACAGAAGCACATTGAGGGTTGGTTAAAGTGCATTTTAGTAGTAATCCTAAGACATCCATTTCTTTTCTCCAGCTGTTACCTGTGCCTTCAACAACACTGGAACCACTCCGAAATCAGGTTCTGCCTGAGCAACAGATTACCATGGCTTAAAATCCTTGGCTGGTATTTTCATCACAGGAAAACTGTAAGAGCCGTAAGAAAATGTGATTTAAATGGTTCGTGAGACCATCATGGGAAGAATGAATCATCTGCCTTGGAAATATAAATGTTTATGATCACTATTTCTATTCTGCATGTATATTCTTGAGACACGCAACTTTTTACAAGGGTGATGATATTTATATAATTCCATAAATTTAGATGGTGCATTACAAACACAATATGCAGCCATAGCTATAAAAAGCAGAGCAGTGGGACAGAATTTTCAACTGTTTCTTGTTTCCTATGAACCAGTAATGAGACGTGTGGCATAAGCTAAGGAACTAGAGGAAAGGAAATATAGCTATTAAGCAATGAAAAAACCCCATGTGAGTCTCCATATTTTAGACCATGGACCACAAGGCCAATCCTTCTACCAAAAAATGAAAAAATAAAATCACTCCCTGAGATTTAACTCCACCATGACTAAAGCTTAAAGAGCAGAGAAATATTCTGAAGTGGAGGCTTTGTTAACAGATTATTTTCATAGCACATTTTCATCGTGACAAACACCCACCCTTGATAAGAAGGATTCTGATAAGCAAATACACAATGTAATCAAAAGACTAAACTTATTTCTAAACCCTGGCTGGTCTTTCTTTAGTGCTTACAGCACTATGGATGTGCACACAAACCTATGAAAAATATCACTGACTTCTGTAGGAGCATCCAACGATGTACCAAGGAAGACATTCTTCCAGGTCAACTCAAATTCCAAATGTGTATTAAAAAAGGGACAAACCAGTAACTCTCAGTAAGCTTTCTAAATTTTGATAAAATTCTTAGCACTAAGAGTTTGCTTTAAGAGTTAAGTTTCAGGCAATGGCTATTAGAGCTGTTAAGGCCTATGGCTTAATGTTGGGTACCTGAGGTGAACCAGCAACCTAGCACTGATGCAAGCAGTTAACAGCTACTACATCTTTATTTACTTTTTTTTTTTTTTTAAAAAAAAGCTACTTGCATCAGTCTGCACCCTCATTTCCACTTCACTGCTCAATTAACAAACTAGTTCAGAGAGGAGACAACTCCTGGTGCAAGCAGCACTTTTAAACTACAGTTGTATCTCCCATTTAATTTCATTTTTTTAATATTGGATATATCATATCCCTATTGCATAAATTCTATCAAGTAACAGCTAGGTGAAAAAAAAAAAAAAAAGCACTGAATCACCATTTTAAAAGTATACTGAAATACTTCTGGACACTCAGACACACCTAGACACAGATGACAAGGATTCCACATGAGGAAGATCTATCCTATCACAACACTACTTGGCTCTAGGGACAGAGACTGACATCTCATAATGATGTAAAACATTTAGAGCTCTGCAGCTCAAAAATGGGGATCCAAACCTACTCCAGAGAAGGTCATATTCTGTGCCACTGCTCCCTTCTGCCATGGGAAAATGCAATTATTCAATATGATTACTTTTTCACGAGGAAAGGGACACTTTGGGCAGAACAGATCAGAAAAGTGGTTTTAACAGCTCTCAGTATGTACTTTAATGACTATTTCCTTACAGTGATGCATTTCAAAGAGCATCAGCCATGTAAAAGAGGCGAGCCTTTGCTTTACTGTCCACGACAGATGTCCTCTATGGTGCTTCTTCACACTGAATTGATGGGGTTTCCCATGTGTCCTCATCTGCCAAGTGAACTATCTGTGAAGTCTGATCCACAGGTGCTTTCTCACCCGCAGCTATTAATAATGCATCATCTTCTCCTCCTGCTGACTGAAGGTTAGAGCTACAAGAACAATTAGATTCATCAAGTTTCTCTGTCAAAGATTGTGCTGTAGTTGTAGAAGACTGTTCAGTCTCTGTTTCTGCTTGTGGTTCTGTTTTACACTGAAGTCCAAACACGTTGTTTTGGATGAGGTATCGGACACATTGCAAAATCACATTCCTTTCGTGACGGATGTCCTGGGCCAGTAACTGGAAATAAAGAAAGAACAGAAGGTGAAGCACATTCCCTGAACTGCTCTGTGGCTGATACAAGCCTAGCAAGACATACAATTTCGTTCCACTACTCTGAAAATCTCGTAATTTAAAGAGTTGGCTCTCTCACATAAGCCCAAGAACCATGGAGCAGGAGACTGTCTTACATGACACAGCACAAGAAAGCCACATATTTCCACAATAAATGCCTGCTTTCTCTCTCTCATGCTGTCCCCTCACTCATACTAGTTCATGCTGATCAGACCCCTTACTTCATGAGCTCAACACACCAGCTATGAGAAAATGAACTTGACAATTGGCAGCAAGTAGTAGGGCATTGTAGATTTTTCTCCTTGTTTGTTTGGGCTTTTTTCTCTGGGGTGTTGAGAGTAAAAAAACTGAACAGGGTTCAGCAAAAGGCTCACCATAACAGAGAAAAGGTGGGACTAGTTTGGCAGTCAAACACCACCTGCAGTGATAGAGGCTGATAATGGCCACAATTCACTATGGTACTGGCTCACAACTATCACTGAAAAGGATGAAAAACTGACACATGCCCACTCGTTTAAGCATGGCTCATTTAGCACCATTAGTGTACTAAAGCAGGTAGAACAAGCTGACAAATCTGATGGTATTCTTTCAATTAAGCTGTCAGTCTCAGTTTGCTCAGCTGGTGGAGAACAACACAGAATATACCTAAATACTGATAATTCTCACCCCCAATTATCTGACTGTAGACTCAGAGGATGACATTCTTGTATTGTGGACTATATGTAATACCTGAAACAAAGAATGCATTCCAGGCCACAAATTCCATTACATCAGGAAAGCAAGTCTATTAGCATCATTTACACTTTCTAGGTTATGTTGTATCAGCAATTTAGTATCCCATACATTTTTTATTACAAAGCCCCTGTGAGTAAGAGACACATATAAATACAAGGAAAGAGCATGTTTCATCAGGTACCAGACTGTGGATTTAAAGAAAAATAAGTGCCTTGGGCTATAATCCACCAACCTAAATCTAAAAGCTCAATCAATGTGCTAGAGACCTCCTTCATCTTCTGTAACCTCAATAAAGTTCATTTTGTTGTTAGGAAAAAAAAGAAAAGAGGAGAAAAAGAAAAAAAAGTCAAAAGGTTGAAGGACATTTTGTCATTGCAACTGTCAGCTGAACTAGCACTCTAAATAAACAAGTTTCAAGCAAGAGGCTGGATTTGTAGCTGCCTGTTTGCAGGAGATCTGCGTTGTGCATACCAGCTACCTTTGGCTAGGAATGTCTTAGAGCAGCTTTTTGTTGTAGTTATGTTTCAAGAGTGGTTCAACCAGCCACCCTAAAGTGTTGATGTTTCTATTTACTAAGTTACTAAGAGGCATTAGAAGCAGCTAAGGCCCGAAATCTCACAGCACAGTGATGTTCTCTGATGGACTGTGAGAAACTGCTCAATTCCCAAACGGACAAATAAAAGATGGAGATGCACCATCACCTTATCAGAGGCTGTATTTTGGATTATATTATTTAATGCAGGAAGGGGCATTAGTGCAGTGATGCTACACAAGCTTTTATTTTGTAAGCATATTAGAAAGGTTAAACACACATGACTGCACGACCACAATAAACATAATTTCACTAGGGCCCAGTGACTGCCAACAGACACCTAGGGTGGTTCTCCTACCTCCACTTTTTGTTTTTAAGCATTATTTCACTGATACATAACCCTTTTTACTTCCTTACTTTTCTGGATAAACCCTCGGCACTAACTCAACTAAAATTTCAACTTTCCTTCCTCAAGCTTTTTTATACACTGACCATTTCTGGCAGCCAGGGCCTACCTGTGAATCCACAGTCACAGTACACCCTTCACAACACTGTAAAAATTCCCATCACAATGCTACTTTTAAAAATGGATTACACTGACAAGCTGCAATTTAGGCTTCCAATGTTCTGCCAGCTTCTCTCAGCGTGTGAGACTTCATATGACTTTTTTTCCCCGAAGTCCGCACTGCTTTGATCACCAACAACTTTGAAGAGCAACAGATAAAGACAACTGCATGCTTAGGGAGCTACACAAAGGGCAAACACTTCCTTTTAAGTCACTCTGAGTTTTAATTCTTGTCAGCAGTCATAGTATGAGCTAAAAAGACTATCAAGGGATTTCTTCCACATCTGCAGCTTGAGATGCGTCTTATCAGGTATCTCTTGCCTGAGCATCCCATGCTGTTTCACAGCCCTTATATGTGTAGAGCTGTTTTCTCCTGTGCTCCCTACTTTGACAGGGGAGGCTTATGGTAGCTATTTAGAGAATCATGAGGGTAGTCTACCTACTGGTTTTTAGTACTAAATGCAGTAAAAGTTCTTAAGGCTTTACTGAAGAAAGCCATCGAAGTTCCATAAGGGATGCTTGTCACTATTACTAACAGAATGACAAACACCTTGGACTCTCCCCTACAGACTTCTTTTTACCCTTCTCAGACACTAATCTGCTCTTCGAGGTAGCAGGGCTGACATTTCTGATCTAAACACTGCAGTTCAACACCACCTTACAGTGTAAGTCAGCAGCACCACCTTATCAACAAGATCTCTGACTGCATCTGAAAAAATGGTGTGCTTCTCAACTAAAGGAAGGCATGCAATCAAAATCTACCTGATACTTCCAAAGGAAGGGGGCAGGAAGGAGTAAAGGTTTTGTCCTTTGTGCAGCTAATTTTAGACACGTTATTATATGTGATGGCAGGACTAGGAGTAACAGATTCAAACTGGAAAAGGGGAGATTCAGGATAGATATAAGAAAGAAATTCTTTACAGTGAAGGTTGATGAGACACTGGAACAGGCTGCCCAGAGAGGTTGTGGCTGCCTCCCCCTCTGGAGGTTTTTAAGGCCAGGCTGGATGAGGCACTGAGCAACCTGATCTAGTGGGAGATATCCCTGCCTACGGCAGGCGGGTTGGAACTAGATCATCTTTATGGTCCCTTCTAACCCAAACTATTCTACGAATCTATGATTAAGCTGTCATCTCTCACCAAAGTCATTCTTTACCTGAACACATACTGGAATGTTTCTAATTATCTAAAAATCTACACTTTCTCAGAGCAAAATGCTCACTTCGATGTTTTTAGTAGGGGAGGACCTTTGCTAACAGATTAAATCCCCACAGGGAAGGTGAAAGCCACTAAGAAATTATACTGCTCCACTACAGGAGGCATTATTTTAGCATTAAGAGTGTTACCATTTCCAGAAGAGTGGGACGGCGCTTGGGAAGGAGAGATAATGTTTTCTTGCTCCAGTTCTCAGGCCTTCTGGGGCGGCGTGCATTCAAATTTGAGCTTCTTAGTGTCGTGTCTGCATGTTCTGGGCGTTTTTCATTCAGGTTTTGACTCGAAGGAACACATGTAGTTTGAGGCAAACCTACAAGTCCCTCAGTTTTCTCAGCTTTTGTTGCAGTCTTGACAGGGATTTCTTAAAGGAAAAGAATACATTTTCATCTCAAACTTAAAAGCCTCTTTTTAACATGCTTATATCCCCATGCACTGGCAGTTCATTAGTACTATTCCTCTTCGCAAAACCTAACGTGAAGACATTAAAAGTTTACGTGGAGGAAGCGAGGCTTTTGTTGGGTTTGTGTTTCCTCACAAAATACAAAGAATAATCTCTAAACACACACCGAAAGGAAATCTCTGCTTAAAATGTTAAATTCTGCTACACAAAAAGAAAAACAGAAATCAAAAGACTCCAACAAGATTTTCAAGCCTCTGCCTTGTTATCTCTTACAAAGTACATTGTTTCTGCTTCACAGTGTAGCTTGCTGCAAATCTGCCTTCTGAGAAAACAGCGATAAAATTCGGGCAGAGGATGCCCAAGTTCAATTCTCTGCCTTCTAGATGATCTCTGAAATATTGTATAGGCCACCTAGGACAAGTAAGCTTTGTAGTAACTACCTGAAAAAAACATGGAGTGGCATCAGTTCTCTACCATACACTGATGCAATCAATCAGAGAAACACAAAATCCAAATGTTACAGAGCTCAGGTCTCATGCCAACTTCCAAGAGCTTCCTATGGAAAACATCCTTAAGGACATTGAAATTATTTCATATGGTGAGCACAACAGCTTTTTTTATGGCACGACTTAAAAATTATTTGAAGACAGATTGAAGACAGGCTACTTTTTTTTTAATCCCCAACTAGGAGAAAGAAAGGCCTGCGAAATTTGATGGCACGCATCATATTTCATGAAGACATTTTATGGCCTCCCTTCAACTCAAAACATGCTGCTGAGAAAAGGCAAACAAAAAGAGTGGGAAATAAAAACACTCGTCTTTCAGGAAATTCTGTTTAAGGCTTTCTAAAGTATGCTGTAGGGCAAGGGAAGGAAAAAAACAAGGTATTGGATGCAGCACAGGCCAAGTGGACAAGATCATCCCCAGTTATTTGCTGTCTGCACAGATGCTATGTTCTGTCCAAGTGCTTCTCCGAGGCTGGGAGCTATCACCATACTGGGAAATAAGTAATGCCTCAACCAGTGACCCCAGTTAGAGCTCAAAATTGGGAGAAGGAAGGTCCAGGGAAATAAGACCAGAATAACAGCAAAACTTTCCACTCCTACCAGCTTGTGTTTATGAGCAGCTTATGCCAGTACCAGTATGCACTGTCCCTGAGAGCAAATTGGAAAGCATCTCTACCCAAACTACAGAAACCTCCTGTGCACAACTTTTACAAACTTGTCTCTTTACTTGTGTCACCCTGGAAGCCAAAAGGCACAAGAGAACTTGGAATTACAGCAGTGGTAGGTATGAGAGAAATCAAAAGGCATTTCCTTAGCTATGAGTTTTGGAGATACATCCACTGAACTGGCATTACAGGAACATTTTTGCTAAATATTAGCCACAGCATGGATGTGGTATCTTTTTCTGCAACACCTTCTCTTCCTTTTAAGTTTTTCCTCAAGAAATTCTAAGTAGGGATTTAGGTTCCGTCTGGCACTGATAATCTGCAGCTTTCAGCAGCTGAGGATACAGCCACAAAGAGCCACCACTGAGCTGCTGCACTTGAAAATGCTGCATTTATAAACAAATAAGACCAGGAAAATTGGATGGCAGCTGGCAAAGGACTAAATACAGGAGAAATTAAGCCCCCCATGCTTCCCAAAGAAGCTGTCATTGTGATCAAATCTTGACAGCGCTTGCAGTTCACACCAGCACAGTGATGCAGGGTAGAAGAGTGAAGGAAAAGGACAGAGGACACACTCTTATGTACCTTCAGGCTCGCTGTCAGATGCACTGCCATAATTAGCTGCCAGTGAACTCAGGGCAGAAGTGACCTGCTTGGGTACAATGGTCAATTCCTGTCTTTCATCTTCAGCAGCTGTTTCATCTTTGTCAGATTCTGCAGGGAGAAAAAAGTCAAAATGAGTTGTTCCCAATACTCCCAGGTAACAACAACCAGCCTTGCTGCTAAATCCCCACCTCACTGCTACAAAAGACTGATGCTGAGCATCATTGTTCAACGCCATGGACAGATAGATGAAATACTCCACACTTGCCTACCCTCTCCAAAAATATTCAGTGGCAAGACCAGCTCAGCATTGGCTTACAGCCCTGCTAGAGAGGCAAAAAAAAAAAAGTTTCCTGAACAAGAGCTTGGGCTTTCTTCACCTAGCAAATGTAATTATAGGTTTTATTATCAAGTGTAGGTAAAGAGAGAGAGAGGATTTCATAATATGTTTTGAAGTCTTGGTGGATATAGTCCTGTGGAGGCGAGGGGGCGGAGAAGAAAGCCAGTTGAGAGAAGTGAAAGAAAAAAATACTAACATTTAAGAGCAAAGAAATTTTTGGATAATAAATGAAATTCATAAGGGACACTGAGAACCAAGGCTACAAATTAGATCAGGTTTTCAGTCGTATTTCCGACTGCTTGATACATAATGTCCACACACACTGATAGACACATACAAGTAAACCAAGTATTAAGAGTTTCAAATCACCCAAAAAGAGAATAGCTGCTTTTTCCTGTCTCATCCAAAATGTTGAGTGGATGGCTGCCCCCTTTTTTTTTATTATTGTTTTAAAGAAAATTACTTTTAATTTGCTTTTTAGCAAATGCATTTTTTATTTTGTGAGTGACAAGTTCAGAGGAAGCAATGTGCACTACTAAATATAAATTACTGTTTCTGGTCAGTAGATCCCTCATAATTTTACAACTGATAGACTCATCATCTCACCTCACTTCTGCTTATAAATCAAGATGAAAATTCTGTTCTCTCATCTCCCATTCAACTTCTTAGCTTTTAAGGATTTAAGTGAATGGATTATGCCAAAAAATAATTCCCTCTAGAGAAAGGGCTATTGCTATTAGAAAGGTGTAAATACTCCATAAAATGTAACTACAATGTAAAATTATGGGCTTCAGCTGTATGTTTTTATTAAACTCTACTAAGCTACATTGTGTGTTACCAACTCTCATATTTCTATACAGTACAAATATCTGCAGTTAGCTTTAATAACATGTAATAATCAAGTGTCACACTCCTTTTTTGCCTGTTATAATGGAAGTTACTAGATTTCCGTTGTTATAATTAGAATTCTAATCATTGAGTAAAATACAGATGCTGTGGGTAAATACAGTTATATTTAAGCATACTTAAGTTTCCCAACATGCAAAAATAAGTGGAATAAACAAATTGCATAGGGATGCTGTGTTCTTGTTCCTGCTAATTGAAGATTATGCTTTCAAGAGGAAAAATTCAGTATCAGAAGTCTTTCCAAGGGACGCATTCTAGCCTTGTTGCTAAAAATAACTAGAGTATAAATCAGCTCACGTGCCATATTCTAGGAGTTCTGTATCACTGCTGACTGTATTACAAATAGTTGTATCTGGAGAGTTTAAATTGCTGCCAGCATGTGGAAATAAGACATGCTCAAAGGAAAAAAGCTGAGCAGCAATACTTCAGAGAACTCACACATATGGAGAGTATTAAGAGTAAATTAGACTACACAACAAAACCCAGAATGAAAAGAAAAATTCTGACATTTTAAGTAACTCACTTAATTCATACAAGGGAATTAATTTGTTTTCACGTTGTAAATAGTCTTATTTTCAAAACCACAAAGGGATATTTAGTAGTCTGCCTAAATACTTTATTATTCTCCTAGTTCTATAAAGATTTTCCTATTTTACATATTAGTTTAACAATGTAAGTCAGGGAATGTTCTTTAGACTGTTCTTTAGATGTGTTCATTCACATCTGTTTATAATACACTACATATATATGACAACACTTTCAAAATCCTAACTAACAAGGGAAAATTCAGCATCTAAAGTTAAAATAACTCAGATGATATTTCTTTTCCTCCTCCCCCCTGAAGTTACTACAGTATCACTTCCCTGTGTCCCAAACCACTTTCTGTTTGCTGCCTCTCACAGTTAATTGTTTCGGACAAAAACAGAATCATAATCAGGAGATTAAAAGAAAGATTATAAATAAGATTACTATGGTAAAGTACTTGTTAAAACAAAGATAGAATTGACGTGCTCCATTAAAAGCCCAGAAACTCCATTCAGCTTGTTAGCCAAACACTGGTTTAAAGCTAGCAATGCATTGTAAAATGTACAAAGCTAAGATAAATTATTTTTAAACAGCACTGTTATTTTTCAAATCCAAGACATACCTACATCTTGTCTCTCAATATCTTGTCCATTTCAGAATAAGCATTTTTTGATGACACAGAATTAAACTTAACATTTCCTAATTCTCACAGATTAATGAAAAAGCTATAAAAGTAGTCTGCTAGATTTTCCCTGTTTATAATACACTCACATTGACTTGCAAGTAAACTTATGTAGCAGTGCTTAATGTTGGTAGTATCTTAAACATTCTTATGTCCGTCTTTCCAAATTACAATTTTTCTTCAATGACTTTGTATTTCAGCTTCTTTCCGAACTATAGCTCAGCCAAGTCTACTACTTCTAGCTCCTCCTACCAAGACGTATGGACATGAATCTAGTCAGACACACACACACACATATCTCAAATATCTCTACAATACTGAGATAATTTCCTCCATAATTTCCTCCTAAATCTTCCAGGGAAGGTTTATACAGGATCTTTGGAAAAACTTTTACACTAAGCATTGGAACAGGCTGGCCAGGTAAGTGGTTGAGGCATCATCCCTGGAGGCATTGAAAAGATGAGTAGACATACTACAAACTACAAGATTTATCTCATTTCCTTAAAATAGACTGCCAATCCTTACTTTCATAGGAATCACACTGGGAGTTTTCTTAGACCATGTTGTGAATCAGAATAATCTCTACTGAAATTTCCATTTAAGAGAAAGTTCTAAGTGCAAGTTTTAGGCACAGGGATGTTGGACTACCTTCAAGCTTGTATGACTATCGGTCCTAGCAATATTCTAGACACAATACAGCAATCCTGGGCTTTTTTGTTAGCAACAATGAGAAGCTAAGTATGACAACAGGTTCTCTGATATTGTTCTCCAAGAATACCATAAGGCCTTATACCAGTGCATCCACCTCAGTTTCCCCTGTTTAAACATGCAATTAGCCCACTTGCAATCAAGGTCAGAATGTACATGTTTTTGGAAAACCTCAGCTCTCCCCAGAAACTGGCACATGCAAAAGTCAGTAATTGCTTCAGGAGTACTTCTTAAAATAAAAGTCCTCCAAGTTCCTTCATCTTACCAACATCACCATTGGCCAGAAGACTTAGAGGGTCCATATCCTTCATGCACGGCTCAGCTGCCAAAGCAGACTGTTTTTCATTCTCCTTTTCACAGGTGCTGTTTTCTGGTCCATTGGTTTCATTTTCAGCTCTATCTACATTATGATCGCCACCATTTTTCTTGTATTTCTTCCAGAATGGGCGCCTTTGTTTTCTTCTGTGTCTTCCTTGCTGCCCAACCCCCTCTTCATTTTCTGGAGGCTTCCACATCCCCTTCATTTTGCTGGAAAACAGAAATGCAAAGCTCACACAAATGACAAGCCATGAGAATAAAATCAGTTGATGGAACCAAACACCTCAGCCCCACATGTAAGGCTCAGCATGATGCCAGGACTCACTCCAGCTCAGCTAACAAGTAGTGACAGACCAGACAGGTAGTCACAGCTCATCTCATTGGCAGGGCAATGTGACAAAGCTGGAACCTAAATAAAGAGTTTGAAGATCACAACTTAACTTTTAACAAGGCAAGTGGAACATTGACTAAGCAAGTTCCTTGACCATCTACAGTGTGAGGATATGTTTTCATCTCACATTATGAAGTCAACAAATACTCCCTTCACATGAGCAACTAAATCATTCATAACAGAGAGAATATGGAATTAAGAGGGAAGTATCTATTATAAGCACACTTCCAATGCTGAAGTCTCCTTTTTCCAGTTGCAGCTCAGAGAAGGATAGTGCTGCATTAAATCCATTCAGGCATTTGACACCAGCAGTCACAGTGACTGCTTACTCCAGCCTTCAACTACCAGCCAGGCCATTCAGATTTTTCACTCTAATGGAAAAGGAATAAAAGGAAGTTCTACCAGGACAATGGATATTTAAAAATCTGAAACAATGTATCAAGTCTTGCAATACAGGAAGAGCACAGTATTTCAGTTTCATCCCTCTCCCATGGTTCTGTAATCTCTAGATTGTCCTACAAACACAAAACACATGTACAAGAAGGTAACTGGAGAGCTTAAAAATACTTGTCAAAGACTACCGATACAAGAATAGGCATAACCTAGACAAAAAAATAAATATAGAAGGGACAGCTTAAGCTTCCTGAAAATATTTCTTTTCACCCAACAGAAATGTAGTTCAGCAAAACAAGACTGCATCTAAATCATTAGCACATTACATCAGACATACAAAATTCTACCATCCTAAATGAGTCCCATGGCTCATTCTGTTCAGTACCCTCTCCCTCATCCTCACGTAAAGCATGGCAAAGGTTCTGTTATCCCTAGTCAATCATATAATCCCAATACCTGAGCAACACTTTCTTCCTGAAACTTCTTCCTGTGTCTAGATCATGAGTCTGAAAGCAGAGTCTCATAAGTGTAGTTCTAACCTAGCACCTTGTCACTGATAAGAAGCCAGTGGAATATGTGAAGAAAGTAAAAAAAGAGCAAAAAAGCAGGGCAAATTATCACCTTTTCCCTGGACTATTTTTCCACAGTGTTCCACTTAAGAGACCTCCAATTAAAGATGTTCCCAAGGCACTGAAGGGTTTGCATCTCCCTATTACCAAAATTCTTTTTTTTACATAATTTTTCCAGCCAAATTAAGTCATCCTTGAAAGGAGACCAGGGCCTGTCATAGCATTCAAAAAGGCTTTATATGGCAATAAAACATATTTCGCTTCATTCTCCAGTCATTTCATGACAGCATCTAACAGTGTTTGCTCAGCCTTGATACAATAACCAACAGTCATGCTCCTGTGGCACAAGAGCCTCCACCTTCCTGGACACCAGTCCCTGCTCCACAAAAAGAAGCTAGCATAAGCTCCCATAGTTCAGTTCCATCTCGACAAAGAACTGCATTTCTGAATTTGTACAGCTCTAAATTCAGGATGTTGTTGTACAAATCAGAAGATACCGAGCAAACATAAGCACAATAACAAATAATAGCCATTGTCCTTGACTAAGTGTTAAAAACAACATTCCGATTTCCCCAGGGGCCTCAAACACCCAGAAACCAAACCCAAGGTCACAAACATCCCAACAAGTGTTATCCTGGCACCTGCCTTCTGCCTTCCCCTTGTGGAAGATATACTGCTCTTGACTTCCCATTCAGAGGAGATGAAGAGCCATGTGCTATTAATCAGCTGTTGCTAGACACCAGGCAGACTACCAGAGCGGTGCTTCTGCATCTCTAATCTCACACGCGGGGATGCTGAGAATTAGCTGTTGTAAAGCACTTCAGAGAACCACAAATGGAAAGTGCTGTGGAAGTGTTAAGTATCTAATCCTTTCTAAATCTTACTTAGGTATTTGCTTTAATGGTACAGTTTGCAAAGAACAGGCTGTATTCTATTTTTGCCATCATTAGATTTGCCAGATAAGCACCAGTTTCAGAATCTTTATTGTTGATATACAAAGCAGAAACAGCAGCTTTTTGGACAATTGACATCAAGTCTAAAGCAATAGCAGCTCAGGCAAGGAAGGTGAAAAAGAGATTTAGAGAGCTAAAGGTCACTAAGTAAAAGCAAAAGAACTGTAATTTTGAGGGCTTTTCTGCCAAGCAGTTTTCCAGATATAAAGTTACTAACAAATGTAACAGTATGGAATTGCTGATGAACATTTAAGACTACGTAATGCATCCCATTCATAGTCACAAGAGTGGTTATAACTGCAGACTCCAGTTTGTAACTGTGACAGGCAAAACTAATTTCTGCAAATAAAAACCCCCGAACATAATAACACTTACTTTTGAGACTTCAGTCTGAAATGCCTCAGTTTGATTATGAAAGTCATGACAGGCAACTGCTTCGAGGGGATAGGTAAACATTGGGTCTTCTGAAGCACAAATTGCATAAGGTAATCAGCACTGTCATCATTTAATAAAAGTATACTTGCCCAACATGAACCCTATTCTGCAGTAGTTGAATTGCTTTATCATGATGCAAATTTTATTTTGTTTGGTGTCAAAAAAACATAACAAACAAACAAAAAAACCCCCACAACACTAGGCAAGCTCCAAGAGTCCCTTAGAACTGAGGCTGCTTCCACCTTCCAACTCAGTTGTTTGAGTTTAAACAAGTGATAGTCATAGGACCATGGATCATTATAACCTTTTTTTTGTGTGTGTTCCACAAAACATTGACTCTGAGGGGAAGATAAAAGAACAAAGAACATACTGGAAAGTAATCCATGATATTACAGAGAGAACAGATAAAAATCCAAGAGGAGTAAGCATGAGGCTCAAAACAAAGGTAGTAGATAGATAAAGGGTAGAAGGTAAAAGTACTTCAGCTATGAACATAAAGTTAAATCTTCTTTCCCTCTTCACTTGATAATTGATTTACCATCTGAAAGGAGAGTAAGAAGCAAATCTGATCATAAAATCTGTCTTGGCTATTTTCAGGCATTAAAGGATTAGACCATATGGATCCATTAGGTAGCATGACTTTCATCCCCTTTATTTTTTTTTTTAGAGATCAAGGTTAGGCTGATCTAATGAATGGCCACTAAAGCATGGTTTTCTCAAACAAGTCACAATGCAGAATTCAGCAAGAACATCAGAATTCCAATACAATTACTGTTTAATTTAACTGAAGTAGACTATGAAGGACTGTAAATGAAAACACTGCAACTGCAGTTTGTCAAATTGATCTGTCCCCTCTTAAAGAGTTGGTAGATTGTGTGTACAGAGGCAGCAGTAAGTGCTGGGAGACTACATGAAGACAGTGTGCTTCTAAACTCATTAGGAAGGAGGTAACAAGCTTGTTCCAAAATGCTTACCCAAACTGTTGGGTAGTCAGTACTTCTCCCCTTTCTTCCTTTTGCACATGCATTGCCTTCTTCTTTTCAATGTTTGCCAATGTAGGGAAATTTCTAGAAGAAAAAAAAATAAATTCACTGGCTTTCAAAAGATTCAGAGTAATTTGTCAATTATCCCTTTACTAAACCAGCATCTTCTATAAATGTAACAGATTTTTATAATCACTTTTTATTTCCAGTTTCATAGAAGTCTAACAGATCATTTCCTTCTTAAAAAGGCACTGATGATGAAAACAAACCCGAGTGATTTATGCTTACATATGGAGATACAAAACTCCCCCATCACCACCGCATTGGTATGATTAAATTTCGCAAGACACCAACCAGACTACACAGATGAATAGTTAGTTTATGGATCCTCTGCCTGCCCTTGCACATAACAGCACAATTTAGTCCTCCAATTTTATTTTTATGGTGCTTCGAAAGAAGTATTTGAATGATCTCAAAAGCTACAACATGCCTTTAGAAAAACAAGCTGCTGAGTTCTTGCAGTACCAAAAACCAGCTTCTGGATGCATGAGATTGCTTTAATTTGAGAGCTGGGGAAGAGCACAAGTTCCCTCTTGAGCAATATTCAGTATTGTGCGTGCATGCTGAGCTCTAGCTCATCAAAATTACTGACCCCCTTTAATTCCAGCTTCAAGAAAAATTGCTAAGTCATGCAGATCAAAACACATCTACTGTTGCAACTATCTTTCAAACCATCTCTCTCTCTTCCATAACCCACCTCCCACCCTAGCCCTCCTGATGGAGGAACATGCTGATTCTATACATGCAAAGCCTGCTCCAAATTATGGTCAAAACCCCAAAATGGCTACGCTAGCTGCTCTGCAAACATTAGTCAGCTAAACCCCAGGGCTTTGAGAGAAAGGTGGTAAATGAGGAACACACGTGCACCCCCTCCAGCTTCTGGATAGAAACGCAGAGTGTAAATATTTGATAAGTCTATTAAAATGGAGTAATGAGAACCTCAGAACAGCTATCAAAAAAGGACACATATCTTTCTTTAAATATTTAATCTTATCACACGCACCTTCCCCGTTTTACAACACAAATGTTAAGTGTCACATTGATACAAGACAGCTTTAACCACATACCAAGACAAGAAGATGAGAAGCATTTCCTATGAGACACACCTAAACACACTATAGAACCTGTCTCCTTTAAGGGGATTTGAACACCAGCTGTCAACTTCTATTTTCATTGGATTTCTCCCAGAAGTCTGCCCTATAGCTCAAGCTATCATAGGGATGTGATTTTTTATCTATGCACTCCCATTAGCTACATTTGTTCATCCAACACTCACAACACACAGCAAGCATGTAATGAATTATTTAGTTTCAATAGCTTTTCATTGCCCCTGTATTTCAGTTTTAGGATAAGGAGCTTTCCTTCACAACTGAAGGCTCACAGGAAAGAAAAAGCTGTAAGATAAGTAGTTATGCTCAAAAGAGCCCAAAGCTTGTCTCAGAAGTGTAGGTTTTTTTAAAGATGCAAGGAAAGAACCTTAATCCTGGAGCAAAGGAGTCTTCAAAGTGCTCCTGCAGTTATGTTGATTAAAGACATATTCAGACATGCTCTCACAGCATCATTTGAGATGTGACTGCCTCCCACTTTCATTGCTATGAGTTACCCCTCCCTTCACTGAGCCACTGTAATGGACCCCACGAATGCTTTCAGTTCAATTTGTTGCCAAGACAGACAAGTTTCTCCTAAACCACCCTCCCAGATAACACAGGCAGAAGCTAACAGCTAAAGAGAACTCAATTTGTGAATCCAAGTACCTGCAAAAGCACACTTGGAAAGGACAAATCAAAAATCAGAAAAGTAAATGTAATCGCCAAAGGTGATGCCAGATTTCACTGTCTGCAAAACATGGGAAAGTCCTGAAATCCCATGGATCTTCATTTCTATTACTCTGTGGTTTAGTCAGGTTGCCTGATTCAAAGAGTCACAAATCATGGAAGAATCTTTTAGGTAAGCAGGGATATGAAGGCAGCAGCAATGAACCAAGCATGAGACAGAATTGGACAAAAAAACAGCTCTCAACCCAGCATACTTCAAGCAGTGATACTCACTCCTTACCAGCTTCCCCCCCCTCTCTTCCCTCTGTGTGAATAAGGTTGCACTTCAAACACAGGCTCTTTCTAAAAAATTCTAAGCAGTACGAGTAATTGAGCAAAATAGCAACTAATTAAGAAGAAAAATCTCAGCTCTGTAAGTAATTAATAATGCCTGAAAGAAGACTCAAGACAGGAATGTTAGGGATGCAGTATGGAAACACACATGTTAAATCACTGCAGCCTAATTAGAAACAAACTACTGATGGTTTGAAAAGATTTGTTCTTAACTCTGATGGGGCTTCTAGAAAGAAAAAGGCTTTTTCCTGTCACCATAAACCAAGACTGACTAATAGCTCAGACTCCCTCTGGTGTCCCTTTTTTCTGTACCAAGCAATGTTTATTGTGACTCAACAACAGACCTTCAGTACTAAATGATGGTTTGCTGGTGACCTAATTAATGCTTCACAAAAGTTTCAGCTGTGTTTATCCTTTTTTAATATATAATTAAATTAAAAGGAAATTAACTTAGAAAAAATAAATAAGAAGGATGTCAATACAGTTGTTGTACAGAGTAACAAAAGCCACCCAGGTAGCCATTCTACATCCATTCATTAGAGCTAAACAAGATTCCCAACGGACTGAATTACCACAATAAGCCGCAGCACTACTCCATCTAGTGGTCTTGGTTTAGAAGGTCCCAAATCCCATATCGCCTGTTCCGGTTGGTGGTCTTACTACAAGATTATTTCTCTATATTTTACTGTGCTGCAGTGAAAAGAGGCTTTCAGCAATGTTGTACTACAACTAAATTAAATTAATGTATTGAAAAAAAACCCAAAAAACAACAGTGAGCTTCTCTAGAAACTCAAAGAGTCTCAGGCATAGTATCATCCTCATCATTAACCATTGCTGTGATTCACAGCACCCACTTTGCAAGCAAACAGTATCCAAAACATGACTTCCCACTCCCTAACGTTCTATTATACAGTGAAGTGTGTGCTGTCACACACACACTGAAACATCACTTCAACACTTAAACAACAGCATCATTCCACCAGCATTCCATTAGACAGGAACTCTCACAAAACCCCTCCCAGAACAGAAGACTACATAAAAAGTTGAAAACACATAGTAAAGATTTTGCACACAAGTACTGATGTTTTTCCTCAGAGCTTCTCTTAGGAAATTTAATATAGGCCACCAGACAGACTCACCTAAGGACACTTTGGGTTTTGCCAACCCTGTTAAGACTTTATACTTCAAGAAATAAAGTTGTGCCAAGCATCACTCCTAGGAAAAAAACCAGCAATACCTAGACTGAAAACAAGCCCTCAAGTCCTCAATTATCTTTTGAATGAAAAGAAACCTTACCTTAGAACCAAAACTAAGCCAACACCAAAGTTGTACCTCCACAGATCACAACTAATTTTTATCCAGTTAACTATGGCATTTGAAACAAGAGAAATTAAAATTGTTTCTGTATTAAGAGCTGTTCTTACGTAAAAAAAAAAAAAATCAGAAGATTATGTTCACTTCTAAAAAAAAAAAAAAACCAAAAACACACACACAAAAAAACCCAAACCAGCACAATAGTTAACTGTTACGATGGCTACTCTTAGTCTTTCTGAAATTTGCAGAAGAAGCTGGAAGAAGTTAAAATTTGCAGGGATTAACTTACACAGGGAAAAATTTCACTTCTCAATGCAGATAAAATTGATGTGGGGCCATTAAAAAACCCAAAAGACCTCCTACCATAAATTCCAGTCATTTGTATTTTTTGCAAAGACACCAAGTAATTACCAGAATGCATATTGGCATACATAAATGTTGTACGCACTGCTGAGACTTCATCAGACATCTACTTCCTGAAAAAAAAAAACCAAAACGCCAAACCTAAAAACACTGCCCTAGCCCATAACCAGTGATCTGGAAATCAAGTATGTATCACTCCCCACTGAGCATATATGTCTCTTGCTCACACAAACAAAACCTGTGAACTGATCACGTGCAAGACTGTATTTTAAGTCAGGAACAGAGAGAGAAAAAACTACAGTATCTTTGACTTCCTGGAAAAGGGAAGATGTCAACATGATCAACTCAGAAAAGGAAATATTGGTGGGGTATCTATGGAAGTACAGTGAATTTTCAAACACTTCATAGCTGGTCTACAGAAAGAAGTTATACCATCTCACATCACAGAATAATAAGAAATACCACTTACATGGGAACTTGCACCCTAGGTACAGCAGACTGTCAGAGAAAGCATCTTAGAGAGATTCTGCTCTCTTTCACTAGAGAAATGTCAAACAATGCAGGAAGTTCTTAAAAATTAGGAAACCCTCCCTATTGGGGTCTAGTGGGACAGCTTAAAGCTGTAGAAATTTGCACACAATTAGAGTCAGCAGAATGGTTCCAGACTTCTTAGTGATTAAAGAACTACTAAATGAACACACACATGTACACACTTCTGACCTAAAATGTCTCAGTGATCAGGCTAAAAGTAATCAGATGTTGACCTAAGATTTTGACCTAACCTTGGACATCAAACCAAATGAATGGGAAAGTTACTTCCTTATCATTTCATATCTTGCCCTCCATTATAACCACCTGTGTAATAGTCTCCTCAGCTCAGGTATTCTGACACAGAAAACTGCTGCATGAGTTTTGCAGAGTCAAAGGAACAGCAGCAGTAAACATGTACTGCTACTGCCGTTCAGCTGTCATCTAATGACCACACAGGAAAAACAAAGCAACACAAATTCATAGGCCATGAGTCTTACTCACTTTTTTCTTTCTTCTCTCCATTTTGCAATCTCTTCTGGACTATCTAGCTTTATTCTTTTAGCACCAGGCGCATGTGCCTAAGGACAAATTATTTCACAGGTGTTTAAAAGGGGAAGGAATAAACCCACAAAACTAAAAGCAGTGCATTACTCTGTCAACAACAATACTATTACACTGTTTGAATCTCCAAAACTAGGGAGACCAATTGATATTTTGGGCCCAGGGGGATACCTACGTTCTTCCAGTGTATCTGAACTATCTTCTCATGTGCACTGAAATCGCAGCCTTCTTCTGTACACTGCAAGGTAAGGGGATGAACTTCAGACACACCATTTACACAAATTATAGACAAGCACTGAAGCACACATCAAAAACTCCATGCCAAATGCTTGTACAGTTAGTCACACTGAACTTTTAAGCTATTAAGTTTCAAAACACAATGTGATTGTAAAAACAGGAAGAAGGGATAATGCACTTTTCAATTTCATTAGATTTTAGAATAATCAGTGAAGTCAATGTAACTGATGTAGTCAATATAACTGAAGTCAACGTTATCCTCAGGAAAAGATTTGCGACTCTCCAATTTCAAATTTTGATACTTTCCTGCCATAAAGGAGTGGACTTTAAAATATGATTACCACATAGTCTTTTCACACAGTAATTTTACATTCTAACCCGATACCCATGAATTAATTTCTACCACTTGGGCAACCTAGCTATTTTTCATAAGGAACAAACAGAAAAATACAACTGAGTCATTCCCTAAACACAGCATTTAGGAAAAAAAAATCCTACTAACACTTTCTGTAGCTCTAGAATCTCTTTGTGAAGTCTTTCATTCAAAAGGCAACTACAATTAACTTCACAAAGTCAAAAATCAAAGTGTACATAAAACATGCCAAACTCCTCAACCTTTTTATGTTGTGAAATATGTTCATCATACGTCTCCTGGTTTTTATAGCCACGGTCACAGGTATCACAATAATGAGAGAAAACTGGCTCTTTTTTCTTTTTGTTCTACAAAAAAGAAAGAGAAGAAATAATCTCAAGATTGCAGTTACAGGGTTAGAACATATTCTTCCTTAATTAGCTATGAAACATTTTGCTTAATAAAACCATTAATTACTTTTCAAAAGTTTCTAAGATAAATTACCATAACATGAAAGTGAAGTTCAAAGCAGTCATCTCTCAAAGTGCCCTGCACCAGCTCTTTCCACTACTACCTTTCCACTACTCATCTTAATTACCACTGCTGCACACACCCCAGGTTGGCACAAATGTATAAAGGTAGGCTGCAACCTCCAGTCAGACCATGCCTGTTCCCACTCAAAGCTCTGCTGTAAGAGCTCAGAGGGCAGCAGAGATCCTTCCTTCTCTCATTACATACCTCAGGGTGTTCTGGTTCTCATAATATAACAGAGTGCTAATACAATTTTGGCGACTCAGGCAGAACCACAGTAATGGCTTTTCTAAAGGAAATGTGTTAGAATCTGGTTGAAACGTATCTGTCTTTCAACAGGCTAAAAATTAGTAGACTGACTGCCATATGTTTGCTCTCTTGTAAGGGCAAGCATGTTAGACAGGAGTGTGGAGTCTCTGTGGTATCACAGGGCAAATCCCACCTTGACAGAATAACAGAAGGGTTTGAGTTGGAAGGAACCTTCAAAGATCCCTCTTTGAAGAGGGATTCAAACCCTCTGCCATGGGAGGAAAATGCTCCATCAAATCAGGTAATCAAAGCCCCATCCAACCTAGACTTGGACACCTTCAGTGATGCAGCATCCACTTCTCTGAACAACCTGTACCAGTGCCTCACCACCTTAATAAAAAAATTTCTTCCTCATGTCCAATCTACCTTCTTCTACTTTAAACTCATTATTACTTGTTCTATCAACATAGATCCTACTAAAAAATGTGCACCCATCTTTCTAACAAGATCATAGTAAGGTCTTTCTTGGAGTCTTCTCTTCTCCAGACTAAACAACCCAAACACTCTCAGCCTGTCTTCATAGAGGAGGCTCGTTAACCATCTTTGTAGTCCTCTTCTGCACTCATTCAAGCAGACCCATGTTTTCCTTGCACCAGGGACCCCAGTTCATACCTTCGGCTTGTTATTCTCTCTTGGAAAGTGTTTATTAAACCCAGGTGATTGCTCTCCTTGCCATTTCTGGGGAAAATTGCCATTTCCACCTTCAATAAAACCAGAAAAGAGCCAGTTACACATACAGATAGTAAAATAGTAGAATACCTTCTCTGCCACCTCATTTGACCTGCTGTGGTGGGGAAGAGCCTGAGGCAGAGATTACTTGGTGTTGCACAACCACAGAGACACCGGTAGGAGGGATGGGGAGTTTTGTGCCCTTAAGGATTAGGAAAAGCTCCAGAGTCTCCCCCCATGAGGTATGGGAAGGAGTCTAAAGGCCCAGGAAACATCACCCCAACGCCTCACCTGCACGATGTCCCTGCTGACGCTCTCTGTTGGCCGGTGGATACCAGGCAGAGGGCGGCCTGTAGCCATCAGACGGCATGTAGCCGTTGGCGGGCGGGTAGCTATAGATGGCCGGCGGATAACTCTCGGAGGGTCCGTAGCCGTTGGCAGGCGGGGGGTAACCGTTGGGCTGCGAGTAGCTGTCGGGCTGTGGGTAGCTCTCAGCCAGCGGGTAGTTCTCGGAGGGCAAGCAGTCCTTGGCAGGCTGAGAGAAGCTGTCAGCGGGCGCGGAGCCCTCAGCAGACTGCGAAGAGCCCTCGACGGCCTGTGAGGATCCCTTGGCGGGTTGTGAGCAGCCGTCGGAGGGCGGGGAGCTCTCGGCGGACTGCGAGGAGCCCTCGGCGGGCGCGCCGCTGCCAGAAGGAGGGCAGCCGGCGGGAGGAGGATAGCGGCCGGGCGGTGGGAAGGCTCCGAGGGGAGTCCAGAAGCCGGACTCCCAGGGTGGCGGCGGGCAGAAGAAGGGCGGAGGAAGCCCTGGAGGAGGGAAGCCGGGAGGGGGCGGAGGATACCAAGCGAATGGATTCATGTCCGACCCGACACAGTCGCTACTCCGCTAGGCACTTCCACCACCGCAGGCACCCGCCACCTCGTGGGGCCCGCACCGCCGACCGTTACAAAATGCGTCACTTCCCAGGGCTTAGCCGCTCACCCCAGACAGTTAACCTTCCCGTATGGAGTGCGAGCCATTGCGTCATCCAGCAGCGCCGGAAGTTTAGTGGCGGCGGGGCGGGTAAGGGAACGGAATACCGAGGTGCCAGCGGGCCTGGGGAGGTGCACCGCCATGGCTCGTGAGCTCATCGGTCCTGCGCTGCCGCCTGGCTTCCCGCGCCGCGCCGAGGCGGACCCGGATGAGGACTTCAGCCAGGGTGAGGCGTTAGGGGCTAGCGGCTCAGCGGCCGCTCGCCTCAGGCGGTCTCTGCCCTGCTCCGCCGTGTTACGTGTCAGCGGGGGAGATGTGCTCGTTCGTCCTCTCTTTTCTCCCCCTTCCTTCTCTCTTCCCCATTTTCTCCCCCCTTCTTGTGTCATCTCCCTCTGCCCTTCGTCCCAAACCGGCCCCGAGGCGGACTCGGTTGGGGAAGGGGCATGTGGTGTTGGTGTGGCGTTTGGCTGGAGTTAACGTTCGCGGGTGATTTTTAGGGTAACTTTTTCAGAGGTGCGGCGATCTATAACTTGCTTTTTTAAAAAGTACTAGTTTTATTTGTTTGCTATCGATGGGTTCCTCCAGGAAAGTTGGGGAGGAGGTATTTGCTGGGGCACGTAGCGGATGAGGAGCAGTGGTTTTAAAGTAGAGCAGGGCAGGTTTAGATTANGACCTGTGTTCTTCTGAGTTCAAAGTCAGTGGGCAGGAAGAAAAAGCAATGATGAGGTCTTTGCAGCATGCTCTTCTTTGTCAAACCAAGCCAATTGGTGAAGCTGTCATTTTTCCAGTCAGCTTTCCCTATGATGTAGAAATAGCCGGTGATCAGTGCAGCTGTGTTGCCTCTCTAGCCAGGGCCTGTGATGCTGAGAATTGGGATCTCTCAGAAACCAACTAACTTCCAGGAAGGCTCTTCAGCAGCACACCTCAATTCTTCCTGCTTAAACTCTTCTGCATTCTCTATTAGATTAGTACTCCCTCTCTTTAGTCCAGGTTCAGATCAGTAGTATATATATTCATTTTTTGGCAGTGTTTCAGAGATCACCCTGTGATTCCAATCAAAACAGCTGCTATAGGAAAGACTTGCTGTGCTTGCCTGCTCTTTTCCGGTTTTAATCCATAAGAGGGAGCAATAGGATGTGAGAGAAAAGCGGCTGCTGCCTTGGCTGACACCACAGCAACAGCAAGCTCCGAGTCCATAGCTTGGCTTAGTGCTAAAGTCTTCACACTTGTTTGAGCTGATGCAACCATTCTTGTTCATCTCTGTTGACGCCTTATTCACATTCTTTCTTTCAACGTACTGAGACATGTTGCAAGTTATCTTTATTGCGTATGAATACACTGAACAGAACTCACTGAATAAAATAAGTTAAACTTACTGTTAGACTTCGTGATACTGCACTGTATCACACTCTGTATATCATCATAGGTTCTAGCTAGTTTATCCACTTTTTTGCCTCAGTGTGCATCAATTCCATAGTGGTACAGTTACATTAAAAAAATCTCCTTGGGGGCTTCTGTATGAAATGGATGAAGAAAGTGCAGAGGAAGAACTGAAAGCAAGTACTTTGATGTGACACACTGTGTTGTACAAAAGTACAGCTTCAGCTAGAGCCCTACCTGAAGGTGCTACCTGAGTGACAAAATTGTGTTGGTGGGGCTGCCACTAGCATCTTCTGTGCTCTAACACTTGCTGAATCTTGAGGTGGAATGGGTCTAGAAGTTGTTTTGTAACAATTTCCGTATGCATTTTAGTCTTGTAAGGTATCATTCACATCTGAAAGCTGAACAGTTTTTACATACCTTTTCTTTTCTTGTGGCATCACTGGTATTTGAACTGCTCTTTGCTTTTCTTTAGGAATGCTTACTTTTTTTATTCCACTTTAATAGTTTCCGTTTCCCAGCAGCAACAAAATAGGACTTTGAGTGGATATTCTGAGAATTCTGACAAAAAGGTTTAATTCAGAACAATGATAGAACTGAATACGCTACTTCAGTTGGAAATAACCCTCAATGATAAACCAGTCCAACTTTTGTCTGACCAAAAGTTAAAGCATGTTACTAAGGTCATTGTCCAAATGCCTTTTTAACATAGAGGGGCCTGGGAAGCCTGTTACAGTGCTTGACCACCTTATCATTAAAGAAATGCTTCCTAATGTCCAGTCTTCCCTGGTGCATCTTTGAACCAATCCCTTATCACTTGATCCGAGGGATAAGAGCTCAGCGCCTCTCCCCCATTTCCTCAGGAAGCTACAGAGAGCAATGAGTTTGCCCCTCCTCCAAACCAGACAATACCAAAGTCCTCAGCCACTCCTCTCAGGACATACCTTCCAGCCTTTTTGCCCTCCTCTGGATGCACTGTAGGGCCCAGATATGAACTGCCCGGTTCAGTCACGAACTCATGGGGAGGCTGCACTCAGAGTGAATACAGCAGGATGTCTGCCTCTTTTGAGGAGCTGGTTATACTGTGTTTGATGCACCCTGTGGTGCAGTTTGCCCTCTTGGATGCCAGATGAACATTATTCTTCCATCCATACTAGATGCAGTGATCAAAATGAATGTCTGTTGACCTGTTCTTAAATTTGCAATTTTTTTTCACTTTTATGCAGATAACACAGAAATTTCAGACTGGTCTGAGTTGCAAGGGACCTTTAAAGATCATGTAGTTCCAGCTGCTGACATAACAGCTCTGTTAAGAGTTGTAACCCAGCATATAAATTCTTGCCTTTTTTTCTTTTAATTAAAAAAGCTGAAGATCTAGCCATTGTAGCTTGTGCAGTCTCACTGATGTTAACATTTGGTGTTTAACCTTGTGAAACATGAGCAGAATTAAAAGTTTGGTTGTTCATTTCCTTGTGCATCTCTGCCTCAGAAGACAAGGGAAGTAACTAAGGTAAAGTTGCTGGTTGCTGCTCTGCTTGTAGGACAGCACAGGGGGAGCCCAAATCTGCCTGAAGACACTGAAATCCACTAATATCAGAGAACTGACACTACTCAAACACTGCAACCCGTAGTCAGGACCAGGATGGGAGCAAACTGTACTTGGACAGGTTCAAAAGGTCATCCCTGGTAAACCCGTGGGACATACTGATCTCCCCATTCTATATTTCATGAAGATTTTTTGAATCTAGCCTGAATTCTGCTGGAAGAATCCCAATTATTTAGTTTCATTCGTCCTTGCCTTTGAGCTGTCCTTGTACCAGTAGGAGAGAAATGTTGGCAGATGGCTAAACATAGCCAGAGATGCAGGAGATTTTGTCTATCTCAGCCCTGAGGCCATACTTTATAAAGTACAAGTGCACTGACATGGTGTGATGTGATGTGTCAGAAGGTGAAAGGCCCTGCTCCTGTCTGTCCTTGAGAGGTTCCCAGTGCCTGTCTGATGGTGTAGTAAATTGCTTAGACTCACCAAATACAGCAGAAATTAACCTACCAAAAAGTAATTTTTCACTGGATTTCTGAATTATTGACTTAATTTTCAGGTCACAAGAGCCAGATCAAGGATAGGTTATGTCAGAGCAACAGTAGTGGAATAGTTGCTTCTAGCATCTGTGAACCATAGGCTTCAGTCCAACTTGAGATGTATCCTTGGCTCTGTTTCTGTCTCCTTCATCCCCAAACTTTTCTTCTCATACGTTCTTATCAAGCTGTCTTGCTCTGAGTTGTTGCAAGTTATGATTACTTTCTTGCTTTCCTGTTGCTCTACCACTGCTACATCCAGTTCTCCTCACCTCATTGGTTTTAGTTTCCTGACACTCTGAACTCTCCTGTGTTCCTTCTTCACTTTTCCGTAGCTTTTTTCTGGGGAATTTAAATCACAGAATTCTTGTTAGGTTTTAGCCTCCCTCTGTCCTTCCTTACTCTTTCCTTCCATTATTCCTCCCAGAATCTGTACTTAGCAGTTCCCATTCCTTCTTCTCTGCTCTTTCCTGCAGCTCCCCACCCCAGTCCGTAGCTGTATCCTTTCCTGTCCTGATTATTAATCTCACTTAGTACCATGACCATATTAATTTTTAATCCTATTCTCCCAAATCTCTTTCTCCGCTGTGCCCCACAAACACAGATGTACCAATGTGGCAGGAGAGGAACTGGGATAGAATGTTTGTATTAGTGTTGATGTTGGACAACATGTCAATAAGACCAGTCTCATTCCATAAATAGTTTAGGTTCACATCTTTTCAGCTCACAAAGCTGCTTACAATTTTTCTCATCTCCTGCAGTACCAGACTTCTCAGACATGCAGGACAGTTTGCTCGTTTTACTGCAAATCTTTTCTGTTACCTGCTTTCATGATAACAGGGCATCAGGTGGCTGGAGAAAGTTGTGTGGATTTTGTCTGATTTTTAAATGCTTTTTATCCAGTAGTATTTCTCGTACCAAAATGAAGGACTTCTTGATAGCAGTCTTTATTCATAATTTTTCATTGACCTTTTGGTTTCCTCTCATATTGGACATATTTTATTTTTATGGGCTGGGGTGTGGTAGGTTTTTTTTCCTTCTTAGTGCTGAAATAGATGTGTATGTCCTAATCAGTGTCTTTCTTAATAAAACAGAAAACAAAGTAAGGCCAGATCTGCCTGGATGCTTTGTAACCGGTAGACTGTCCTTGTTCTATGTCTTGTATTAAAGATGAGTAGAAGATTTATGAAACTCACTTGAAGGACTCAATTTCTGGCTGGCCTTTGTCAGCTTACAAAGGAACCATAATCTGTATCAGGTTTTATTTTGCACCATAAAAGTCATAGTTCTTTAGCTGGGGATGTAATTTCCTGGCACCCTTCATTTATGTGGTTTTAATGCACCTCATCTTTTCATCTAACCCTTGACTATTCATAAAGCTAACAATGCCTTTCCACCACCAAAACATCTTTCTATCCTGTCACTCTAGGTCTCAGTGCTTGACATATTAAAAGGAGGAATGCTGTCTGTATTTCAGCATGCTTAATCATCATTAGGATCGAATCTCCATTATATCAAATGGCTGTTTATGATGTGTGTGTGTGTGAAGTGGTGCTGTCTCTGCATTGATGGAACTATGAGGGGTTCTGTGTTAAGTGTCTTGGTTGGACTAGATGACCTTTGAAAGTCTCTTCCAAATCAACACATTCTATGATTCTATTATTTGAGGAGGCATTTGTTGTTAGTATCAGTTGGCTAAACTAGATGTGGATACATTGTATGTGGTACCATACTCAAGTCTGTAAGGAACAGAGTGCTGGCAGGGATGGTGGCAGAAACAGCTCAGGCCTGCTAGCAGTGTTTAGCATCTGAATTTTTCCTGTGCTGGGATGTTTCTCCCCTCCTCATCACTCCAGAGGGTGAAGGGTTGACTGGAGCATGAGAGCTCAGTCTGCTGCCCTGGGCTTCTGACAGCAATGATTCTTTGAAGTCTGAAAGCCTAAATCATCCTTTTTTCCATCAGAGGACTTAAGTTTGTGCTTGCTGTTCATGCTGAGCTGAACTGAAAATTGTTGAACCATTCCTAAAGCAGGCTGGCAATTAAATTCCACTAATCTGTGGTCTCCCATTCTGTGTGTGTGCAAACAATGTGATACTTCACCAGAAAGATCCTAATGCTTTGCTGTTAGTAATTTCTTGTGAATATACAAGGTTACACTGTATGGATTATAACACAACTATTTGATAATAAAGGGCTTTCTAGTCCTGTTCCAGGTGACACTGATGTATAGTGGATTAGTAATATTTATTAAGTAATCCCATATATCCCTGGATGTTCAGTTGCAGGACCAGCACTGCCTCCAGGCTATAAAAGCAGCAGTAGCTCAGAAACTCCTGACAGCGATGACGACTCAGAATCTCTTCCTCCAACCAGAGACACAAACAGAAATTCTGAAGAGGAGACAGGAGATCCAGCACCTAAGTGAGTATTTTCTTAGGTTATTTGTGTATTTCCATTGTATGGCAAATGAAATATCGGTATAAATAATGACAAAAGGATAAGGTTGTATCAATAAGAAGATAAACCTTGTACCTGTGGAAACCTTGATGGCATTGTGTATGTTCTTGTAGTCAAGAATATTTAGCTGACCTATTGACACCCTGCAGTGGAATTAAGTCATTTAAGGCAGTTGGATCTCTGTATGTACACACTTTATCTCTTCAATTAAAGCAGTGAAGTCCTTAACATTTTGCTTGTTTATACTAAAGACAGACACCACACCATCATATACGTAAGCATTCAGTGCTTAAGTTTTGTCCTATTTCTGGTATAGTTAGTTTGTGAGAACTATTTGTGGGCATCAGTTTGCGCATTCAATTAAGTCGACTGTAATGAAAAATCCAATTATTTAGCAAATAACTGGAGTCTGCACATATTCTCATTTTGTGGGATTGATTACTCACAACATTAAGACATTTGTGTTTGTGCTAGGCCTCTTATAAAGGACTTGAAGGGCATTATGCCATCTTAATGAGTATTATTGCAATTATTGCTCATTTTTCTCCTGTTGTCTTACTCAACAGTTTTTCAGAGCATTAAACTAGGAAAAATACTAAGCAAAATTCAGACAGTGTGGGAAAAAAAATGAAGAAGGGAGTGTGCTGAATTTAAAATTACTTTCTGATTAGAAAGTGGTATTTCAACATTGTACTACTCTTTTTCTACAGCAAAAGCATTCTTTTTTTTTTTTTTTAAATGTCAGAGTGTTTTTGGAGTGAGGCTTATGCTCCCAATTTTTTAATTGCTTTGAATTATTTTGGATCCTTTTGCACCGTTTCCTTGGTAACAGCAGGATATTTAGTACATAAGACTGTCTGAAATAATTTTATGTATTTTTTTTCTTTTTTAAAATGTAGATAATTGCTATGTATGTCAAGGTAATTATTAAGTGAAATCTTTGTCTTTTCAGAAAGCCAAAAAGAGTTCAGGAAGATGATGATGATGGCTTTTTTGGGCCTGCTCTTCCTCCTGGATTTAAGAAACGGGATGATTCTCCAGAGAGGTAATTAAAATGGAAGTAGATTCAGATTCTTTTCCTTAAAACACAATAATTTTAGATTAAATATTTTATGGCACTGTTACAGAACACTTCAGTTGAGTGGTTCAGATTCAAATGATTAGAATTGCTCCCTCGACCTTCTGAGAACACGAACAGCATTCCCTTGGTCCTTATTGGAAGGCTAGAAATAAAAATAAAATAAATTAGTATTCTGACATATATTTTGAATGTCATATTTTTTCTGTTTCACAGGTAGGTCTCAGGTCAGCACAGAAGAGCACATTATTCTGCAGCACAGTTAGTTTTTGTGTGGTGCACTGCAGTACAGATTATTGGGACTGTCATTTGATAAAGGACCAAGGATTAGTTTTCTACCTGGAGATGCCTAACCAATAATATGAAGCAGTGTAGGTTTCTGGAGCGCGAGCCATCAGGTCTAAGGAAATAAGCATTATTTATAGCTTCTATTAGGAAGCTTTCCATTTGATTGTGCACAATTATAAAATGCTTCCTGAAAAAAAACCCAACTACTTATATGATTAAATTCTGCACAGAAAATCCATATCACAGCCTTTTGGTCTTTACATCAATCTATTCACTTCTTTCTGTAATTTGAAATTATAATCCATACTGAAATTGCTACTTCCAAGGGGACCTTATTGAAAGCTATGAGAGAGTCCCTTGATCGCTGTTATATTCCTTAGAGCAATGGAGAGCTTTTAGATAAAACACTTACATGTCAGGTATGAGAGTTCTAGGAAAGTGATTCATTTTGTTGTCAAGCTATGTGTGAATTATCCTATCTCAAAAAAATTCAGCTTTGAAATTTCCTTTCAGTTTGGATACATTTTTATGGTCCTTGACATCAGTTAAGAAAAACAAGAATTTATGTAATTAAGGTTATTTGGAAGTATCATCTTCATCTGTTTGATTACACTTACTGTAATCTACAAACTGTTGTAATAGTGGGTATTATGCCCAGCTGGTTCATTAGATGCCTTGATCATTACATAGTAATATTTTTCCTTTTCTTATGTTTCACATACACAATGTGTTACTTTAATTATAAAAGTTAGGAAATTGCTGTAATGTGATCTCTAACAAAGCACATGTTTGTGACTTTTAACATCAGCAGAGATAGCTTTCTTGAATTTTGATATGAATACTCAGGTTAAATGTTAGGTCAAATTGTAGGAAAGAAGAGAGGAAAGGGGGATAACTTGGGGTTTGTAGGTCAGAGAGACAAGCAGTAGGTGATCACCCATGATATCATCTTAGTCTTTTGCGTGTTCACCCATCTTTTATTTCTGCTCAGCAGTGGATAACTTGCATTCATTTAGAAGACAAGAATCTGCTCTGTGTCTGAGTGTGAGAGATTAAAGCAGAAAAGGCACTTGCTAGTTTTTGGGGTGGGGGTTTTTCTTATGTTCTAGCTCACCATACAACAACTACTCCTAGCACACACCAGGAGGGCAGATTGAGCAGAGCTGTTTTGCACCCAGCCTAGTTCCCTGACTAGGTGGGAAAGGTGTGATGTGTGGGAAGAGTCTTGTCTGTCTTCCACCCCCATACACCTGGCAGTCTGGTTGTGCTGACACACTGAGGGGTGTAAGCTGTGTCGAGTGTAGACACGCTGCTGTTAACTGTCTCCCTGCTGCACTGCCCTCAGTGCTGAGCAGATTGCCAGCTGACAATTGAGTTGTGAGTAATTGAAACAAATGCATGCTGTTTGTTTCAGTGTATGGGCTTACTGTTTAGTAGCTCCCTGTGACATACTCCTTTTTAGAAAAACTCTTATTCTGCTGCCTGATTTCCAGACTTGTCAAAGCAACATATTTGTGATTAGCAGCAGCTCATGTGGCAGTTTGAAGCTTGTTAAAAATAGTTTGACAGCATACAACTTTGGAGTGGATATTGCTGGTTATCAAATTTAGACAGAAGTGCAGTGCTATTAAATATTCCCAAAGTGTTCACCCATCAAGATAAAGAGTAAAATTTATCTTAAAAAAAAAAAAAAGAAAAGAAAAAATTGATGTTATTTTTCAGAAGGTGGCTGAAATGCCCACCCATCTTGAAACATGTATTAGCAAGGACTCCAAGAAGAGGAAAGCATTCTTTTCCATACATGAATCCAATATTGCTTAAACAAGAGCTTAATTTATCATAAGTTTGGGCTTTTTTGAATGTGTACAGATAGGTACTGAAGCTGCCAGCAATAGCAAAAAATGTTTAACAGTATTATTTAGACTCCTTTCACCTGCTCAGGGAGCCTTTGGACCTCCAGAAAGTTGTTGAGAATTACATTGAATGTGTGCTGATGAGGAAAGACCTGAGCAACAGGGTTATTTATGTGGGGGGAAAAAATCATGGAAGTGGAAAATATGGGAGGCATGAGTATGGGAACCATTTTTGTTTCTTGGAAGAGCCTTTGAGCTGTGCTGGAAGCAAGGCTCTTTTTTCACAAGTTTCACAGATATGGCCCACAACATAGATAGATGTATGTTAGATACATAGATGTATGTTAGTGGAGAGCTTTTTTTATAGCTTGGTTTAGCTGTTTCTCTGTGCAAAATAAAAGCATTTGTATACCAAAATAAGATATTATTTTGGCTGTATCTGTATAGGTTTAAAATCAGTCTCTTTAGTTTACCCTGTGAATTTAAAATATGGTCTTAATAAAAAAGCAGTTAGAATGGAAGAGAGGAAAATAAAAGCTGTTTCTTTTCTGCAGCAGCTAGGTGGGAGTGGAACTTTAAATTTAACCCAGACCTCAAGCCTGCGTTTGAAACTTCACCCATGCCCTTGTATTGGCCTGAGCTCACATTTATTGCTTGCATCTCTTTATCTGTGGCTGGCTTTCTGGCAGGACGTTCTATTTTTATTTCCCCTCTTCAAATCCTGACAATAATATCACTGCAGCAGGGCTGTACTGATTAGATTATGCAGGATTTAGTAGAAGACCATAATTAGCATAATTCGGTTTATATTGTGTTGCGTTTGATTGCCCTAAAGCTCAGAAACTAGAGACCATAATAAACAAAGTCTCATTTGATACATTGTGAGGATGCTGTCACTTGGATGTTTCATCAGGTGATAATTATTTGGGGTTTTAATTAGCTTTTATTAGTTTTAAATAACATCATGGTGGGTTATTAAGTGGAACTCATATACAAAAGTCTTTTCAGTACTGAACAGTACAGTTTGTAATATGCTTTGAGCTGTTTCCACTACTGAAAAAGAATTCTCACCTTTCTGTTCTCTTGGAAACAATCTAATTATATTTGCTTGCTGTGTGAAAACAAATTAGTGAAATTACCTGGGATCACAAAACTTATCCTCTCATCCACACTCCCAAGGGGAAAATAAACTAAAATTGTAGCAGTTCACAGATTCTGTTTATTGAAGGACAGTGAAACAGCAGTACAAGGCTAGAAAGAACCAAACAGGTTTTGTTGCCAGTAAAAGAATAGCATGTATTTGACCTTCCACCTTTCATTGCTCTTGAACCTTGCAAAGGAAGGTGGGGAACTAAAAGCTGAATTTCCTTAACTTCATGCTAAAACTTACCCAGTTTTCATGCTTCCTAGCTCTCTGTGGAGGTCCTCGTGGAAAATCAAAAAACTCTTCCTATTCAGTTGTTTCTGTATGAGCATGGGGAGCAGGCTTGACATGGTAGGAAAGAAAATCAGGCTTCTCATTGATATTTTTTTCCCTGCACCAGACAGTGGAAGGCTGTCAGTTAATGTACCATCCATGATGTCTTATGTTACTTAATGAGTTTTTCCCCTTAACTGAAAACCAGGATTTTTTTTTTTTTTTAACTTTTTTAGTTTCCTCTCAAGGCCCATTATAGGTCCTGCATTACCACCTGGCTTTAAGAAACTTTCACAGGACACCGGGGATAACAGATGTTCCATAGGACCATCTGTTTCATCAGAATTCCATACCCAGGTTTGTGAAAAGACAATCTTCTTGTTTTAGTACAAGCTATCTGAAATGTTTAAACAAGTAGGAGCCTGAAAAAGTCTACTAGACATGCTTTTTAGCATAAGACTTTAATTTTAGACTGGAAAGTCTCTGGCATATTTTTGCCTGAGTCCAATACTGAAGCATAAGTAAGCCTTAAAAAAGCAAAAAGTTGGTCTGATTTGTTGTGATTTTATAATTTTGTAGATGGATTATGCACTTGATGAACACAGGAGATCTAGGCATCCTAAACTGCAGTCACAGTAATTCTTCATAATGTTTTTCCATTGTTTCCTTTGGTATGATGTCCTTCACAAGTGAACATCTTGGCAAAGTACAAATTTTGAAAGTTATTCAAGAAGTAATGTAGCCTGTTAGAACAAATGCATTTATTTATTACAGGGGAGCAAATGGTTATTTCTCATATCTTCACCTCATTAAAAATTTTATTAGTGGCTATGTTAAATAAGTTTATCTGAAAGAATGCAATCAAGAATGATACTACATTGCCTCTGATTTTTCTTATGATATCTACAGCAGGTAAGGCAGAGTAGTACAATCACAATTTGGCACAATTTTTTGGTTCATTTTTTTTGGCATGTTTCTCATCAGGTTCAGTACAAACAATAGGACTATAAGTTCTATAGTCTAATCCCTAGCCACAAAATAATGCTTGTCGTACTGAAGAACATTCAGGATTAAGATGTCTGACAAAATTCAGCTAGAAATATGGGGAATATTCAGCTCCCTAACCATGGGAGGGATCTGAATTGTCCACAGTAGGCTGGAAGATGAGTAGCACCTTAGAGAAGCTTCTTGAGCCAGTCAGGATACCCTAAAACACTGAAAATAGTACTGGATACCAGCTTTTCGGCATTTGAATCTCTGTCATGCTATGCTAAACTAAATATTAATTACTTGTGAGAACCAATTTTTGTTTCTCCTGTTTCTCTTTTTCTAAAATAGTTAAGTTTTTAAGTTTTAACACCCAGGCACCACAGGACAAGCTAGGAAGGAATGAGGCAAAGGCTGGCTGCACTGGAACTTCATTTTTTTGCTTAGCAATCATAAAATATATCATTCTCAAGCCTCCTACAGTGAGTTTTCTCATAATCCTTCATGAAGAATGATTGTCTGACATTTTTTAGATACTCATCATCTTATAACTCCAAATAACAATTAAGCAATTTATCATAATGACAAATCTTTTGAGGCAGGCATGTCAAAACTGGTCTCTTTACATATTTTACAAACACAAAAATAAATCTTTAATGAATAGATCTTCTAGCATCTGCTTTGTTACAGCACTTGGCTTATTTTTTTCCTCTTCCTAATAATACTATTTTTTTTGCCTTTGAATATGATGAGTGACTTTTTTTGTTTTGCTTTAATTGATTCAAATATCTTGTTTTCTGGTACATTTTTGGCAGCAGCTCTTCCACACTGACTCTTCACTTTATATTGACTTCCTCATCAAACTTGAAAGCTGTATTTTTTAATATTTGTTTAATTTCATCTTGTTTGAGGCAGTGGATTGGGTTGAACCTAAGACTAATGAGAAAGGAAATAAGAGACACTTCTTCAATTAAAACTCAAGATGGAACTTGTCTTCCATCCTCTACTACTTTATGATACAATTTATTATGTAAGCATTATGTCTTTGCATTTTATATTTGTACAAGGGGAGGGGGAAGTGCTTTACTATCTTGGTTTCTGGCTATTTCTCACCCTTCTGAGTTTTTCAGATCTATTTCATACAACTGGTACTAGAACCATTAAATTTGCTAAGCCTTTTCATGTGCTTTGTGGCTCACAGCCTTTTGTAGCTGTGTCTGTTGCTACCTTCCCCATGCCTTCCCCACTGGCAATACCTTTGCTAATTCCTAAAGTTAGATAGGGCCAACTGGCTTTGCAAGTTTGAAGTAGTGTCAATACAACATTCAATTTTCTGTAGCAAATGGCCCACATAGAAGTGAAGTGGTTTATTTCTCATCTGCTGTCTTCCTTAGCCGAAACCCCTCATCAGCAGTGGGCATTCTGAAGTATTTGGCTTGAATTCTGTGTAGTTCTCCTTCTCTTTTCAGTCATCCTCCATTCTCTGCACTCCCAGTAGGTGATTACAGAATCACAGAATGTCAGGGATTGGAAGGGACCTCAAGAGTTCACCTGATCCAATCCTCCTGCAAGAGCAGGAACACCTAGATCAGCTCACTTCTAGTGAGGTTCTGTGCTCTGTTACTGTATTCTCCGCTGCGTTACCTCTGCCTCAGGCACCTTATTTTACATTGAAGGCTCCTGATGCTTTTTAGTTTTCCCTGATACTTAGTTTTTCACCTACTTATTGCCCTTGAGCCCTCATCTTAGAAAATGCATAAGGCCAGTTAGTACAACCTCCCTGCAGTGAACAGGGACATCTTGCACTAGATCAGGTTGCTCAGGACCTCAACAAGCCTGGCCTTGAGCATCTCCAGGGATGAGGCCTCCACCAGCTCTCTGGGCAACCTGTTCCAGTGTCTCACCACTCTCATGGTGAAGAATTTCTAATGTCTAATCTAAACCTACCCTGCTCTAGTTTGAAAAAATTGTCCCTTATCCTATTGCTGCATGCCCTTGCATCTTCTCTGATAGTGTCATGTCTTGGGTTTAGGATATTCACCTATTTACCAAAGTTAAATGTCAGAAACAAGCCACTGTAACCACTTCATCCTTCATTTGAAACTTCTTTTCCACAGCCTTATATTTCCAAGTAATGGTCTTCCTAGGCACACAGCTTTGTTGTCATTTTGCTCCCATTCCTTTTTGTCCCACATTCAGGCTGTAGCTAAACATTTTCAATTTCTTTGATATTCAGCACTGGAGATTTGCATCCAAGGCACTTTTCTCTTGTTGTTTTCCATGTAGTTCTTTTTCCACATACATCTCTACTGTTTTAACTTTGAGGAAACAGTGAACTTTATGTACAACCCTTGGCATTCATGAAGATTCCTATTAACTTCGTTTTTTGAGCCATTCTCCAAATAATTTCTAAGAATATAATGTCAGAAGAGATCAAAGAAGCAAATGACAGATTAGACTGGCAGATACTTTATAGCTAGAGGTATGGTGCCATCCGTGCCACTGTCCCTACTTGGCTTGATCTTTCCAGCATCCTCAGAGAGTCTGAGCTTGAGACAGTTCTTGAATATGAAATCATGATCCTTATTATGCAGATGCATCCAAATGTTGTTAGTGATGGTAAGATCTGATTTGCAGATACAGTGCATTAGGTTTTTATGTTCTTCTAAGGAAAATCATTCTAATCCTGTGAAGCTAAAGTGTTTCTTGATGGTCTTAACACCATAGTTGACAGAAACATTTTATTTTTGGAAGGTAACAGATAGCAGTGAGGAAGAAGATGATTTTATAGGCCCAATGCCTGCAAAAGGACCAGTGGAATCTGACGTGGCTAAAGAATTTGAACGCAGAGCCCAGAGAATGAAGGAAAAACTTACTTCAGCAGACAGTGTGAGTTGGATTTCTTAATTTCTCGTATATTGTTGCTGGAGCTTTTTTTTTTTTTTTTTTTTTTTTTTTTTTTTTTTTTTTTTTTTTTTTTTTTTTTTTAACCCGTTCCTGTGTAAACTCAGTTTTCTGATCAGAGGGTTCAGTATGTGCAATTGTTAAGACAAAGAAAAATCTCTGATTTCTAGTGGAAGCAAAGAGATTCAGACAGCAGTACTTGATTGTGCTTCTTTTATGCTCTCTCCATCCCCTATTTCTTTTGTAAAGGATGAACCCAAGCAAATTACCAGGGAATCATGGATGACAGAGCTTCCACCTGAATTGAAAAGCTTTGGATTTGGCCCAAGAACATTCAAGAGAAGAGCCAATGACAACTCAGGCGATAGATCTATTTGGACAGATACTCCAGCTGACAGAGAGAGAAAAGCCAAGGTGGGCATTTATTCATTCACATACACCTACAGGCAGTGTGTATGTATGCTGATATTCTGTGGAAACAATGTAGATATCCTGAGCTGTTCCATGAAACTTTTTTTTCATGCATTTTTCTTTGTTACCAAAACTTACTGTTTCACTCCTAAAGGAAAAGGCAAGGAAATAATGATTTTAAGTAACATTGATACTCATTTATTCTCTCTCCCTCTGTGGTAGTCAGGAACTCTGTACCAGCTCATTGAATTTCCAGTTACAGTGTGCCCTGTTTCTTGTTTCTGAACAAAAAAATATTAGGTGGCCTTGATACTCTTCAGATTTAATCAAAGTAATTATAGATTTCCTTGCTTTTTAATTCAGACATTCTGATTTCTATAGCATGTTATTGTTTTCTACTCATCAGGAAAGAGAAGAAGCAAAAAAGTCAACCAGTAAGGATAATGAAGAAGTTGTATTATCTGGGAGAGACAAGAAATTTGTTGAGCAGGTGACTTCATACAATGTAAGTGTAATAGCAAAATACTTTCTCCTCCTGCATTTCCTATGATTCTTCACTCTTTGGTTCTCATTTCTAGCACTGCTGGTTTCCATGGTGATGTCACAACAGTCTTTCCTTTTAGTGCCCAAACCTACTGCTGTTTAAGTCATTAGAACATTTAACATTGACTTCAACAAGAGAAGGACTTGGTTCTCAAGCCACTGCTCAAAACAATGTGACAGAATTGGGATTTCTTTATATTGCCTCAAGTTTTGGTGGCATTTTCCTTAAGTCATTCCCATACCAGGATATGGCTGCTGGGAGTAGACAACATTAATTCAGATGTTAGCTCGCTTCACTGCACTGCCAACATTTGAAGAATGAAACAGTAATAAAAATTTAACTTTGTAGGACAAAATATTCATCAACACAGAAGAAGGTTAGAGGGCAGTGCAGATCAATGCATTAATTACACTATATAATTGATTACATTAGCTGTTCTCATTACAACAGCATTATTACATGAAGTTTTCCTCAGTCTCTGCAGAAGCAAATAATTTGCACAGACAGACGTGGATTACTGCAAATTCCCTCTCACTTTTCTTCTTGCTGTTCCTGTCCACTAGAGTACATGGACTTGCCTTCCTCACAGCTCTTTGTTCCATTTCTTCCCTAAACTGTGGTCTGAAGTCTTAAGGAAGGCAGCCTGGTCTCTTGAGAGTATAATTAACTGGAGAATCGTGGCCTTGGCTTTTATTACATGATTGAAGTTTATCTGTCACTTTTAATAATATATTTTGTTAATTCACTTGACCCTCTCAGAGGCTTGCATATCCACTGCTATTAGCCTACTGTCTTACATTTCTTCTGTATTGCCTGTTTCTACTAGCATTAAGTATATAGTAGAATAATTTTCTTGTAAAACTACAGAGCTTGTTCTGTACCATTCCCAGAATAAAACATATGTGTAATTTTATTGTTTTTAAGGTTAGTGGAGTTCTCTTAAAAAAACTGAAATGAAAATCTTAAGAATCACGTTTTTTGGGTTGTTTTTTTGTGGGGGTTTTTCATTGTATTTTTTTCTTCCAAAATCAGCTCTCTTTTGATTTTCAGGTGGTTGGTTTAGTTTTCTTTTTTTTCTCTCTTCATTCTTGTTATTTTCTCCATTCATCTTTATTGAGGATACTTTGGTAGAATAGGAACTTTAATTCCTCAAATAATTTGTTTCAGTGCTGACGCCATATACGTTCTCTGGTGCAATTACAACTACGAATTACACCATTCCCTGTTTACTCTTTTCTATTATTTCCACAATTTTTGATGTTATCGATCAATTATTATTTCTATGCATGATTAAATGTGCGCACAGGGAGTGAAGGAAAAATGAACCTTCAGAATAAAGATCTCTTGTTCCTGGAAATGAGAAAATGGAACTGCTCATCTTCTTCTCTTCTGATGATAGAATTGATTTGGATCCAATCTTTTTACTAATTGGGAGTGTGAGAAGTTGGCTGCTTCAGGATACACAAATACACTTTAGTTGAGGAATGGAGGGGCCAGAGAATCTTGTGAGAACTAATCCTGCCTCTGTGAAATATGCAGAAGTTGTATGTTGCATTTGGTCTGGATCTTGCTTTTTAGTGATCACAGTTAAAGTCCTTGGCTTGACAAAAAAGATGTGCTGTAGCCCAAGCCTGCAACTTTGTCCTGTATTTGTCTCCTGCAACAGGTGGTTCAACTATTGAAAAGTATTAAAATATTAAAAACAGAATAGTGTATGAGAGTAAGAGAGCACTTGGCTTGTCCCTGCCCCCTTAGCTGTGACCAAAACCAGGTGCTTTGGGCCAGTGTATGAGAAACTGGGCCTAAACTTTGAGATATTACACCTGACTTACCTGCTCTGCTATGGCAGAGCAACTTCTTTGTTTCTTTTGCATTATTTTTATAATTTATCTCCAATGTCTGCAGATATTCAACAGTGTGATGGGTGTATTTTAATGTCCGAAAGTTATTTGTATTTTATTCAGTGCAGACCAGATTACTGAGTTATTTTAAACTTACTCTGTTTTCTAGTTACTAGCCCATCTTCTGTCTCTGAAGTTTTCAGCCTTCATCATTTCAGTCTTCCCATTTGTATTTTCTATTTTGTAATATTTTATTTCCTCTTCTTTCTTGCTGTTTGCCCAGGAGTCAAAGAGGTCAGAATCTCTCATGGACATGCATCAGAAAAAACTAAAGAGCAAAGCATCTGAAGAAAAGAACAAACCTCAGGAAAGAAGGCCATTTGACCGAGACCAGGATCTCAAACTCAATCGATTTGATGAAGCACAAAAGAAAGCTCTTTTAAGAAAATCCAGAGATCTAAACAGTAAATTTGAGCACAGTAAAAGCAATATGTTTTTATAGCATAAATGTGTGAAGCTTTTTTGATGTGAAGTCAATTAACCTTTGGATACTTAATTTTTAAAGTATTTCTCTGTAAATATTTGTATGCAAAATAAATATCCTGATATTTAACTATTTTCTCCTTGTTTGTAAATACTCTGTTAGGGAGGAGCATCTGTTCTTAAACTTAAGGATAATGGACAGTCCTAGTATAAAAAAAGATAATGTAAATTTGCTACTTAAAAGACTTTTATATACATATTGTTAGCTTGAAAATAATTAATAAAAATTGGTATTAAGGAGGTCTAGATTTGCTCTTACAATGGATTTGGCAGTTTCTCATGCAATGCTTAGGATATTTTTGCTGAGCCTGATCTGAAGGCTGTGGAAAAATCCCCTTTGTAGTCATGGGCAGGACATGTTGCTACTGGAGTTTGTGCTGGCGAGTATAAATTTAAATGGTAGCTCTTACTTCCTCCCAGTGTTTTTATTTCTGTGATTCTGCCTTTGCACATAAACATGGCTTTATATGTACGCAGTATAATTTCTGTACTGCAGCAGGAAGAGCTAGTGGTAGCAGAAGAAATAAAACCTCAAGATTTGCAGATTTAATTACTAGCTGGTAGTATACAAGAAGAAAAAAATCTAATTTCAGTTTCTATTTGTAGGGCTTATCAGAAAATCCATCTTTTTTAAAGCAAATACAATGGTAAAATTGAAGTAAAATATAGCTTATTTGGGCAGTTAATTTGCAGTGCAGAATAGCTTTTTGTATCAAAAAGGAAGTAGGTCTAATATTTTAAAAATTTGAATAGACAGTTTGAATTTTTAGCTCTCTGTATGTTCAAAGCAGCTGAAGAGAGCTGTGTTACATCCTTTAGTCTGTTGAGTAGTGTTTGGGATTGCTGAGTAATGTTTTTGAGGAGTTACTGAAAGTGTCTGTATATGAAAATAATCTTATATGCAAGATGCAGGCAACTCTCTTGGATGTGTGACACACTTTGCATATTAAATACCATGTAAATTATAAAAAATGCTACTGTGGCAGACGTTGTCTGGGTTGGTCCATGTTAACAGAGCAGTGACCTGACCAGCTCTGGGAAAAAATGGCTAAAGACTTGGAATTATTTTATGACAAGTGTGCCTGAGTCCAGGGCACAGCCTCCACCCTCTGAGAAGTCAGTGGCAGAAATGACTGCTTACCCTTGGGAGGAAGAGGAACTGATCCTGTGTTGCACTTGGGTTTTCTTTCATTGGCTGTGAGTTTCTGAGCCTTCTCTTTTTTTAGGAGGCTTTATACAAGGGTTATTTGTTTCTTCTGCCCTAAAGCAGGTTATCTGGATGCCTCATATTTCTTTTTAGCACCGCAAACAATGTCTCAGTTAAGTTTCACCGCTCTGAGTTGTCTCTTTCCCCTTTTTGGGGAGCTCCTCTACAGCTGGGGATGATTAAATAACGCCTACCTAGCAATTCAGCAAATGGAGATTTCTTAGTTGGAAAGACAGAATTAGGAATGTTTGGGGATTTTCTTTTAGACAGCTGAAGCAATGACAAAACTAAACCGTGGCTGACAAAAAATTATCTTTGTGCTTGCTTCTGGAAACTCTTATTGCCTTGAGGAACCAATTTATGAGATCAGGTGTTGCCTTAACCTGATCTCCAGAGCGAGGATCTTGCAGTCCTTGCTCATTCAGACCAATCTGTAGCATGAACTCTGGTATCTAAACTTGTCAGAATATTTAGTCTCTAGCCAGCTATGCTATGTGAGACACAAGGTCTCACTGCTTTTGAGTTCACCAGGTGCAGGGATGAGGAGGAACAAGACCTGCACACTTAACCTAGCTGACCAACAAGATTATTTCATACTGTGAACATCGTTTTCAGTATTAATTAGAAGGTTTGCTGAAAATATCTCTCTTTTCCCTGATGGATGTCATCCTGAAAACTTCGTGCACTGATGCCAAACCCTGACAAGTCCTTCCCTTCCTCCTATAGCCACAGCACTCAGAGTGTCTGACATTTTCTGTCCCCTGCTGGGAATGTACAGGTTCTGCTGAAAGAATGGGCAGCGTATAATCTGTGTATATTTTATATTGGTATTGGGATCAATATTGGTTCTTCAGTGTTATTTATGTTAATTATCTGGTCTTATTCTATTAAAATCTATTTGTATTTTGACCCTCGAATTTCCCCTTTTTTCCTCAATTCTCCTTCCTGGGTGGGAGGAGTCATCGGGGGATAGAATAATTGTCAAAGTGACCCTAAGTTGTGTTTCTCAAACCATACACCTGCACCCTCCAAGGAGAGGTCTGAATGGAGGGTTTCCCTTGCTAGAGAGGGAGAGAGCTCAGGCAGCCCCTTTGTAGTCACTATGTGGGATGTGCCATTCTAATTAGCGAATCTTTGATGTGAGCTGGTAACATGTTCTCTCATCTGCTCAATATTTTTTTCCCATTCATGAAGCAGCCTCTCGATGAAATCAGTGCTGTGAACTGGTGACATGGAGGGTAAGTGCAATTGTTGAGAGTTCAAATCAAGCTTTTCATTACTTTGTGTAAATTGAGTAAACTTTTGAATGACATTAATACAACAAACTAATCTCTGAGTGATGCCAACCCGTTCCCTCACACAGTCATTGGGACAAGCAGCAACTCCAGTAAATTACAAGCTCTGTGAGCTTTTGTGGGAAAAGATGAGCTGTCCCCCACAGTCTGGGTGAGCTGCAAAGCATTTCTGCAGAGACGTTAGTGGGTGATTTTTATTTTCAGAACCTCATTTGAAAAACCAGAATTCATTTCACAGAAAATCCTCATCATGATTACTATGTACTGGTTTCTGGTAGCTGTCTCCCAACACAGACTTACTGGATTCTATTGCTATTCTGTGCTGCCAGCCTGTGTCATGGCAGATTGATTGACTCCAGGCAACTTGGCAAATTTTTTTTTTTTCAACAAAAAAATGTCAAGAAGTTTTCCTGGATGCAAAATGCCCATGAGCCTAGAGCTTGGAGAGCTTTGTTTTGTGCTGGCATTGGCATTCCCTTATTAATGAAGTTTAACATTTCTGCTCAAGAGAATTATAGAATCATAGAACAATTTGGGTTGGAAAGGGACCTTAAAGATCATCTAGTTCCAACCCTCTTGCCACGGGCAGGGCCACCTCCCACTAGACTAGGCTGCTCAGTGCCTCATCCAGCCTGGCCTTAAACACCTCCAGGGAGGGGGCATCCACAATTTCTCTGGACAACCTGTTCCAGTGTTGCCCATTGGAGTTTATGGTAGAGCAGCAGAGCTGCTTATGTTTACATCACCCTGAACCCAGCAGCCACCCTGGTTAAGTTTCTCAAGCCAGACTTTGGTTCACAGGTACATATCCACTTCCTTTAGCCTGAGCAACAGCTCTGTCTCCCAGTAGGACCCATTTCTCTGTTAGCCATGCCCTTCTTTCAATTAATCTCTTGAAGGCACCTCTTCTCTTTGCTGTCTTACCAGACAGCTCAGGGGTATGCAACCATAGGGCTGCATCAGTCCTGGCTTCTTGGCCCAGATCTCTGTGGGCATACATCCTCTGTTGTCTCCTCAAGAAGAGAAGCAGGGTGCAGTCACACTGCTGGCATTTGACAATCTACTCAATGTATATTGGGCTGAATCCATCATGACTATTCTAACTTTTAATATCTTAAGCAGCTCTGAAGAAGCAGTCTCTGAAGTGAGTGCTCTGAAACCAGTTCTCTGTGTGTTACTACAGCTTTTGAAGCCAAAGAGGGAATTAAAAGCCCTTTAAAACATTTGGGTTGTCTCCCTGGTCAGGAGTTACAACCCAACCATCCTCCATCAGCACTTAGGGATGGGAGGACGTATCTGAGGGACTTGCCTTCTCCATACCCCCAAGATCACCTCCAGCAGTGTCTGCCCCACATTCGGTCCCAGAGAGGTCCTGTGTGCTTTGCCACCACCACCACCCTTGGATTGGAAGAGTGAGAGCTGCCCCACAGAGCAAATTTCCTCCTTCTAATAATTTTAAGAGATGATGAAGCACCATAAACTTTGCCTTCAAATATTACAATGAAGGAAATTTGCTGTGGCTCTTTTTTCTTGTCCATGTTGTATCTGATGGACAAATCAGAAGACTGTATTGTTATAACCTCAATGGCTATGAGCCATTGTAGTTAGGACACTGTATTTCAATCCCACTAGACACATCTTTGCATAACTCTGATGCCCATTTTCATTAGTGTTTTCCTGAGGTCATCCCCCTGGAAGAGACAAATATCCAAAAAGAGCTAAAGAGGGACAATCATAAAGGAAGGAAAAGGCCAAAATATCATAGCCTGTGTGACATTCAGGTGATCTGCTAATGAAGGCAAAGGAAGACAGAATCCCAGGACTCCTGAGAGCAACCAGTATTAATTAATGCAGCAATTTATGCTCTGCCATGCTTTAACCCTCAGATACCAAACACTTTCCTGAGTTTTCTCCTCAAACGTGGAGTAAAGTCATGGGAAGCACATTCCTCTTTCAGTTTAAAACCATTACTCTTAGCCCTATTTCTACACTCCATTATAAAGAGTTCTTCCCTATCTCACCTGTAGGCTGCATTTAGGTACTGGTAGGAAGCTATAAGGTCTCCCTAGAGCCTTCTCTTATCCAGGCTGAACAGCCCCCGTACTCCTACAGTGTAACTTCAAGTCTGGGAGTGGGGTCTTCAGAATCCCATTAGAGGCTGGAATTAGAAAAGGAGACAGACTTCTTTTAGGAAACAGTTTTCATAGCAGAGGATGCTGTTTCCTTCTCCTGTCTCTCCTCTACCCCACACATGCCATCACTGTGGTTTTGAGTTGTGGTTTTTAGCATCTTCCTCTTCTGCCTGCCTTTCTCCTCCTCCTGCTGTGCAGTGTGTGAGGGAGTTGTGGATGACACAACAGCCCCACGGGTGCTTCAGATAGTGACAAGAAGAACACGAAGTGGTCAAGTGAGTCAGCCACATAGTAAGCCCTGGGAGGATGAGCTGCCCCATTTGCACTGCCCACTGCAGCAGTGACCAGGATGACTACATCTCACCAGCAGTCAGGGACAGCCTGACAGCCACTTAGCAAGAGTGATGGGGACCCTATCCTCTCCATCTTGCACAGGCTGATCTGACAATGCTAAATGCAGGAGACCTGGAAAGCATTTACACTGAGACCATGGAAAGCTAATGATAATTTCCACTCCTTGGTGTTTGTTCCTTTTCTCTTCAGCTACTTGATACCTCTCCTGTCAGGGCAATGAAGGTTTTGCCTTTCTCAGTGGGATGTCTGCACTGCGTGAAAGCAAGCAAACCTGTCTCCCACCACAGCTTCCTGGTGAGGCTACCTGTTCCTGTCTAATGCCATTAGAGCACCAGGAGATTGTAACTCAAAGGAATCAGCCCCCATCTGGGTAGAAAAGGCACGATGGAAAAACAGCAACGTTAGAAAAAGGAGTCTGGACATCTCCTGGCAATGCAAAAAGTCCACAGCCTGGGATAAGCTGTCTAGAAACTATCACAGGCTTGCTGTGGTTTCCAAGGTAACTTCTATCTTCTGCAATCCAGGTGAGGCTCAGCCTTTACAAGCACATGGGTAGAATACAAATATTGAGTCTGAAGTGGAAAATTAATGTTACTCCAGCTGCTCTGCATCCCATCCTTCCACAGCTGCCCGCCAAGGCAAAGTGCCAGGAGCAAGGAATTTGGCCACCATGGCTGAACCTTCAGAATTAATTTGCTGCCAGAGAGAATCCAGGGAATTCAAAATTGCAATAGGTGGCTTTCCAGATGGAGATGTGATCCAAGAGCTCAGGTTCCCCATGAATGGGTAGTTACTCTGTGCCCACACCAAATGGTTCCCTGCATGTTCACTGAGAGCATCCACAAGTCCATATACCCAGCCTTGGCTGGGTTCAGCTGCTACCTCAAGGTTGTTCCAGGATACTCTGGAGAAATAAAGGAGTCAAGGCTTCCCAAGCTTCATCTCCATGGTAACCATAGGAGAACTGGACTGCTGTCACAAGTGTCACAAGGTAGATATTCATGTATGGGGTCACAGAGCTCAGGTGCTTTCACCTTTGGACTGCCTGCTACAAAAGACATTGGTATTTTATTGCCTCTTCAAAATCAGCACAAGAGGAAACAAGAGCAGCAAGAGGATGCATTCATGGTCACATACGGAATGCAATCCTTTAGTTATCCACAAAAAGAGCTTCCAAGAGCAGAGAAAACAAGGCCAATATTGAAGATTTCACATAGTTCTTCCCATCACTATCATACTGTACACAGACAGGGAGCTGCCAGCTTCCCATGGAGCTCACAGATGCACAGCCAAGTTGTGGCATTTCTGCTGACCCTGGCCCAGCATCTTTTCTCCATCACCTTCACATAGTGCTGACCTCAGCTACCTGAGCTGGAAGAAAGACACAAGGTCCTAGGTTAACCATGTTCAGGCACAAATCAGTGGAAGGATGTCACTGCAGTGCTGAAGACTAAAAATGTTGCTCTCGAGGGTATTTTGCATAATACTGACACTATGGCAGGAACCAGCACATGGCCAGGAACCAGGAGGGGACCTAGCAATGACACCTCCTGCAACCATCATCTGAGAAACTTGGAAAGCGTTAGTGGCAATCCTGAAATAAACTGACATCCAGCATCACCTACCCTAGGTGTCAGCTCTGATCCACAAGACTCTGTATAACTTTTCTTTTTCAAGTACTTCAGAGCACAGACTCTAGAAACACTGCCGATATTGAAGAGCTCATAGCCCTGTGCTGCTGAGAAGCTGGGACTTGGAATATAGACTTGAATTTGAGATAGGCAAATTTGGGAATCTCATTAGTGCCAGGGAGATTTTTTTTATAAATCAAATTCACCATCACCTCAGACACTCTCAGGTGCCATTAACTGAGGAGTGACTGGTTGGAGCTTGAGGACCAGCTCCTTGCTCTGGTGATGCAGGAACCTCATGGTCTGCTCTCTTGGAGGGCATGGAGAGATACGTCCTGTCTTGTCCATTACTGGACCAAATGGTGTCTCACCATCAGCTGATGCAGTGAAGTTTCAGAACCATCCCTACGTGTCAAATCCACTTCACTAAAGTTCTGGAAAATAGGGTGGAAGGAGCTTCCTGGCCACCAGTTAGTGGCAGTCTTCTCCAGCACAGCCCATTATGCCTGTATCTCCTGGAACACAGACCTGAGTCTTCCCTCTTTGACACCTCATGTATCCCTGATGTCCTAGGGTGGAAACATTGCTCAGAGTGGACTTGGAAGCTCTTGACAGGCTTCAGGCACAGTGAAAAGGCAGGAACCCCCACCAGCATCCAAATAGCAACAGCTAGTGAAAAGAGACATGACGCAGACAGCTCAGGCATCATCCTGTTTTGACTGCTGCACACCCCTAAGCTAGCAGCTGAGCATTTTTGGTTACAAAATGGCACGAAAAACACTTCACAGGGAGGAATTCCTGGTTTAGCAGCTAAGCTAAGGCAGTGAAGATCTGCCAAGTGCTTTTGAGTTTGAAATGCACGAGGCACAACTTTGCAAAGGCAAAATTTTTTTTCTCAGCCTGTAAAAAGATAGATTCTTCAGCTCTTTGTACAAGTTATCTGGGATGAAGGGCTCCCAACAGGTAACATTTCTTACAGTGCAGTCCTTTCACCTCTGATTTCTCAGCTCTGACTCTCAAAGAAAACCAAGAAAACCTTCCCTAGGTAAATTTGAGAACTGTATCTCATCACTTTTCTGGATACTGACTGATGTTTTTGAGCACATTACTATTCTCCTTTTCCCACCATTCCCACCAGTCTCTCAGTGCTTTACATTGTGCCACTATTATTCTACAAATTACCTGCCTCTCTTTTCCCTCAGGAGATCACCACTGATCCCCTCTTTATATTCCAAAGATGCTGTCAGATGTCTAGCTCAGACACAGGTCTAATTAAAATCAGAGCAATTTTACCCTATGTGCACCAAGGTTTGAAATTCACTGCATGCTTTCTGAGGAGTGTGTGTGCCCCAAACCTTATCTGCTTTCTCCAGTTATATTAGCTGGCTTCACAAAAGCTATTACACCTACCAAAAAAATATTTATCTTTAAGCCTTTGACTTGAACAGTAATGCCAGGCTAGAAGGCTGCATGCACTGGAAAGAAGAGGAGCAGCATATAATTTGGTGTGTTTTAGAAAATAGAGAGTTGTAATACTATGACATGATTCACAGAAGTCCTTAAACTTTGTTTTGCAGGGAAAGATGGGGTTTGAGCTTTAAAATCAATGTTCATCATTGGTTAGCAATATTGATCTATGGCTGGAAGTCTTGGTGCAGCTCAGCCTCCTTCTCTCTCCTTCTCCAGTCCTCGTCTGGAAGAAACACCTCTTCACCTCTTTCTTCAGGCAGCTCCTCTCCTAAAGGGAAGCAGCACCCAAGCTGCTCTTTCACTGAGCTTCAGTTTCCCATGTGTAGAACAAGGAGTTAACAAACTCCTTCAGTCCTAGGAAGACAGGTTCAGGCCCAGCCACCCCAGCCCACTGTCACCTAACTGCTTATCCTTTGCTGCTCACATTTGCTCCTGACCTTGGCCAGCCTTTCTGCAGGGACTCACCCACACTGCCCTCTCCAGGGGTTTGTACAGTTTCTGACTCAAATTACTGCATGTGCAGGATAGTGTGTCCTGCTGATATCTCCTGGGTCACCTGCGTACTATCTTCATGTGTCTCAACAGTGAGAGAGGACTGGAACCTCTTCTCTTTGAAGCCTGTTATCCTCACTGGGATCTTCTGAAGATGACTTACCCAGTATTTGGGAAGCCTCCACATTGTATGGCAGCAGCTGCCACAGAAGACAGGAGGAGAGCAAGGAGGTATGGGAGAGCAAGTACCCCACACATAGATTGGCCTAGTGAAACACTATCACTGCAGTATGTATTTGTCCCTTTCAGTGGGAAAAAAGAGGAAGTAAACCTTGTCTGTGTCCAAGTGTTTAATAGAACATGTAGATCAGCTGAGGACTTTCTCACACCAGGAATGCTTTTAGAGTGATGCTCATAGAATCACCTTAGTTGGAAGGGATTTTTCAGATCAAGTCCAACCATCAACCCAACTCTAACAAGAACCATACTTCTAAGCTCTGAGTCTACCCATCTCTTAAATACCTCCCGGGATGATGCCTCAACTATCTCCCTGAGCATTTCCTCTAGGTATCTAGTAAGGGCTGGGTTTACAACACTCTCTCTCTCTCACTGGACCTCTAGCAGGATCTCTTTCCTCAACTGGACCACCAACTTCCATATATTCATGTTTATGTCAGTACAGTGTCTCCAAGATTCAGTTGAAACTGGTGAATGGTTCCAAAAACTGGGGAGGGGACAACTGTCAAGCAGACATACAGCTACAAATACAGCATGACCCCATGGGCCTCCTTTCCACAGGAAAACAAGGTAAGTGCTGTGCAACTGTAGCATTCAAGGCTCTATTATAACACCAAAACATAGATGTGCTCAAATAATGCTGCATAGACAGACTGAATTTTGGCTTCTTTTAACCTTTGGCTGTTTGACTTTACAATTTTCATGACTTTTTCAAAGAACTGTTTTTATATGTAATACACTACTTCGTGAGATGGCTTGTTAACTTTGATGGAGTGTGTTTATGTGGTGGAAGATGCCTTTTATCTTTGTGTCAATTTTCACCTTCTTTACCTTCTTCCCACACGCCATCCCCCAATAAGAGTAGATTCACAAACATGTCTGGAAGTACACAGAGGATCAGCATTGCAAAAGCCATTCCTACCTTTGTCCCCATGCCACAGATGACAGGCAGTCAATGAGCCTGATCCTCCTTGCACAGACAGGCTTGCTGAACTTGACAGTGTGCAGAAAGATGACTCACTTGAGCAGAGGCTGTGGGATATGCCCCTAGATGTGGATCCCCTCTCCTTCTAGCAAATACTAGCTGTTCAAACAGCATTTGTGTTTCTATTTTGGGTCACCGTTTACAAGTACAAACTAACAACAGAGGAGGAATGGGAATCTGCTACCAGCCAGCACTCTCCACAGCAAATCACACAAGCTGGACTTCCGGGGAAGGTCAAAATAGAGAATTGCTTGTAAATACATTAAAAAGATTATATTAGGTCCCTGAGATCTCACATTTCTGAAGAGGAACGTGAATATTAGGCATCTTTTTCTGTCAGGTTAGAGGAGTAATTATTGGTGAGAAGACTCAGATGCTGACTCTTATCTTTGACAGCTTGCCAATGATTTCTGAGGCTAGGGAAGTATCACAACATTTTCAAAATACCAGCAAATTTTTTAGTGAAGAGCTGCATAGTTTGGGGTGCTTGACTGAAGCAGCTCTAAAGCAGTCAGACATAATTTGCACTGTCACTCATCAGAGGCAATGGATAGTTTAATATCCAAGGCTTTTGTTATGCACAGACATGCCAGGTAAGTACACATCTGGCCCGAGGGAAATTGCTACTTACTCTTCTAACATTTGTTTCCCTCTGTGTGGATTCACCTACTACTACAACAGCCACTCATCAAAACTGCAATTGAGGTTCAATCAATAACATTTTACAAGAGGGAAAATGCCTTGCCTCACAAGTGTTCAAAACAGGGGTCATGCCAAAACTAGAACTCATTGAGACATGAGGACACTTGGCATGATTCACCTTGATTTTCAGAAGCTGAGTTTTATTGAGCAGTCATCTCGATGATTTCATGTTGTCCACATCTCTAATACAGTGATGAGCTCCTCTGTAAGACTCTGTACACATAGAAAGCTCACAATGGGCTAGCAGGCAGAAGGTATTTTCTCCAGTAGAACCATGGTTTTCTGTCGCTGGTTTCAGAACAAAAGGCCAAGGAAGTCTAGGTCCAGCTCTGACACTCACCTCTCCACATGGTGAGAAAACTCTTAAATTTTTCCCTTTTTCAGTTTTAACCCTCTAAATGTTAAATAAACAACAGATGGCTGTTCAAGCAGTATTAATATTTAAGATTTAAATCAGACAGGAGAAAAGTCTTTCTGAGACAAAGGAAGGACTCAAAGTCCATCAAGCAAGAGCACAAGTGGATGAGAAATAAGACTTCATTATTCCTAGCACTGCCAGAACAATGCTGTCTCTCTCATCCCAGAAGATCTCAAAGGAAGTTCAGGTAATTTAAACACCATGTTGTTAGGGAGATGCTGCTGTCCAGCATTACATGCCAGCAAATGAGGAAAAAAGCCTGCAGCTGGCTTCAAGTCATCACTACCTCAAATTCTGATCAAGACTCTTAGGAGATTCAGCAGTAGCCAGAGGCCACCAAAGGTGCTGGTGGCACACAGCAGGGATGGGGAGATGAGTAAGAAGCTCAGCTGGGGTCAGCACTGATCTTTGGTGTTTATTTGCAAGAACAGCTCAGTCAGAGTTGGCAACGATAGCAAATCTTTAACAGCAAATCAGTAAATTGGAGGCAGACATGTTGAAGGTAGGACACATGTGGTGACTCCTGTTGGGATGTTCCTAGAAAGATTATGTTCCATTTGTTCTCTAAGAAATAAGTAAGTAATGTGCCCTGCAGGCATGAAGCAGATCTGCAGGGCAGGACATAGCAAGCTGAGGGGTAATACTCTTTCTCAGAGACTAGTGCAGAAAAGCAAAGCACATTTAATCTGCCATGGGGTTCCAGTCTGAAGGACAGATTAGGCAAATGGTCTGCTAATAAGAATACCAAAAAGATCTTATATATGATTGATGTAGCTCTCATACTGTGCAAGAGATGGGGGATTTTAATGAGGTGTCTGCATAAGAATATAATGGTAAAGCTGTGAAAAAGCTGTAGTGACCAGGAAGGCTATTTAAGTGAGGACAATTATGCATGATGAAAAAAGGGCAATCAAGTAGCATGATAAAATGAGGGCCAAGAGCTCCAATTCACAGAACAGCAGCTAGAGCCATCATAAACCAGAGGGTGAAAGAAGAAAGGTCCTGCAAGTCTTAGGGCAGGAAGAAGGTACAGGATGAGCTTTACAAGGCTTTGATGGGAAAACTCACTGCAGTCAGAAATGCCCTTCTTTTATTTACAGGGAGTTTTTTTTCCCCTCTGGTAACTTTAAGAAAGAAGTTAACACTCATCTTTGTTACCTAAAGCCACAGTGATTCAACCTTAAGAGTATATGATGTGAAGAGTGAACTCCTGGTCACGTTGATGCTCCAGAGACAAGAATTTGTGAGCTTCTGGAGGGAGCTGGAGGTATCCTGCAAGCAGCAAGTGCCAGTTTGAGAGCTGCTGCTGCTAAACTCTCCATCTCTGGAAGAAATCATTCTCAGCACCAAGCCTGCCGTTTTCAGCAAAAAGCAGACTCTGAGGAAATAGCCCCTAATGATAAATAATCCCAGAATCCCACATTTCTTTACCTCAGCCCCTCATGTCATTTCCCAGAAGATAAAAAGAAGCAATGTCAGGCCATCAGGATTTGCTGTGGCCCCTGCCCCCCTCATCACCCATCAATTCTTCTTGTCCTCACTTGTTTTGTTTGCTGTTTCACTCTGTTCCTCATCTGCTTATATTCCTCCTACAGACTGAAATGCTATTTCTGCTCTCCTTTAACGTTTAACTGATAATAATTAACTAGGAGGCAAGATTTCAAACATTTAACCTCATCCATTAACAGAAATTCAGAAGAATGTGGTCCAGTTGTAGATTGCTACACTTTCTATTCATTCCAGCTTACTCATTCCAATTCATCAGGAAAGCCCTTCTTTGTGGCAAAGAGAACAAATTTTGCTCTGGTCTGCACCAGCCTTATTAGCTCATGCAGTCAGGAGACAAACCACTTTTGCATAATCATATTTATTAGATCATTAGCACTGGTTTAGAGAAGTGCCAACAATCAGCACTGAGGAAAAAGAGCTGGCAATAAAGGCCACGAGGTGGAAAGGCTTCAGAGGGAACCCGCAGGCAGTTTGTTGCTGTAATGAAGCAGTTGCATCTGATGTCTCCAGTTAATTATCTTATTGAGAGCTTGTTGGGAGGCACTGCTGTGGCTCAGCTGCATCCAGGTGCAAGGGTAGAATACAAGCTTGGATACAAATACAGGTGGCTTATTTCCTTTAATGACAGCACTTCTGCAGCACTGCAGGGTACCACATCACTTCTGAAGCAGTGATACCAACAAGCCAGATGCCTTTATCACACTTATATATATATACACTATCTCAATACTGTATCTACCTGCCTACTCTGTTGTTTGTGTGCAGCTGCAGGAGGGTGTCAGACAGCACTATATATGTCCAAATGGTGAGATCCCTATGTAACAGCTGGTTTCCCAACAGGAGCATCCTTTTTTCCTGCACCAGCTTTCCAGATTGCTTCCTCTGGTCATTAATGTTGTTTTAGCTCAGCTTAGTCACACAGCTTTCTCCTGGGGTGGCTGGAAATCTCCCTTTACAAATTAATAGTCCATAAGGAGATAATCTGTATATCAGTAGCACTCCTTGGCAAGTGTGCATTGTCTATACCTATATAATTTTGGCAATATCATTGGCATCTAATCATGTCTGTTTAACTGTAACACAAGGGAAATAAATCCATTGAAAACATTTTAAAAATTTCTTTTGGTAACTGAACTGAAAATACCCTGCCCTTCACCAAGTCATTAGTGGAAAGTGCAGGAGATGAGTGACTGTAGATACCACTGACCTTCTGTGCTGATGAAGTACATCACTACAGAAAATTCAAGGACCAGACAAAAAGTAAATGAATGATGAACTGGAGAATAGGCAGCACTCGGGTTTAAGTCACATCTGCTCACCTTCAATAAAAAGGTACTTTAGAAAGCAAGAAGCTGCTCAAAGCTCACATTACCTTTGTACTATTGATGAGTTTAAAATGCTGCATGCTTAAAAGGCTTTCTTGAGGGATGCTGGTGGAAAGTGCTAGGCTAATACATATTTATGCTAGGGAGAGGCCAAAAGAGGCCCTGAGTTAAAGAGATCATTTCAATGTTATGATCAGTTCTTAAGAAATTATTTTGAATTAGGTTCAGATCAAGCATCTGTAAAATTCTGCTAAGTGTTGTCTTCTTTTTTTTTTTTTAAATTATTTTGCAGCTATTTCTTTGAGTTCTTAATTTTCTGCTCTCCTTTATATGGTGAAAACTCAAACATATGGGAGGCCAAGCTGCCTACAGCCAAACTCACCACGTGATGTTCATGCGTTAGAAGACATGGTATAGGTGAAAACATAAACACTGCTGCAGTTTCACAGACCTGAAAACCAGGTTTTCTCCACAGAACAGCATACATTAAAATGTGCAGTTGTAAACAGATGGAAAGAACTAGGAAGGATTAAATAAAGAATGAAGACTGCCTTCTGATAAGAGCTGGATTTCTGCATCATGTTTTCAAAAGGCAGAAGTGTGATGTTTAAGTGTTTATACTGCCTGGCACGGTGCTCAAACAGGAGCTCTGCCGTGAGCTTGATGCTTTCACATTCTGACACAGAACAGCTTGGGGTGAACAAGTCTGTTATTAATGTATTGCTCAAAGGCAGTCTGAAAACACAACTGCTGCAACATATATTCTGGCCTTAAAGAGGCACAGTGAGGAACCTTTGCTGCCAGAGGAAATGGATATGCAGCAAAGGCCATGCTCCGTTTCAGGAATATCTACATAGACTTTGTCTTATTTCAAAATAAATGCCCATGCTCTGCTCACATTACCTATTTGCTGATTATTTCCTCTCTTTTTTTTTTTAAGTTACATATACCATCTGCAGCAGCAGCAACAGAAAAATGCAGTGATTCCAAGGGGATGAAGAGGGCTTTAAACTACATTTTCTGGAGGAGGGAAACCTTACTCCACCCCAATACTACCAGATGCCCAAAATATCCTGGAAAAGGATCACAGGTCTGGAGGACAGCACCTGAAGTACAGCACAAAGGAATTCCAGCTACATAAGCCAGTAAATCAGCCTTACTGGTGGCCCAACTTAAATACCTCTATGAAAAAGGACGTGTGGCGTGGAAACTAAAGAGTAGTTAGAGACATGCACAGACTTGCAGGGGGGTTATGATTTTGCTGGCAGCAAGGAGGTGTGGTGGGATGGCCTCTGTGACTAGAGTGTTGGAATGGAAGGATACAGGCTCTTGAGGAAGGACAAGCAGAGGAGACAAGGAGTGGGTGCCATCGTCTGTGCCAATGACCAGCTGGAGTGCATGGAGCTCCATCTGGGGATGGATGAGGAGTCTACTGGGAGCTTATGGGTCAGGATACATGCTTATCCTCATCCATCAAGTGGAAAGTAATAAAATCAGGAGGTTTGCAAACTCATTGCTGGCAGAGTGGGCTGAGAGTCCAATTATTTTTGGTCACTCAAATCAATGACCTCCTCAGTTGTCATGCACCCAGGGTAGGGAAATTTTGTTCCTCTTGTTAAAATTTCACACACACACTCTGCCTTGCTTATAAACTGAAGCACAAGTTGGAATCCACCTGCTTAATACAATGCAATGGTTACAGTTCAGTGTGATTATAGTTCGTTTGCTAGTGTATGAAAACTGTTTGTCATCAGCTACTTTGCCTGATGTGGAAGGTTCGGGGACATCCATCCAACTCTCTTTCCCTGCAGTGAGTCATGAAAAGGTGCCTAGCGCATGTATGAGTACTTTCCCTGGGAGCACTCTTGGGAAGATGTGTCAGGAGCTGAAGAACCTTTCCAGATGTTACATTTTAGTGCTACCCAATGAAGCAGTTTTCCTCAGAGAAGATACAGGTGAGTGGTTTGAGCTCTCTCATGTGCAATTCACTTTGGCAGTAGGTTTTCTTTCTCAAAAAACTCCATTTGATTCCTGAGCTGTGTTCTGTGTGTGAAACTTGTTCATTGCTGTCCATCACTGATACCTCAGGTGGGACCATTATCAGCTCCCAGCAGTACATCTCCCCTTATTCTCACCAGGATTTGTGGAAAGCACACGAGCACCTGAGAGCAAAACTCCCCTCAGCTTCAACAAAACAGTATCAGGCCTTTTGCACATTCTGCTATGCTGGTTTTCAAGCTGCACCACTAGGCTGTAGCGATTAGCCCATTCCTAAAACTGAAGAGAAGCTGTGTGTTGCTGCTGACAACACTGCAGTCTCTTCATCTCATCTAGATGGACAGGGGGGAAAAAAGGAGAGAAAGCCTGTGCAATTCTGAATTTGGCCATCTGTCTGCTCAGACACATCTGTTTCCTTTAAAACAAGAAACTGGTAACATACAGCTGTGCAGCTGGCCCCTAGATCCTCCTCGGTAGCACTAAGTGTGTTACTGGCAAACAGAAGGCTGAGATTTTAAATGAGGAATTAATGAAAATGCACTATTTTGCTGCTTGTTGTCCCTTTAAATTCAGTTTCCATGGAAACAGGTCTGGAGAGGCTGCCTGGAGAGATCTCTGCCTTGCTGTCTTCCCTTCCAGGTTGCCAGCTGAGCCACCCCAATTGCCAGGCTTTTACAGAGGTTTTTGCTAATGTGATTTATGCACAAAATAGAGGTAATGGCCTTTCCTTCTCTGAGGAGTCCTGAAGTAGTCAGCCATGCTGCTGTCACCTGCAGCCAGGCCATTTGCATCACCCATCCAGTGGAGTGCAGGGTTGTCCAAAGCTGCTGTGATGCTGCCCCAACGAAAATGTCATTCCTGATAAAAACAGCCATTACATCATTTTTTCCTTTTCTGAAAGAGGGGGCAAGTGTGATCCATGCATGCAGACTGAGACGTGAGTGGGGGCAGAGGGATGATTTTGTCATTAATTCAATATTTATCTTACATGGAGTACCATGTTCAGCTCTGGGATCCCCAGCACAAGACAGACATGAACCTGCGGGAGAAAGTCCATAGGAGGGATATCAAATGGTCTGAGGGCTGAAGCATCTCTCCTGTGAAGACAAGCTGAGAGAGTTGGGATTGTTCAGTCTGGAGAAGGCGTCAGGAAGACCTTATTACAGCCTTCCTGTACCTAAAGGGGGCCTACAAGAAAGCTGCAATGGTTTTAATCACCCAGCACCTGCAGTGACAGGACAAGGGGCAATGGTTTTAAAATGAAACAGGGTAGGCTTAGACTGGACATAAGGAATTTTTTTACCATGAGGGTGCTCAGAAACTGGCATAGGCTGCCTGAAGAAGCTCTAGATGTCTCATCCCTGAACCTCTTCAGGGCCAGGCTGGAAAGGACTCTGAGCAACCTGGTCTAGTGGGAAGTGTCCATGGTAGGGTGTTAAGAACTAAACGATTTTTAAAGGACTCTTCCAACAAAAATCATTCAGTGATTGTAGGAAAATTGTATCACCGAGCCCCTCATTTCTGCCAGACCCATCAACAAGTTGTTCTATAGTATGAGAAGGAACAGTACAATTCCTGACAAATTACCTGAGAGCTTTTGGCTGCTGTTGAGAGCTCAGTGTTTCTTGGAGTTATGCTGGAGGACTGTGCTAGGCACAGAGAGCAAGGTGAGATACAGCTGCATCCATATCTTCTTGAATATCCATAGCCTCTGATTTTCTCTTAGAAGGAATTCACTGGTTTGTTCTCCAGGGACTCCAGGGGCAAGCTATCTCATGCACAGCACAAAAAATCAGTGGAGTAGGACTCAAAAGTAAACCATAAAGGCATCTGTCTGCGCAGATCTACCTTTTTTTCCAGATGAACAAAACCTAAGGGTCTTGAACCTGCAATATTTGGGGGTCACACATTCTCAGGAACCATGGTTGTTTTTTTTCCACTGCTAAGATGTGTCTGCTCTAATTTTTGTTAGCTTGTGGGGAGATCATAGAATAGTTTGGGTTGGAAGGGACCTTAAAGATCATCGAGTTCCAACCCCCCTGCCATAGGCAGGGACACCTCCCACTAGATCAGGCTGCTCAGTGCCATGTCCAGCCTGGTCTTGAACACTTCCAGAAAGGGGGCATCAACAACCTCTCTGGGCAACCCATTCCAGTGCTTCACCACCCTCACTGTAAAGAATTTCTTTCTTATGTCTAGTCTAAATCTATCCCCCTCCAATTTACATCCATTGTTTCTAGTCCTCCCATCTGATATCATATTAAAAATTCCTTCCCCTGCCTTTCTATAGGACCCCCTCAGGTACTGATAAGTTACTATCAGGTCCCCTCTGAGCCTTCTCTTTTCCAGGCTGAACAACCCCAACTCCTTCAGCCTGTCCTCATAGGGCAGTTGCTCCAGCCCTTTGACCATCTT
>VZTY01020443.1:451744-468726 GCA_013400935.1 Turnix velox
TTTGAGTGCAACCATTCAACCAGCTCCTTATCCAGCGAGTGGTCCATCCGTCAAACCCATTCTTTTCCAGTTTGGTGACCAGGATGTCATGCGGGACAGTGTCAAATGCCTTCCACAAGTCCAGGAAGATGATGTCAGTTGCCCTTCCTTTGTCCACCGATGATAGCCACCAAATTGGTCAGGCATGATTTGCCCCTGGTGAAGCCATGTTGGTTGCCTCCAATCACCTCTGTGTCACCCTCATGTCACTTCTGTGTCACAGATGCCTCAAGAGCATCTGTGAAAGGTTCTCTTAATGAAATTGGAATTTCTCATGGAAGCTGAATAACAGCATAAGCTCCATCCACTCTCCCAATTGAGGTCTGCAGACAAGTTAATTTCTAATGTAAAAACAAAAGTAATTTTTAAATGTAATCAGCCCTAATCAGAATGTTAGCTGCTGTTGCTTCAGATATACATAAAAGCCTGCCTTGGTTTCCTGTAATTAGAAAGGCAGACTACACTGAGATGGTTTTCTGAAGGCACCGCCATCTTGTGTTGAAGCACATAATCTTCCTCAGAGTTGAACTTTTCACCTTTGGGGATGTTTCTGCTGATACCTCAAGTTACTGTGGTACCTGGTAAGGAGCCTCGTTATCTCGTTTATAAAATTGCAACATCTGGTACTCTGCCTTATCCTGTTAAAAGGTGACAGACGCCCCCAGGGACCTAGACACCACCAGGGAAACTGCATTCCAGTCTTCAGTTTCTCCTTCCCCCATTCATTCCTCCACATACAGGACCCGTCTTTATACACTGATGTATCCTTATATATTTGAGCACCCAATATCATAGTTATATTCCCGGTATCAAGCCAGATAAGCAATGTCTTGTTTATTTTAAGAGAAATTTGTTCTGCTTGCTGCTGGTGGAGTCTCAGATGGAATACAACTTTCACCAACGTGCAAATAAACTTTGGGGAGAACATAAAGTACTGGGGAGAACTCCAAGAGGACCTGGCACAACTAGAAGAGGTCTAGAATGTCTGATCTAAAGAGACAAAATTAAATGAACAGATGTTGTTCGGTATAAACAGAGACAAACTACAGGGACACATCTCAGTGAAAGGATAAAGTAAAACTGCAGAGAGGAAGGTAATAAAATGCTTTCCACGTCTACAATGGATAGAAGAGAAATACTGAGCTTAAAGTGAAGCAAAGGTTACAGTGTAGACGTTAGGAAAACTTTGCTGGCAATATGGATGGATACATAAAATAAGGATTTTGAAAGGTTATCTAAGCCAAATCCCCCCATCTCAAAGCAGGACTGGTAAACGCACCTGTTCTCTCCTCACTTAAGCCATTTCAGTGTCAGAGACATCATCCCATCTTCAGACAGCCTGTTCCAGCCCTTCACAGTGAGCTCCCTTTGTGCAAAGTTACGCCTAATTCTTCACTATTTATCCATGTTAATACCACACGATTCGTCTGCTTTTTCCCCCCACTTGTGTGACATTTGGGCACACTGTGATGCTTTGACCCCTTCCCCCAGAGCTTCTCCCCAGTCTGCCATTTCCCACCCACGTTGTCACGGCGGTTCCTCCTCCTCTCCAGGGTGTTCCTCCACGTTCTCGAGATCATTTTGCATGCTCCTGCCGTTTCCCAGAACGCCAGGATAACGCCTTCCATACAGGAAGAGAACAACTTCTCGTGGCCGCCATATCGAGACCCTTCCAGGCCGCGATCGCGCCGGAGCGGGGACTCGAACACCAATAACAGAAAAAGCGAGAGCCCGCCCTTCCCCAGCCGTGCTCCGGCGGCGAAGGAGGTTTGTCCGCCGCGGGCCGCCGTCTGCCGGCGGTGCGCTTCCTTGCGGGTCCGGCCGGATACAAGCGGCCGCGGGGAGCACGAAGTGCTGGTCCTGTTTTCCGTCTGGGATCCAGCCACCTGCGCCGCCATGAGCGAGAAGGGCGAGCTGGACCTCACCGGGGCCAAGCAGAACACAGGCATGTGGCTGGTGAAGGTGAGAAGCCGCAGTACCCGCGGGTCCGGCCTAGCGCGGCCTGTGGCAGCCAGGCCGGGCCGGGGCGCCCCTCCTGTCCCCGGCTTGTGTCCAGCCTCGTGGAGCGGGGCCGTGCCTGGGGACTCGGGAGGAGCTGGCCTGCGGTGTGGGGTCTGGGTTGCCCGTGTCGGGATTGCCCGATGTCCCCGGGGGCAGTTGCCTATTTTATTCTGGTGGGTGCGGGGGCTGGGCGAGCAGCGAGATCTGGNCCCTCCTGTCCCCGGCTTGTGTCCAGCCTCGTGGAGCGGGGCCGTGCCTGGGGACTCGGGAGGAGCTGGCCTGCGGTGTGGGGTCTGGGTTGCCCGTGTCGGGATTGCCCGATGTCCCCGGGGGCAGTTGCCCATTTTATTCTGGTGGGTGCGGGGGCTGGGCGAGCAGCGAGATCTGGCGGCTGTTGCAGTCCTTGGCCCCTATTTCATTAGGGGATACAAACACGGCAGCGTTATTTGTGTTTTCCCCAAACGCTGTCAGTCAGAGAAAGTTTAGATTCTCCCAAATTCCCTTCCTGGTTAAAAAACAAACAAACAAACAAATGAAACAAAAAAGCCAAAGAAATAAACATTTAATGGCTTGTCACTACACCTCACCTTGCTGCCAGAGAAGTACAGCTATGGTGAATGTGTTGTGGAAAGATACAAAGATCTTCAGTTCAAAGCCAGGCACCTGCCTGGTGCCGGGTCAGGCTCATGTCTGCTGTTCCAAATCAGGCTGTGGCATTTGTATCATGCCTGCATAATTCTTCTGTTCTGTGTAGGGCCTTTTCTGTCAAGGTGGATTGTCTGCTTCTGCTATGAGGTCCTAGCTGAGAGAGGAGATTCAATGCTAATGTGGGGAATAAGTGCCATGCTTCCCTTTTAATCCCTTGTGGATGTGTTCCCGCTTGTCTAAACCTGTATTTATTCTGGCTGGGGAGAAACTTCCTCTTGTTCTTTCTGGGACGGAGGCAGTAGGTTCAGACCATCAACCTGATGGTCCCAGATGGGTTAGAGGTTGTGGCAATAGCATAAGTCAACTACTGAAACATCTTATTGTGGTACTTGAAAGTGCTGGTGAATTTCAGTCTTTTCAGTGCAATATTCGTGGTGGTGGGTGAGTTGCTACAGCTGTCTTCCTCTTCTGTAATAATACCCAAATGTCTGGTTTCATGAAACTGTAATGAATGCTGAGTAGTGTTCTACTTGTAATAGCTTACTCAGCACAGTTAAAAGTGAAAGCTGACATCAGAAAGCTGCAGAAGTGTGACATGATATACCAAATGACAGGATGACAAAACAGCAAATGAAATTCAGAGCTCAAAAATCCGATCTAATGTGCATGGAGAATAACTGTTTTAATTGCACGTACACAGCAGTTTGGTCATTGCTGGCTGTTATTCAGGAGGTTTAGTGTTGCAGTATGGGCACAGGCTATAAAGGGTTAACAACTGCTCAGCTCAGAGCCTGAGGCAAATCTTATCAAGCCACCTGACGGCCTTGGAGCTCGCTTGTGTCTTCCACTGTTTTGGGAAGGAGTCCTCGATGGTCTGGGAAAGTATCGAGGGAGGAACAGATAACAAGGTCTTGTGAGCAGCTGTGTTGGCAGAAGAACTCTAAGAGGAGGGTCTGACATTAATGCAAGAATGTAACTTGTAACCAATCAGTATGTTAGTAGCACTGATAACTAGCCATCACTGTATATAAGCTTGTCTCATGCTCACAATAAACGGATTCTGGCAGATCATATTGATCGTGGAGGTCAGCCCCTTCTTACACCAACCGTCCTACTTCATTAGTTTAGGTTTTCGGCAGATGCAGATAATTCTGTAAAAATGCCATGTGAAATAAGCCGATTCAACACTGAAAAAGATACAGAGAACAGAAGAGATTGCTTGGTGCCATCTGAATACTAGTTCCGATCTCATTTTCCCATTCATGGAAAGTACAAAGTGGACTCAGAAACAGGAAGGAGGAGAGCACCAGGGATGATCTGCAGAACAATGAATGGTCATAGTGGAGGGAACTCTTAAATATGTTGTTATCTTTCAGGCTGGCAAGGAGATTGATTTGGAAATCTTAGAGAGGTCTGAACTAATGAGTAATATCACTGGTGGATAAGGAAGAAGTGAATAGGCCACAGAAAACAGGGAAAAGTCAGGTTAAACACAGGATTTAGGCTTTTGTCAAATTAATTAATCTGACAAAGCAGGTGCCATTTTGCACAACATGTAGTTAAATTTTGGAACCTCTTGCAATAGGAAGTTGTGAACGTCAGAAACTTGCAGAAGCCCAAAAACCTATCAGAAAAAATCAGGCAAGAAAATCAGATCGAGATATTAAAAATTAATATGCTTCCATACCACAAGATTGCCAAGTGAAAGATCTTAGAAATTAGATGAGTGTGGAGAAATGCCATTTGTTATGTTCTGTTCTTCCTGAAGTATCCACTGTTGGCTGCATTTGAAGACAGGACGTTAAACTTGGTTATCTTTTAGTCTGATATAGTTTGGTGTTTCTTGAAAGAATTTTAAGACATATTTGTGCTTACAGTTGATGCCACTTAGTGAGCACAAAGCACTGCCTGATTTAATGAGAAAATAGAATTAGAAGGAGCACTTAAATTATACTCTTCCAAGTAAGTGCTAATATAATCCTTCATGCATGTGGTTTGAACTTGTCATTTGTCCATCTTCTTGTATAATAATTAAAAAAAAACCCCATTACAAAGTTGCTAGCACCAAAAGACCATAGAAGGGGATGTGTGGGCTTTTATCCTTTGAATTCCTTGAGACTTGAACTTGGAAACAACCATCTTTGTCACTAGTACCTTCAGCACACTCCAAGGCATGACAGTGTGTAGCACCTGTATTTTTTATCTTCACTAGCTGGGATAATGAGGCTGAATTTATCTTTCCTTTGAGAGAGAGAGGGCAATCAGTTTTGCTAGGATGAAAAACCTGGCTGATTTAATTTCCTTTTAGTACATATTATGCTAGCACAGGAAGTATTCCAGAGGGACTATATAACAGGCAATAAAAAATGTAGTGATGAGTATTTTAGAGGCATGAGGAGGTACCAGAAATGGAGTTGCTTTAGTAAAAACCCAGAAAGAAACTGAAATAACTCTATGTGATCTTTCAATGAAAGCTAAGATAGAGAAATACTGTAACGACTGTAGATAATGTTCTTGTGGTGAAGTGAAGCTCATGTAGTGCTGGCCATTAGACTTGCTAATTTCTTGTTCCCTGTGTGGTGGTTTAATTTTTCAATTTCATCGACTGCATTGATCTTCATTTAGAAAGGTAGTATCTTTAATAACTTTTTTGTATGTTGAAAGGAAAACAAAAACACAGAACCTGACCTCAGCCTTAGTCCATTTCTAATATGCGTACAGACTGCTCTATAGAGAAAGAGCTAATTTAATTTCAAACTGAAAATGGGAAGTAGTTTATTACAGACAGGGACAGCATGTGTGTTGTGTTCTAAAGGTGAATAGGAAGCTGTGAATAAGCTGAAGGATGTGTGGAGTGGGGCCCCTCATATTGTAGAGCTGACTGCAAGGTGCCTGGTTATTTGTGTGATGTGAGTAGCAAGAAGTAAATGGCAAGGTGAAGAGGTGTTGAAGTGGTGCTACTTCAAGTAGTAGTTTCTTCTCAAGATTGAATTATGTGTCTTTCTGGGGAGAGAAGTGCTCTTACCTACAGATCCCAAAATAAAGGCCACTCATCTTGAAAACATTTAGTAACCTTGAAATGTGGTTGGTACTCTGTCCACAACTCAGTCTTTCTTGCTCTGTAAAAGCAGGACACTCTTGCTTTCTGTACTTTATTTTAGGGAGTGCAGAGAGTTTGAAAACTCTCTGTTGAAAACTTCTATTATACTAAAATTAAAAGGAAGTGGCAAATTAAGATGTCTACAGTGAGTAAGACTTTTTAAATCTTTCCTGGGATTGTTTATGCTGTTAGCATGGAGATAAGGAGTTTAGCCCACAGTTTTGAGAGTACCATGTGGTTTTAACTGAATTATCTGTGTATGGCTAGAAGTATTCTTTTGATCACAGTCCTTCTTAACTCTTTTTGTTTCTCTGCATTGTCCTTGCCCACAGATAGGCCAGGAGAAAAATGGTTAATTGCACTCTTTGGGACTGTTTACTGTGCAAGCTGAAAGAGGTGTGGTTGATCTGCAGCCTTTTAATCTGAATAATTTCCCTGTCTTATTATATAGCAAGTCAGTGATTTTAACAGCATGAGAGTAGTTTCATTCCTTGTCCACTTATGTGTATCTACCTTATTACCTGGCAATATAAAATGGGTACAAATTAGGTGCTTGCACATAATAATATTTCTATTGAGTCGCCTAGGGAACATCTCATAGCATTTATCTTGACTTTAGAAGGAAAATGATACCTGATGTAACAAGAAATATCCTGTAGAAAATTACCACTTTGAAAACTGGGGGAAAAGTAAGTATCAGCTAATTCTTGTCTTTCTGTTGTGCCATTGTGGCATTTTTTGCCTGCACTGATGTAGAGTGTGGCTGAGCAATTGGAAGACATTTGGGTTTTCTAGCTATTCCATAGTCCTTCATGGGATGCTGTTTTTAGCAGTTTATGGAATAAGAGGTAAATGCAAAGTTAGCCTTAAATTCCTTTAAGCTTTGGGAAACTAGCAAGTTGCTGTTTGTCAGCAAGTTCTTGAAACAGCCTCTTTGCCTCTTCAGTTGTACAGTGAAACTTGGCTTAGTTTTATTTTATGCAAGCTCAGTATGCTTCTTTTTCTCACTGGCTGTGTCACATCATTTTTGTGGGTGCACATGTTGTCAGTACTTTTCAGTATGAGCCAGAATAAACAGTAAAGAGTACCAGTAAAGAGTGTTGCTGCAAAAATTAAACAGCATAGATTTGTCCTGATTTGTCATGAGCATATGAAGAAAAAAGATAAAAAATTCTTGCACCTGAATACTTCTTTAGCCTGTTGCATTGAAACAGTAAGGGATTTTTTCTTTAGCAAGTTGATGTTTTGCTAGATACTATGACTACTGTAGTAGGTCTTTAAGATGTTCTCCACACAACTTGTGCGTCTTTGTTAGAAAGAAAAGGTTTATAGGAAGGAGTAGCTTCTATTGGACTGTTTTCAGCTATTTCCTTTTGAAAATAGCTGTAATTTCCCATAACACTTGAACCTCTTATGGTTTGTTTTAAGTAGTCAGATGTGAGATTGTCCTTACTGCTTTGTCTGAATTCCATCTTTTGTTATGCCAGGGTACTTTTACATCTAATAGCTAGTGTGTAGGGGGAAATTGCTCCAGTCTCACATTTGTTGTACTGACTTATCATGTTCAGTCTTTATGGAAAGGCAATATAGAAATAACAGTTGTAATTACTGAATGGTTGTGAAAAAAAAATCATCTGCAAAACATTTCACTTTGTGCTGGCTTCTTGAAGGAAAGGTAGACCTGGCTAAAACTGTTGCTTTGTGGTGAACCAGAGAAGGCAGAAGTGTTTCTCATTTCTCTGCACCCAAACTAAGAATGAGGTGAATCATCAGGGCTGGATGCACGGACACTTGACCTGGGATGTGAGCTCCTTTCTGGGGCAGGACAGTGCCAGCCTTGGAAGTCCTGGGCAACTCTACACTCACACAAGTATTCAGGTTTATTTGTGCTCATCAACAATAGCACTATATGTGAAAACAAAAGCTCAGCCTTTAGATTTCACAGAAGAAATCTTCTTGTCATCTTTAAGCTTGATTGATCTTTAAAGAGAACTGGAGTAATTCTGGTGAGCACTGGTCACCTCCTGGCATTACTCTCTCCAGCAAAAAGAAGTGCTGTTGCTGCTATGCACAGGTCTGCATGCATCATCACATCTGGAATACATCTGTGAGTCTGAGAAGTGTGAGCGTGTGGCTCAGCAGCAGCAGAGCATTGTGGTTGACCTGGGAATTGCCAGCTACTGGTGTGTAGTTTACCTGGCAGTAGTTAGCTGGCACTTTTTTGTCCAAAGAGCAGAGAGGCAGGCTGTGATTTCACCTAATGCTACATTGATGGGAAAAGAGGTCCACCTGCAAAGCCACCTTCTACTTCGATGGTTAATTATGTAGGTGCCTTTATTATCTGTGATTAGCCCTTGTCAGTGATGCTGCAGGTACCAGCACCTTTGTAATGGAAGGAATTTCTTTGAAGGTGAGTCAGCATTGCTGGAGGATGTTTATTCCTTGTTTGTATGAGGTGAAGCAGGGCTTCTTGTTCCTGTCCCTGGTCTGATCTCTGCTTTGTGCAGCCGTGTGGGCACATGGGTTGTGGAGCTGGTTTGGTTGTTCCATCTGCTGAATATAAAATTAACAGGGTTAAAACATGGCAGTCCTGTACACCTCCCAGTTAGATCACCTTGCTCTTCCTGTATACTGACCAGCTGCACTAACTTTTCCCAGTGCAGTAGAAGGATAGGGATGAGCAATGGGAATTAAGGTAGTTCTGCTGTTGTAGAAGTGGACATTTGGTGGGAGCAGGGATGCAGTTTGCTGCTAAATGCATCTTGGATTCCCAGACTCTAAGCCTTTCCCTCACAGAATCTTTTGGGTTTTGCATTACTTCTCATCACTTGCTTTGTTGGTTCTTGTTTCTCTTTTCCCCAGAGAGATGATAATTTCTAATGAATATTTAGTATAGTTTTACCTGATAAAATTACTGTAGCTCTTTAGTTCAAGAATATGATGCATATCTTTATTTACTTCATGATCAGATAATAGTATTTGGGATTTGAGATATAATAATTTTTTTTCCCTCTTTTAGTGAATCCGAGGCTTCAGACTGGCCTTGGTTTTGCACTATATTTATTCTTTCTGCTCTCCCTAACAGAAAGTATACATAATGCCTTGTGAAGTGGATCTGCATAAATATCATGAGAATCAAGAAAATCAAATGCAGCATTCTATACCTGGGCTAGGACAGCTGCTGGTGTCAGTACAGGCTAGGGGATGAGGGTATTGAGAGCATTCCTGCTGAGGACTTTGGGGGATACTGGTGGATGAAGTGCTGGATGTGAGCTGACAAAGTACACTCACAGCCTATGTGGCCAACTGTATCCTGATTCACATCAAAATAAGTGTCCCAGCAGGTCAAGGGATGTGGTTCTTCCCCTTTACTCCACTCTGGTGAGACTCAGCCTGAAGTACTGGTGTCCAGCTCTGGAGTCTGCAGCACAGGAAAGACAGGGACCTGATATAGAGGGTTCAGAGGAGGGCTGGAGCACCTTGCCTCTGAGGATAGGCTGAGAGAGTTGGAACTGCTTAGCCTGGAGAAGAAAAGGTTTCATCGAAACCTTTTTTGCAGCCTTCCAATTCTAAATGAGTCTCATAAGAAAGATAGTGAGTGATACTTTTTAGCAGGGACAGTTGCAGTAGGACAAGAGATGATGGTTTTACACTAAACGGGTAGATTTAGACTAGACAAAAGGAGGAAATTTTTCATACTGAAGGTGGTGGAATGTGGAGCAGGCTGCCCAGAGAAGTGGTGGATGGCCTATCCCTGGAAACTCAAAGTGAGGTTGAATGGGGCTCTTGTCAACCTACTCTAGTTGAAGATTTCTCTGCTCACTGCAGGGAGTTGGACTAGATGACCTTTGAAGGTCCTTTCCAACCTCATCCTGTATTCTGAAATGGTCAGGGTAAAAGTGTTTATTGTATATATGTACAAAATTTACATGGAATTTTAAAATCTGCTTTTCTTGAATTCTTAGGTCCCCAAATACTTGTCACAGCAGTGGAATAAAGCTTTAGGAAGAGGTGAAGTGGGAAAACTCAGGATTGCCAAGTAAGCCCTTACTGTGCCTTTACTGTTAAAATTCTTAGAGGTTACCTGCAGTAAAATAGATTGAGTTGCATCTTCTATAATACATAATTATGTTCCCTGTAAACATTGTGCATATTTCTCTGTTACCTGAATGGTTCTTGCCTGTATAGAGATTAGACATGGGGAACTGATTGTGTCTCTTTACGTAATGTTCAGTTTCTTAAACTTGAGAAATATGCATATCTAACTGGAGAACGTTCATTAACTTACATGTGCTGTTTTGCTGCTTCTGTTCTCACCTGCTGACTTTTCCCATTTATTCTTGGGTATCAGCATAACAAAAAATTGAGCAGCTCAGGAGTGGAGATGAGTAACAAAACTAGAATTTGCATTTGCTTTTTGATTAAAAAAAGGGAAAAAGCAGAAATTTTAAAAAAAGGAAACAGTGATTCTGGAATTACATTATGGAAACTAAAACATTAAATATTTTCTTTTGCAGAAATCAAGGAAGAACAGAAGTAAGTAATTACTAAATTCAAAGCTGTGAATGTGTTGCATTTTGAGTTCTAAAAATCGTTTATAACATGCTGGTTTCTCATGTCATTTTTTTTTTTGTTACAACTGTAATGAAGCATTGTACCACAGAATCATGAGGAGAGAATTCAGTTCATAGTTCTATCCATAAATTTACTGTGGAATTTTCATCAGGTCTCTTTGTGGCCTAACTTTGTTTAGCTATCTCTAGAAAGCAACTGTAGCAGTGACCTTCCTTCTAAACATTTTGAAACATGTTAGTACAAAAGATTGTATGAGAAGTAGAGAGGAGAGTGATAAAGCAAAGTCAATTGGAAATGAAAGGTTGCAATTTCAGAAAGTTTTTTATTTGGGATTGAGTTCCACTAAGTATAAAGCAACTTGGAGTTTTTTCTGTTTGCAAAGTTAGATGCTCTTATTAGCAGCCTTGGTGAATGATTACTACTTCCCATATTTTTTACAGGAGATAACAAATATTGTATTAATAAAAATTACTTCTAATACCATGTAGGACTGTCACTCAGTTGGTACAAACTATGGACATCTGGATGAGTTACTGTGTGACCTGGTCTAGGTGTTCCTGTTCTGGCAGGGGAATTGGACTAGATGATCTCTTGAGGTCCCTTCCAATCCCTGATACTCTGTGATTCTGTGTGACAAAAGAACATCGGGGGACCAGGCTGCCTTTGCCATGTGATATCCCGGCCAAACTCCTTTTAGAATTAGGGGAGAGAGTTCTGCTGGAGGATGGGATGTTTAATGTGACTCCAGGTTGGAATATATGAGCCAACCTCCCTAATATGAGCCCTACATCAAAATCTTGTTATTGATGAGAGCTGGAAAGCTCATTTTGCAGTTGGTGTAGACCCATGCTGTGAGGAAGCCCATAAGAAGGGATGGCTTCCTGGGGAACATTTTGCTGCATGGCAGAATGAGTCTGAGCAGAATGTACAGAAAAATCACAGTGTTGGTCTAAAATTTCTCTCTTCAGGTTTCTTACTGTGTCCTGTGGCTAAGTTATCCAGTATTCTCAGTATATCCTCAGCTTCTGTATTTGGCATAGAATGTAAAAAAAACAAAGTAGCTGTATTGTAACTTCTCCTAGACTGCCTGCAATTCAGTAGTCCCCAGAGTAATAACACATTGGGACTTCTGGTGCTCAGCTGACCATGTGTAATATTTTAAAGCACTCATTCTCAACAGTGTCTGAAAAAGTATTATACCTTACATTTTAGTAACTAAAATCAAAGTTTACAATGTTTGAAACAGATGAGTAAATTTTGGTAAGTACATGAAAGCACTGAATTCTCTATTTCAACAAGAGATCAATATAGTAAGGCTCTTATCCCCTTTTTTATGTTTTTGAAATGGAAATGTGTTGCACTGTTTGTGTTTTCTCTCTTTGTTTCCCTATAACTTGTAAAGCTGTGAAATTTGGTCTGTTTAGTAACACTGTGGTAATTGTGACTGTTAGGTATCATTTACTTTGAATGAAGAGCTGGCAAGCATCAATGATATTGGAGGAAAACCTGCTTCAGTCAGTGCACCAAGGGAGCATCCATTTCTTTTGCAAAGTGTGGGAGGACAGACCTTAACAGTATTCACAGAAAGTTCTGTAGGTAAGTTAAAATTAAAGTTACTCGTTATGATTCCAGAATATATAATTTAAATACACTGAATGCTATAAATATCAGAAGAGTCCAATTTTTACATTTTGTTGCTATCTGTGTGCATAACTCTGTTGTGCTTTTTGTGTGCCTACCTCTTTTTTTCTTCATATGATGAAACGACTAATTTAAGTTTTCCCAATAGGAATATCATGTACATTTCAGCTGTAAGTCTGCTGAAGAGAACACATAGAGTGTGGAGTGCAGTACATTGTGTATTCCCCTTTAGGATTCTCATTGGAAAACAAGTTTTTGTGTTCCCATATACTTTTGGGGTCAACATTTATTTTTTTTCTTATTGAATTGATCTCTGCAAATTTCACAGTGAATTATGGCCAGTTATTATGAAAACAGGTGTCTGAAGAGTGGAGCAGAACTATATGGAAAATCCCACTGAAAGAAGGGGATTTGACTCCAGAAAGTCCACATGGAAAAAACCCAGTATAATTATATCAACCATGGAAAAAGACTCAATAAAACCTTAAGTAATTTTGCCCATCAGTCAATCTGCAGTATGAGACAGTCACAGGAAATTGAAATTCATGCATTCTTATGTTCACAGACCAGTATTTGTCTTCAAATTATAATTGGCATATTTTGTGAAAAGCATTGAGGATCTTGTTCCTTTTTCTCTCATAAAGTGCATCATGTAACAGAATCAATATGCCAGTTTGAACTGTGGGCCAAAGATTAAGCTGGTATGGAAGTGCATATGGCATTTCTAATGTTTCTGGAAGGATGCATTTGAAGAATTATGAGAATGAAATAAGGATAAAAGTGCTTCATGCACTATTGCTCTCATTCAGTACTCTTCTCGAGGACTGAACTTGCCTAAAACAGAGCAAATGGAATAAACCAGTTTGGCTTCTTTTATAAAGGGTAGAAGGTTTTCAGCAGGGGTTTTAGGATTATTTTTTGGTGGTGTTTTTTTGTTAGAGCATATTAAAACCCCAAGTTGTATTCTGTGTGCAGTCCTCTAATCTTGTGATCCTTATGTTGGTAGTGACCATCTTTTTTATGATCTTTAAGAAAAAAAATGAGGAATGACAAAGCTGCCTTTGAAATATTTTGTAGAACTTGGAAGGTGCTACAGGGAGTTTATATATTCTGGATAATAATCCAACACTTCACACTGACTCTCCAGATCACTGAAAGCAGCAAGTAGAAGTGATCAAATTGACAAGTAATTTAATATTTTATATGTTTATATTAATATTTTATATTAATGATGCAATTTCTAAACTTCAGAATGGATTTTTTTCTGTGTGTTTTGCTTTGTCTTTTCTGAACTTGTTTCCAATCCTTGTTGTAGTTGGAAGAAATCTTTTAGTTCTTACATTGCAAACCTCTGCATTGTTGGTGGTCCTGTATTAGTTAATGGGCTCTTCTGAGGTGCCAGTTGCTATGTCCAGAGTAATCAGTTGCAGTTTCTTGGATCATTAGCAGTGAGTGTGCTAGATCTGAGCCCATACAAGGCTGGGTTGATACTATGAAATATCTGATCTGTGCTGGTTTTCACACATGGTGCAGCTTTCTGCTAGACCAACTCTGAGGTTTCTCCTGCTTCTTCTAGAATCATAAAATAGTTTGGGTTGGAAGGGACCTTGAAGATCATCTAGTTCCAATGCCCCTGCCATAGGCAGGGACACCTCCCACTAGATCAGGATGCTCAGTGCCTTGTCCAGCCTAGCCTTAAACACCTCCAGGGAGGGGGTATCCACAACCTCTCTGGACAACCTGTTCCAGTGTTTCACTACCCTCACCATAAAGAACTTAATTCTTATATCTAGCTTGAATCTACCCTCTTCCAATTTACATCCATTACTCCTAGACCTGCCATCCTGTAACCTATTAAAAAGTCCTACCCCCAGCCTTTCTGTACGCCCCCTTCAGGTATTGATAAGCTACTGTGTGGTGCCCCAAGAGCTTTCTCTTTTCCAGACTAAACAACCCCAACTCCTTCAGCCTGCCCTCATAAGGGGTTTGCTCTAGCCCTTAGATGGTCTTCATGACCGTCTTCTGGACCCACTCCAACAGCTCAATGTCCTACTTATGTTGAGGGCTCCAGAACTTCCTGTGTCTGTATTTTGAAATGGCTATGATGAGTAATACAGAGTTGTACAATGCAATAGTTGCAGGATATCTTCTTGCTTTCCTTGTGCTGTCTTCATGGCTGGGCAAATTACTAAGACCTGCAGTGCAGTTCTGAACATGAGATCAGAAAAGCTGGTGGAAAGCATGGCTTCTATGATGACTTCAGAGGAATCCAAAGCACAGTTGTCTCTAGCATTCTAGATCTTGCTGTTTAGACTGGTTGCAGTATTATTTCTGCATTAAATATGAACTACATTCTGTTCCATAAACATCACCATATGTACATCAACAGTTGCTATGCAACAATGCTATTTGTGCTTCCAGTCATTTTATCTTATCTTTGTCATCAGCTATCATAGCAGGAAGAAAAGAGAGCATTTTGCATGTATTTCAATGTGTTATAGTGAACAAAAATTAACTTTTCTCATGTGTATATGCTAAGAAGTATCTAGGGCAAGTAATGGGTTCGATGTATGGTGGTTTTAGTTAAATTATTTTTTAGCTTCCTATTGACAGACAGCCTGGCATAAGGAAGTGCTATAATTTGACAGTTTATTTCTTGGTTGAAAGAACATTCTTTTGTTAAACAATTAACAACAGACTTTTCTGATTGTGATTATACATTAATTCCCTTAGTCTTTAATTGCTTATTGCTTAATTTTTCTCCTAGCAGTTAGTTTAGAGTTGGTTCATCTAATATAATTAAAAAATGCTGCTATTTATAATGATAGAAGTTTCTTACTGAGTTTATACTTGGGAAAACAGAGACCTTGGAAGACATTTGCATCCTTAACTGTAAAAGACTGATGGGTGGAGAGGAAAATTTTACGCCGTCGGCACAAATAAAGTATAAGGTACATCTGAAAAGTTGTGTGAGATGACAAATTTTATTGAAACTTTGAATGTATCTCCACAACTTCCCCTTCATAAGTGGGATTGCCTTAATACCTATTTCTATGACTTTAAATTCCTTCATGCTTGTTCTGGCTTACTGAAAGTAAAAATTGTTTAAGAGAACCATTGACGGAGTGACTACCAGACCTTTGTTCTTCAGCAGCATTCATGCATGGATTGTTCTCATGCTTCATGAAGATTGCTGTATCTTAATGTTTTTGTCTAGTTTGTCCAGTTTTCTGAGTCTTTTTTCCTAGGGTATGTAGCAATAGGACAAGGGCAGTGTATTTATACTAGAGCCGGGCAGGTTTAGATTAGACATCAGGAAGAAGCTCTTTATAATGAGGATGGTGAGGCACTGGAATACGTTGCCCAGAGAGGTGGTAGAGGTCCCATCCCTGGAGACAGTCAGGGCCAGGCTTGATGAGGGTCTGAGTAACCTGATGTAGTGCAGGATGTCCCTGTTCACTGCTGGGGGTTGGGTTAGATGGCCTTTATAGGTCTCTTCCAACTCAACTCATTCTAGGATTCACATTCAATAGTACATGCATCTCTGCCTGTATGTCTTTAAAAAGCTCCTTTATTACTACACTCCTTGAACATTCTCCCCTTGTTTGGTTTGGTGTTTTTCCCTTCAAACAGCTTCTCATCAATGAAAGGACTTGTCGTGGATCACACCTACTGTGTAACTTACACTATGTGATTGTATTCCAGTGAAAATGAATTATATTTAATTTTTTTCCAGTAAAATATGTAGCACTCAGAATCTTGATGCCTTGTAATAGTACTTCTGATCTTATGAGATCACTTTCCAGTTTCCAAAATACTTTGAGGTCTTCCTTAATGCTTTTTTTTTCCCCTTTATGTACTTAATTTTTTTTTATGAAGTAAAAGACCAGGAAAACTTAACAGCAGCCTTTTGGATCTGTGGCATTTATGCTAATTTACAAATATTTGTGAGGATCATAATGAAGATGCAACCCATGATCTGAAAAGCAAATTACATGACTGGAGGTAGTCTAATTACAGAGAATGTTTTGATGGGTCAATATTTCTAATAGAATTAGTATTTTGCCTACTCCAGTGACTGGCCTTGTTTTTTTCAATCTCACTTAAAGTATGTTAAAAAAACCCCATCCCCCTCCTTAACCATGATTCTCTTCTCACCAAAAAAAACCCAAGCCCCAAACTAACAACAATAAACACCTAAAACCCAACTATATTGCCCCAACTTGTCGATATTTATCTGTGAATCTTGCATGTTGTGGAGTCAGCTGATCAACTGTGTTCTACATTTATAAAATATATTGAATAGACATAGTAATTCTTCCTTTACCTTCTTCATTGTATTAGTACTGAGAAGATTTTCAAAGCAGATACTATTCATAACAAACAAATTGTTTAATGATGAAAAAAACCATTCTTTTTTGCAAGGCTTGAATTCTGCCTCTGCTGTTGAGGGCAGATTCTGTTGTTACAGCCAATATACACACTCCTGCTGTAGAGAAGACATTGTTTACTTGAATAATAGAATCAAAGAATGGTTTGGGTTCAAGAGGACCTTAAAGGCCATCTAGTTCCAACCCCCCTGCCAGGGACACCTCCCACTGGTTCAGACTGCTCAGTGCCTTGTCCAGCCTGTCCTTAAACACCTCCAGAGAGGGTGTATCCACCACCTCTCTGGGCTACCTATTCCAGTGTCTCAACACCCATTAGTAATTTTGAAGTGTGATGTCTTATGCAGTAATTTTGGCTAGTTAACTAGAGATAAAAAGCAACTTTAAATTCATCATTCTCAATCTAGGCAGGGTTTGATACTGTAGTATATTTACAAGTTCTTTGTTACAATCTCTTTGCTTCTCATGTACTATTTCCCAAGTTAAGTTATATCTGAGTTAAACTATTGGTTGCATAATAATGTGATGCAAACGGCCTGAAAACTCACACAAAAATGTTATTGAAAAAAAACCACATGCTTCTAGAATCA
>VZTY01020444.1:339-22987 GCA_013400935.1 Turnix velox
GGGGCCGCGCTGTCCCGGTGCGCCGGCCGCTGTGCCGGTACCGGTACCGGTACCGGTATCAGTGCGGCGGCTCCGTTCCCGTTCCCTTTGTGCGGGATGCGGGAGGCGCCGTGCCTCCATCACTGCCAATCAAACTTGTTTTTCTCTCTCCGCTTGCACTGCCCGCGCCGCGCACCGGGGGCGCTGCCGCAGCCGCCGCTCGCACAATGGGGACCCGGTTACCGGGCCCGGCACCGCCGCGGGGACCCCTGCTGCGGGCACTAGCACGTCCCCCATTCCTTCCAGAACCTGGTTTGTGGGTGGTTACGTACTGCCCGCCGCCTTCCCGTCCCCAGCGACCGCCACCGGCGGTACCCCCGGTACCGGCGGAGGAACAGAGTCCCGGGGAGGGGGGAGATGGGGCGCATCATCCCGGACATGGTCTTGCCCGGCCCCTCTCCCGGTGCAGGACACCGGACCGACCGGGCTCTTCGTCCTCCGGCTGCTTAATATGCAGAGTGCTGCACGCTGATTGGCTGCGGCCCGGCCAGGCGGGGAGGGGGTGAGAGCAGGGGTACATGTGGGACCGGGGGGGGGCTGGAGCAGAGGGGACCCCCACTGGGGACAGGGGGTGACGCTCCCACTGGTGCTCTCCCACTGCCCAGGGGAGAGGATGAGGAGGAGAAGGAGGAGGAGGAAGGCTGCACCGGGGGTCACCTTTGGTGGGTCTGGGGGGCAGACAGGGGTGGTGGTGGTGCAGTGAGGGGCAGGCAGGAGGAGGGCTGAGGTCTTCTTCATCCTCCTTCCTGCATGGTCCCTTGCTCTGTCCTCACCTGAGCAAGCAGAGCCAGGAGAGCCGGTGGCCCTGGTGGGCTCCTGGGGACCACCTTCCTCCAGCTCTGCCCAGTGACTGTAGCCCCGTGGGAGTCCCTAGTGCAGCTCATTTCCCAGAGCTTTCATAGGTGGCTTTCACAGGTGGCTCCTGGTTTGAATATTCATAGACTCGAAGGGTTAGAAGTGACCTTCAAAAGCCATCAAGTGCCACCCCATGCAGTGACAGGGACATCCTGCACTAGATGATTTTGCTCAGAGCCTCAGCAAGCCTGGCCTTGAGTGTCTCCAAGAGTGGAGTGTCCACCACCTCTCTGAGCAACCTGTGCCGGTGTCTCACCACTCTCATGGGGAAGAGCTTCTTCCTAATGGCTTAGAACTTCTAATGTCTCTGGTGGGACAGAGAAGCTGCTGCTTTTCATCCCTTCTCTTCTAATTCGGGGCTAGAGGTTTTATTTTTTAAGCTTAAAAGCAAAGATGAAGTTCCAAATGTCATCACGTCAGTCACTCAACACCTGAGCCTTGATGGTGTCTGAGGCAGGAGCCAGCTCAGCCCTGGGGTGCTCTGCTTTGCTGTCGCCATGGCTGCCACCCCTCTGGGTCACCGGGTTGGTGGCACATGTGAAGCTGCTGCAGAGATGGAGCCCACTGCTCAGTTGAGGGGATCCTGCTGGGGGCTGCAAGGAGGTGCACATGAGGGTGCTGCTGGACTCCTGCACCAGACAGAGCCCTGACTCCCAGGGGATGGGGATGAGGTGGTGGGGTTGGGGTGGCTACCACTGAGGACCTGGTGGGAACATCCAGCTGGGAGAGGGGATCCCAACTCAGGGTGGGCTGCAGTGGTGGCATGACCTGTTCTGGGCTGGGGGGAAACCTGAGCGTGTGTTCCCCACAGGTGGTGAAGATGTCTGGCGGTGACCCCGAGCGTCCCCAGCTCCTCTTTGTCAAGGTGCTGGCCAGCCGAGGGGGGAGGCTGGAGGCGGTGACACAGCAGATGGGCTACCACCCCCAGTACCTGGAGAGCTTCCTCAAGACCCAGCACTACCTGCTGCACATGGACGGCCCCCTGCCCTTTGACTGCCGCCACTACATCGCCATCATGGTGAGCACCACCAGCCTCCTCTGCCCCCCTCCATCAGGCTCCCCCTACACCTCCATGGAGCCCAAATTGAGGTGGTGGAGGGGGGGTGTGGGGACGGTGACATGGCCGCCTCCATGGAGCCCAAATTGAGGTGGTGGAGGTGGGGTGCAGGGTGGTGGGTGTGGGGACACTGACATGGCCACCTCCATGGAGTCCAAACTGAGGTGGTGGAGGTGGGGTGGTGGATGAGGGGACACTGACATAGCTGCCCTCCTGCAGGCGGCTGCGCGGCACCGCTGCCGGTACCTGGTGAACCTGCACATGCTGCAGTTCCTGCGGGCAGGGGGGGATCCCCAATGGCTGCGGGGCCTCGACTTCATCCCCCCCAAACTCCGCAACCTCAGTGAGATCAACAAGATCCTGGCTCACCGGCCCTGGCTCATCACCAAGGAGCACATTGAGGTATTTGGGGGGTGCGGGGGGCAGCAGGAGGCTGTGAGGATTATTGGGGGGCTGGAGCCCCTCTGCTAGGAGCAGGCTGAGAGAGCTGGGGCTGTTGAGGCTGGAGAAGAGAAGCTGCACCTGGGGACCCCTCCCAGTGGCTTGGTAGAGGATGCAGGAGCTCCAGGAAAGCTGAGTTCCTGACCTGAAAGATTGCATGGAGACACCGGACAAGGGGCAGTGGTTTGAAAGTAGAACAAGGCAGGGGTAGATGAAACATGAGGAAGAAGTTCTTCCCCATGAGGGTGGTGAGACACTGGCCCAGGTCTCACAGAGAGGTGGTGGAAGCCCCATACCTGAAGACATCCAAGGCCAGGCTTGCTGAGGCTCAGACAAACCTGATGTAGTGCAGGATGTCCCTGTCACTGCTGGGGGTGGCCTTTGATAACTCCATGATTGTATGAAGCCATCTCATTGTCACCCCTCCATCCATCCGTCCCTTTCCCACAGAAGCTGCTGAAGATCAGCGAGTGGAGCTGGTCGCTGGCGGAGCTGGTGCATGCCGTGGTGCTGCTGGCTCACTGCCATGCCCTCACCAGCTTCGTCTTTGGCTGTGGCTGTGAGCTGGAGGAGGCTGTGGGGGGCCGTGGCTCCCTCAAGCCCCTCTCCCCCGGCAGCCAGTGCTTCTGCGAGGTCACCACCACCCCCAATGGCTGCGCCCAGGAGCTGCTGCGCATCAACCGCAAGCGGGTGAGCTCCACGGGATGCCCCACAGGAAGGGTTGAGGGTGCGGGGGGGGGATGATGGTGGGGAGCACAGCCAGGACCTCCTCTGGAGCTTGTCTCCTCAGTCAGTGGTCGTTGGTGAGGTTGTGCCTCATTTTAAATAGCTCTGGGTGGTGACTGAGTCTTCCAGAAGTGCGAAGTGTGAGGGAGTTGATGAGGCTCTGATCTAGTGCAGGATGTCCCTGTCACTGCAGGGGGTGGCATTAGATGACCCCTGAAGTTCCTTTTCAACTCTATGATTCTATGGGACCCCTCGTGTGGCTGCAGCCTGTGGAGGGGATGACACCCTTGCTGTCCCCAAGTGGGTCCATATAGTGGGACTTTGGGGAATTTAAACACTTTAACGTCTTCCAGAGCAGTAGGTGCTGTTTTTCTTAGTGGGTGTCCCCAGGCTGTGGATGCCCCCTCAATCCCTGGAAGTGTTTAATTCCAGGCTGGATGAGGTACTGAGCAACCTGGTCTAGGGGGGGCTATCCCTGCCTATGGCAAGGGGATTGGAACTAGATGATCTTTAAGGTCCTTTCCAACCCAAACCATTCTATGATTCTATGAGTTTGAATGCTGAAATCTCTCCAGCAATGTAAAAATGCAGTTTCAGATGAGATACCTACATGCAAGCAAAGTCTACCCGAGGGGGGCTACAGAAAGGCAGGGGCAGGACTTTTTAACAAGAGATGTGATGGGAGGACTAGAAACTGGATGTAAATTGGAAGGAGGTAGATTCAGGCTTGACATAAGAAAGAAATTCTTCACTGTGAGGGTGGTGAGACACTGGAAGAGGTTTCCCTGAGAGGCTGTGGATGCCCCCTCAATCCCTGGCGGTTTTTAAGGCCAGGCTGGATGAGGCACTGAGCAACCTGGTGTGGTGGGAGGTGTCCCTGCCCATGGCAGGGGGGTTGGAACTCGATGATCTTTAAGGTCCCCTCCAACCCAAACTATTCTGTGATTCTGTGACCTGCTGCCCTCATTGCCCCGTGTCTCCGCAGTCCCTGGACTCCTGCATGGAGCTGGATTCCCTGCGGGAACGCGTGCAGCGCATCCAGGTGGAGACGGAGGGCAGGGAGGAGACGCGGCCGCCGCAGCAGGAGCGAGAGGAAGGTGAGGGGCTGGAAGTGGAGGATTGGCTGTCCGTGTGGGTGAGGCCCCCTCCTGGCTATATTTGTATTTTCTCTGACGTACGGTTTTGGAGAGAGGCTCCTTGGATGCTGGGCTGGAAGAAGGGCTTTCAACACCTGCTGCACCTGCATAATCTTGACCCCTCCATGGGGCTCTCCTCCTCCTCTCTTGCAGACCCCGATGGGGAAGTCACCGGTGCCACCAACCTCACCTGCTACATGCAGGACCCTGACTTTGGCTACCAGGACTTCTCCCGACGTGATGAGGATCAGGCACAGGTCTTCAGAGTCCAGGTGAGGTCTCTTCTCTTTCAGCAGGCAGCAGCAGGGCTGTCACCTCCCTGCTGTCACCTCCTTTTCACTCAGCAGGCACTAGTAGGGCTGTCACCTCCCTGCTGTCACCTCCCTGCTCCTCACCTCCTGCAGCTCATTCTCTCCCTCTGCCCTGCCCTGGGGAGGCTGCACATGGAGCACAGGGTCCAGTTCTGGGTTCCTGAGTTCAATAAAGATGGAACTGCTGGAAAGGGGACAGCAAAGGGCCACAGAAGTGCTGAAGGGACTGGAACATCTCTCTGATGGAGAAAGGATGAGGGACTTGGGGCTGTTCAGTCTGAAAAAAAAAAAAGAATGAGGGGATTTTATCAGTGCTCACAGATACTGAAAGGGGGGTGTCAGGAGGATGGGGCCAGTCTGTGCTCAGTGGTGCCCAGTGACAGGACAAGAGGGAATGGAGACAAACTGGAACATGGGAAGTTCCATCTCAACACAAGGAAGAACTTTGCTGTGAGGGTGGCAGAGCCCTGGCACAGGCTGCCCAGAGAGGTGGTGTGGTCTCTGTCTCTGGAGACATTCCCAACACACCTGGACACATTCCTGTGTGACCTGCTCTGGGTGAGCCTGGGTTGGACTGGGTAATCTTTACAGGTTCTTTCCAACCACCACCATTCTGTGAGTGTGATCCATGACTTCTCTCTCCAAGAGTTTTATCATGTCCCCTTCACAGCGACAAGGGTCAAAATAATTTCTAAAACTTCCTGATGAGGGATCCTTGTGTCAGAGCCCCTCCCCAGAACAAACCTATTGAGTCCTGGGAGCATCTTTCAGGCTCCTTCCTGACGTTGTCAAAGCCTCTTGCTGTGCTCCACAGGATTACTCCTGGGAAGACCACGGCTTCTCACTGGTCAACAGGCTCTACTCTGACATTGGGCACCTCCTAGATGAGAAGTTCCGGATGGTGGACGGGCTGCAGAGCAGTGCCATGGCCAAGAGACAGGGCTGTGAGCCCTCGGTCTTCAAACGGGGCATCTGGAACTACATCCACTGCATGTTTGGCATTAGGTAGGGAAACAAGGTCCAGGAGAGCAAAAGGGAGGGAGCCAGATGGGAGGAGGAGAGAGCAAGGGGGGTGTCTCACAGGTGGGCTTGGAAAGGAGGTGCAGGTGAATCCCTTGCCTGGGATGTTGGGCCAAGCAGGGAGGAGATGCTCAGCTTCTCTGGGCAGGACAGTGTTTTGGGGATGAGGCTGCAGTACTTGTTGGCTTGTGCCCCACCATTACCTAGGATGAGAGCACTGGGGCTGCTGAGGCTGGAGAAGAGAAGGCTGCAGGGAGACATCAAAGCAGCCTCCCAGTGCCTGAAGAGGCTCCAGGAAAGCTGGGGAGGGGCTGTTTGCCAGGACATGGAGACACAGGATGAGGGGCAGTGGTTTGAACCTAGAGCAGGGTAGGGGTAGATGAGACATGAGCAAGAAGTTCTTCCCCATGAGAGTGGTGAGACACTGGCCCAGGTTGCCCAGAGAGGTGGTGGATGCCTCATCAGTGCCTGGAGACATCCAAGTCCAGGCTTGCTGAGGCTCAGAGCAACCTGAAGTAGTGCAGGATGTCCCTGTCACTGCAGGGAGTGGCACTAGATGGTCTTGGAAGGTCCCTTCCAAGCCACCACGTTCTGTGTCTGTGAGCACCACGGGAGGTCTATGGGGACAGGGTTCAGGCAGTGACTCCCCCTGCAGGTACGATGACTACGACTACGCTGAAGTGAATCAGCTCCTGGAACGAATACTCAAAGTTTACATTAAAACCGTCACCTGCTACCCAGAGAAGACAAACTCCCAGATGTTTGACCGCTTCTGGAAGCAGTTCAAGCACAGTGAGAAGGTGAGAGGCCACCCTCTGCCTCCCAAGGGGCTGAGGTGATGCGGGAGCTGCATGGGAATCCTTTGAGCCATGAAAAACCAGTCTGGGGCAGGTGAGGGGGGAACTGGCTTTTGGAAAGAATTTGGCTGAGCTCGAAGGGAAGGTGCTTCTGCTGGAGAAATTGTTGTCATGTTCATAGAATTATAGAATATTTTGGGTTGGACGGGACCTTAAATATCACCTAGTTCCAACACCCCTGCCACAGGCAGGGAGACCTCCCACTAGATCAGGCTGCTCAGTGCCTTGTCCAGCCTGGGCTTAAACACCTCAAGGGATTGAAGGGGCATCCACAGCCTCTCTGGGCAACCTCTTCCAGTGTCTCACCACCCTCACAGGAAAGAATTTCTTTCTTATGTCAAGCCTGAATCTACCTCCTTCCAATTTACATCCATTACTTCTAGTTCTGCCATCCTGGATGCTATTCAAATGTCCTACCCCAGCCTTTCTGTAGCCCTTGCCAGCTTTAAGAGAAGGAGAAAGAAGAAACTTCTATAATTAGAGAAAATAAAACACCTACTATGCAAAGATGAGAAATCAGCTCATATGAAATGCCCTGCCAGGCAGCCTCCCCCATGATGTACCTTTTTAGCAAGATGAGTGAGGGGTTTAGTTCCAGACAGGTCTGTGAACCAGTTGTTGATGGCACTCTGAGAGCGTGCTGTCACCAGCCAGAAGTTATCCTTCTGATAAGAATTTCTTTCCTATATCTAGCCTGAATCTCCCCTCTTCCAATTGACATCCATTATTTCTAGTCCTCCCATCACAAACCTTATTAAAAAGTCCTACCCCTGCCTTTCTGTAGCCCCCTTCAGGTATTGATAAACTACTGTGAGGTCCCCCCTGAGCATGTTGTTCCATATCAAAAGACCAACTGGACCACATGGACATGGCCTTGAATTGCAGCATCTTCAGAGGAGGCCATGAAGATGATCAAGGGGCTGGAGCAACTGCCTTATCAAGACAGACTGAAGGAGCTGAGGTTGTTGAGTTTGGTGAAGAGAAGGCTCATGGAGGACCTCAGAGTAACGTATCAATACCTGAGAGGGGCCTACAGACAGGCTGGGGTAGGACTTTTTAATAGGATATGTGATGGCAGGACTAGAAAAAATGGATGTAAATGAAGAGGAGAGATTCAGGCTTGACATAAGAAAGAAATTCTTTACAGTGAGGGTGGTGAGACACTGGGAGAGGTTGCCCAGAGAGACTGTGGATGCCCCCTCAATCCCTGGAGGTGTTTAAGGCCAGGCTGGATGAGGCACTGAGCAACCTGGTGTGGTGGGAGGTGTCCCTGCCCATGGCAGGGGGGTTGGAACTCGATGATCTTTAAGGTCCCTTCCAACCTGAACTATTCTATGATCTACCTGAATCTCTCCTGCTTCTTTCTCTCTCTCAGGTCCATGTGAACCTGCTGATCCTGGAGGCTCGGATGCAGGCAGAGCTGCTCTATGCCCTGCAGGCCATCACCCAGTACATGGTCTCCTAGATGATGGAGGGGCTGTGCTGCGGCAGGGCCGGGCAGTGTCCCCTCCCCAGCTTTGGGATGGATGACGAGGGATGGCTCAGTTTAGTTTACTTGACTGTCTTGTTCCTTTTATTTTATTTTTTTTTTAATTATTATTATTATTATTATTTCCCCATTCCAACTCCCCCTCCCCCCAGACTTCTTTCATGGGGCTGGCCCAATGGCCCCGTTAACGTGCAATTACCAAACTGTGAGGCAAGTCCGTGCTGCTGAGATGTGGGTGTGATGCTGGACACTTGGAGATGTCCCAGGAGGACTGCCAAAGATGGAAAGCGGGGACATGGGCCAGTTTCAAGAGTTGTTCCCTTCCTCACCTGGGTGCTGCCAGAGCCACCCCAGAGAGGGCAGAGCTGGCTTCCTCCCCTGGGCTGTGCCTGCCCTGCTTGCAAGCCCCTCCTGGGACAAAAAGGGGTGATGCATCTCACTTGGGGAAGAGCTCCTGGGTGTGTTGCCATGTTCTGAGCTGTGCAGGTGAGCAGAGAGCAGCTCTGGCTCCAAGTCCCAGCCTGGGGTTGGGATGGGGACACACTTACTGCGTGTCCCATTCTTTGTGTGCCAAACCCCTCTGGGACAGACCAGCAGCGACCTGGGCAATCCCTAAAACTGTGAAGCTCTTGCTGGTGCTCTGCCATCTGGTAGCAGGGTGGTGTCTGACAGCATGCAGGGTCTGCAGGGGGATGTAGATGGTCCTTGGGGCTTTTGCCCCCAACCCCTTCCAGCAGAGAGGCAGCAGGATTGAGGGAGGTTTCCCTAGTTAACCTGGCTCCTGTCTTCTTGCCACTGTGAAAGGGCTGACGTTCTGTGCCCAGTCACTGCTAAATGGTGTGGGGGAGGACACAGGTGAGCTGTGGGAAGCTTCTCCTAGATCCTGACCTGTGGGGACCCCCTGAGACTCCTCTGCTTCCCACCGTGGAGGCCACTCGTGCCCCAGGGGCCAGCCCAGCAGCTGCTTCAGTCGACCTGTTTACTGCGTAAATGTACGGGAAGAAACAGAACTTGTGTTATGGAAGCTACAGAAAAAAGGAGAGAGGAGGGAAAAAAAAAAAAAAAAAGCCTATTTTTGCTATAAATACATTATGTTTGACATGGATGGGCGAGTTATTTCTTCCAGGTGACATGGCTGCTCTACCCCAAGATGGCTCCAGTTCTGGGACAACTTTCCCAGCCATGGTGAGGGGGAGGATCCAGGGCCAGCAGCCCCTCACTGAGGCTGGACCCTTCCCCTTCAGCTCAGCTACACCCTAATGAAAAAAGCAGGAAGATTTTCAAAGGGCTGTGGGGCTCCATGAAGGAGGAGGGTGCCAGGGGGTGGACCCGGTGTCTCCCCTGCCAGGTATCTGGATGCAGGAGGGCAAGGAGTAGCTGCTGCTGCTATGGAAGAAGCATTTCACAAGAGCAGAAGCCAGGACTATCTCTTTGCCCAGCCAGGAACAGAGCAAAGAAACCAAAGGCAAGGAAAAAAAAAAACCAAACCCAAACTGTTCCTGAGCGTGGCAAAAGAACAAACTGCAGGAGACACAGAGCAGAGGATTACAGGTTTTTATTCGTCAAACGTTTCCCCCCTAGTCTAGCACATTCTATAGTCTTGCCAGCACAGATGGTAACAAAGAGCTGGTAACAGTTCAGAAGTTCTGCTGCTGCCCAGAGCAAACAAAAGCAGAGATTCATTATGTTAAAAAAAAAAAAAAAAAGAAATTATGGTGAGAAATGGGTGCAAGAGTGCAGAGGGGACGGGGTGGAAACTATGTCAGCTGGTGATGCCCTGTGTGCAGCAGCTCTCTGTGCTAGCAATGCAGAAACCTTCCTGGGACCCCACCAGGAGATGACTCCCACTGGGCTGGAAGCATCATTTCACAGAACCATCCCCACTGCCTTTCTAAGGAGAAGAGACCAAAGACCTAACTTTTATGTGGCCAAATTTCTCAAGACACCTCAGGGAGCACCACGGCACTGGCTGTGAACACCTTCTTCTAGCCAGAGAACCATAAATGCAACATCATCCATCTCTTCACCTTCAGCTCCTCCTGCCCATTCTTCCCAGCTTTTCCCCATGGCATTAAGATTGGATTTCGATGCCACCAGGAATTGTTTTCCATGCAGACATGCCAGGGCATGGGGAGACATAAAGGCTGCTGAAGAGAGAAGAGCCCTTTCTGAAAGGGTGATGGGTCACCATGTGCTGCCTGATGGCCAGATCTATGGGGCTTTAGGAGTCACCTTGTGCTTGCTCTTTCCCAACTGAGGCAAACCCTAAGCTATCCCTGCTCATATCCATGTCCCAGAGCTGGCTGATTTGCTGTGTTGATTTTTTTTTTTTCTATAATGGGCCCAACTTGCCCAACATTATTTTGATGTCAGCCCAGGACCTCCCTCCCAAGACACTCTCTACCCATGGCACCAGGTTTCTCATTCCCAGAGCAAGGCAGGCCCTGCAGCCTGTGAACGTGGCTATAAATAAGCAACTCAGTAAGGAAATGAACAAATTCTGATCTACATAAAAGCTTCCTTGGCATTTCCTTGGGAAAAGCTGATTAGTGCTACTTGCTTCTAGTAGGAGTCTGGTTTATGAATGCAACCAGGCTCTGGAATGCTCTCACTCCTCTCACACCCCAGGATGAGCCAACTGCTGCTCTAGAGGGTAGGGGATGGCATATTTTTTTAGACCAACAAAGAAAATTAAGGGCTCCAAGAAGCTTTCAATAATCCTAACTCTCCCAGGAAGCTGGAAGCACAGTTAAACACGCTGAAGTTACCAAGAAGGTCCAAGAAATTTGCTAGATCCAGGCATAAATAAGAGAAAAAAAAGTCTGCCTGGGAACCCAAACCCTTCACCGCTCAGGCTCTGCACTGTCGGTGGTGGCACTGCATCCTCTGGAGATGAGGAAGCTGGTGAGCTCAGGAGAAGGCAAACAGCACATTGTAAAGCTTCATGCCTGGAGACCCCTGTCCACTCTCTCATCAGGCACTTCTCCAGGAGCATCACTTCCACTTCACTCTCCCCAATCCAGCCCTTCATCTCAGCAAAAACCTGTCTCACCAGTCTGTGACCTGTGGAGCTAATGCAGAACAGAAGATCCACCAAGACATTACCCTCAATCCATCCTCCAGTCTTTAAAGTCTTGGGTGTCCCACAAGGAAAAAATCCCAGGCTAGAAAAACTCAAGGTTTACAAGAAGGGACTGGAGAAGTCCTGAATTCACTGCGTCCCTGTGCCCATGACCCAAGTCATCCTGCAACACACACAACCAAGAAGCCTGCCCTGAACCATCAACATGACAGGTCAGTGAGCACTCCTGGGGCACCTTTCACACACCACCCTCAGCACTGGGGTGCTCAGAGACATCACTGTCAGCCCATGGCTACAGCAGTACTCCAGCCAAGGGTGTCCCCAGGATGGCAATTTCCCACAAATACGGGAAAAGAAAAACAAACAAAAGATGGGTGCTCTATTGCACAACAGGTCAGGATCTCTGATGAGACCTCCCCAGGTGCTATCAACTTCTCTCTGTAGTAAAAAATTGAGCCACTAAAATTGTCACACTAAGGGGACACCTGAAGACAACACTTCTTCCCCACAGAACAAACCAGCTGGATTCCCAGGTCTGAAGCCCTGGTTACCAGTAATGTCCTTCCCAGTGCTCTGGGCTCCATTCTCACGAGAACCAAGGTGGAGATTCACACACTCCACCCTCACCACACAGAGTGGTGTCTTGGCCTTTGATACATGGCCACTCTGCACCTTGCCCTGGAGATCAAGATTTGTTTCCCCTCAGTTCTTTGTGTCACACACACCCAAAGCTCCACAGCACCTGGTTCCCAGGTGTTAGAGAAAGACTACGTATCCATCTGTGTCATGACCTTACTGCAGTGAGGACCTACATCCATGACTCAAGTTGGCAAGACCCAGGATCCAAGCTTAGGATCTGCCTTTTGGTGCCAACGAGGTGTGCCCAGACATGCAAATGGTGGGTAAATTTAAAACATCACCACAAGGGCAGCCTTCAAAGGAAAAGATAACAAACCATCCAAAGGCTCTGAAGGCAGTGCAGGCTAAAGATGCTGACTGTTGAAGACTCCTTGTGGCAGGTAACCAGAAAAACCACTCCTGCTCCAACCTCTACTCAAAAGAAAACTGAAATGAATCACAGATGCAGAGCAGACATGATGAAAACCTTCTGAACAGAAGCCACTGACACCTTCAGAAAGGACTGGAGAGGCTTTCTGCCCAACAAAGCCTATCAGAAGACCATGAGAGCATTGTGTCTTTGATGGATCTTGCCACTGGGAACACCAAAAAGGCATCAAGAATGTGCCAACTAACTACCCACTTGATTCTAAGCTTCTGTCCTGGAAAGACAGAGAGATGGGGCAGGATCCCAGGCCTGTGCCTATGGACTCCATGGTCCCCAGCAGGAGTTTCAGCCACACCGGGCTGCCCTTCCCACATCTCCCATGAGCATTTCAGCCTGTCCCCCCCACACATGGTAGTGGTATCAAGGGGACAAATGCAACAAATGTGTTTGTCTTTTTTGGGTTTTTTTTTTTTAATCCAATAATCTCATTTTCAATTAAAATATATAATATATATTTTTAAATGTTTAGAAAAAGCTTCTATGTAATTTGCAGCTACTTTTACATATAGATTACAGTAATATACAACTCTTTCCCTGGGTGGTTTGAAACCCATGGGGGGGGGGATGTGCCAATCCTTCCTCTCCCCTCAATCACATACATTTATTAAACATCAAATGTGTTTGTTCCTAATACAGCTCTGAAAAAGAAGTCAGTCAGTGGTACCTTCTCAGAGGGAGAGATGCCTAAACACACCTAATGGGGACACACTCAACATTGGCTTTGTGTTCACTGTAGAAAGTTCCCAGATTAGTAAAAAAATATTTCATCTATAGAAAATGCCCTTCTGAAAAGCAACCAAGGGCTCTGTTAAGGCCACACCCAGGCTTTCCACTTCTCTGCTGTAGCAAAACAGATCAGAAACAAACCCAAAACAATGCGTTTTAAGTCCCAGAAACAGCTCTTTAGCACCTGTGCTTATTTTTCCAGCAGCCTGGTGTATCAGGGACTTCTCCAAACGTGCTCCTTGACTCACTGGGGCTCTGTTGGCACCACAAACAACTCCACGTCCTCCTGTTCCACTCAGGTGGAGAAACAGCAGCACCTTCTATACCACAACCACCATCTACTTCCCCACAGAACGCCGGCAGCTGCTCCGGAGATGGGCAATGCTGAAAGCAACACCCGAGACAGCAGAGCCTTCCCCCGTCAGCCTGTTGCTAACAAGCTCCTTCCAGTTCCTCTGCCAGTCTGAGGGACACCAAGTGCACATCTGGTGGCTTCACCAAAACGTCCTTCACCCCAGAGGGTGAGCCCAGTGAGAGCAGAGCCAGCCCTTCACCAGTCTGAGGCACTGGGAGACGTTCTGCCAGAGCAGAGAGAGGAGAGCCATGGAGATTTTCCTCCAGCAAACCCAACTCTTCACGTGGGAAGATGCTATTGCCTGGCACAGCCCAAGGGGTTTCTCCAGATGGTCCAAGGCAGGGTCAGGTTTGTAGGAAGAGCTGTGGCACAGAAGATTATTACTTTTAAACCCTTCCAGTTACAGGTTTTGCCTCTCGTTCCCAGGTGGGCAGCCCCTCCTGGTACGCTGGGAAACCCAATCCAACATGCTCCATTTTTTCCTCTGCCAGGGGTGGGAAGTGAAGTCAGAACCTGATGTTCAGAAACCTGAAGGACACTAAGAGAGAAGAAAAAAGAAAGGTTAGATCTCAGGTTCAGCCTGGATACACAGGTAATGAGATAACTGCTGTCAATGCCCAGAGAAGACCAACTTCCTGCAAGGAACAAATACAGCTCAGGAGACCTTGATGAGAGGAGATTCAAGTGGAGGATTTGACTGCTGAGCTCCCAGGTTCAGAGTAGGGTTGAGACAGAAAGACAAAAGCACAAAGGTCAGAAAGAAGTGCTGCTCCTGGAAGCTGATGGCACCAAAGCAGCTCAGAGTGATAAGGGGGGTGTAAAGGAGGACAAACTAACATCAGAAGCACAGCAGGAAAGCAGCAAGGAAAAAAGTGACTCTTCACCTTAAGTAACCAAAAATATCAAGTGGCAGAGAAAAGATTACAGATTGAAGTGTTAGAGATCACACCCTAGGACTGACTATTCTCACCCACGTGAAATCTTGGATCTACCTACAAACTATTAAATGTGCCTAGATATCTCACTCCCCTGCAAGTCTAGAGATCCCTTCTCATGGCTTCTGCCTCATGTCAACAAAGCTGCCACAAACTCATTCAAATAAACCTGGGAATAAGTTCAAGGTGACTTCAGAGAGAGGTCAAACCTTTGTCATAGCCTATCATCCACTTTGAGAGGCAGAATAATGAGGTAAATGTAGGGCATCCAATTCATGGCACTAAGTAACGGTGAGCATGAAATAAGGATGACCATGAGCCAGCAATGTGTCCTTGTGGCCAAGAAGGCCAGTGGCATCCTGGGGTGTATCAGAAGGAGTGTGGTCAGTAGGTGGAGAGGTTCTCCTCCCCCTCTGCTCTGCCCTGGTGAGATCACATCTGGAATATTGAGTCCAGTTCTGGAGCCCACAGTTGAAGAAGGACAGGGAACTGCTGGAGAGAGTCCAGCACAGAGACACAGAGATGATGAAGGGATTGGAGCATCTCCCTTCTGAGGAAAGGCTGAGGGAGCTGGGGCTCTTTAGCTTGAAGAAGAGGAGACTGAAGAGTGACCTCATATAAATATGGAAAGGGAGAGTGTCAGGAGGATGGAGCCAGGCTCTTCCCAGTGACCTCCAATGATAGGACAAGGGGCAATGGGTGCAAGCTGGAACACAGGAGGTTCCACAGAAATGCAAGAATAAAAGCTTTGTCAGGGTGAGGGTAGAGAACAGTAGCACAGCCCAGAGAGTGTGTGGGGTCTCCTTCTCTGGAGACATTCAAACCCTGCCTGAATGCCTTCCTGAATGAACTGCTCTGGATGTCCTTGCTCTGGCAGGGGGATTGGACTAGATGATTTTTTGAGGTTCCTTCCAATCCCTGATATTCTGGGATTCTGTGAAGCTTGAGGAAAGGGAAAGAAGCTCCAACAGGAAATCAGTCCTCATCAAGAAAGTGCAGCAAGTTAAAACAGGAGCCAGAGCAACAGGCTACTTCGGGAAATTGCACAGTGACAAGGGGTTTGTTTATTTATTAGTCTTCTAGTAGGGAAAAACACAGCTTTTGGATCAAAGGAAATAAGAACACAGCAAGACCAAGCTGGGCAAAGGACAGAGCTCTCCAGGCTATGAAGCTACAGGAAGTGTAACTGAACAACTAAAGATCACCAAATTTCATCAATCAAATTCATCTTTGGAACCACAATTGAGCATCCATACTCCACTTGAAGTTACGATATCCAATTGAAGAATCCCTCAGTAATTCAACAAACACACTGGACTATAACAAGCCCCATGATGAAACAGAGAAACCTGCCTGGTCCTCCTTTTCTGTCTTTAACTTAATCTCTGGTCTCCGTCGTGGACAGCAGGAGAAACTTTGGTTGGAACAAGACCACAGGTCACTTAGTCCAAACTACCTCCAGCTCACTCAGATGTCTGGGAAAGAGCCTAGTTGGTCCAGTCCATTATAATATCACCCAGCTTCCATGAATTTGAAGCTCAAGAGATTCCCAAAACTGAAGCAGCATCTGCAGTTTGCCCTGATTTCTTCCTCAACAACTGGCCAGTTGCTGAACTTGCAACAAAAAACAGTACCATGTCTGCTTCCCAACCAGAACCTTCCTTGGCAAGGCTTCCAGTTTCTAAGCAGTCCCCAGCCTACACTCCAATAAAAGAAACTGCCTGGTTTCTATCAGCTGAGTTCCAAAAGCAAAGCACGTCTCAGCTTCAATTCTCTAACTCCTCAGTGACCTCGGCTGTTGAAGAGCTTCACATCAGGTTGTCTCAGTGTCACACTTTCAGAGACCAAGACCAGACTTTGCAGACACTGTCCCAGATGAGGGGGACCTCATAGTAGCTTATCAATACCTGAAGGGGGCTACAGAAAGGCAGGGATAAGATTTTTTAATAAGATATGTAATGGGAGGACTAGAAATAATGGATGTAAATTGGAAGGGGAGAGATTCAGGCTAGATATAAGAAAGAAATTCTTTATGGTGAGGGTAGTGAAACACTGGAAGAGGTTGCCCAGAGGGGTTGTGGATGCCCCCTCTCTGGAGGTGTTTAGGGCCAGGCTGGACAAGGCACTGAGCAGCCCCATAGGCAGGGGGGTTGGAACTCAATGATCTTTAAGGTGCCTTCCAACCCAAACTATTCTATGATTCTCTGAGGGAAAGGCAGAAGGTCTGATAACTGAGAATGATGGTGTCTTGCTACACACAGGGTGATGACACTCATGACATCAACTTGCTTCTGTAACTACACATCCTGGATAATTCTGCTAGAGGAACAACCTGGAGAGAAACCCAGCACATGCTTGGCTTGGTTCAACTGTTCTGTGTATAGAGGACTGTCTTTCTTTATGGAATCAGCACACACTTCCACACCAGCTTTAGAGCTTTTGGCATGGCATGGCAGAGACCAACATCATCTTTGGTCCTGAGAGATGAGTTTCAGTAAGGTTGCTGCTCTATTCCAAAAAAGGAACTTAGTACCTGCTATGCTTTCTCTCCTTCTAAAAGAGAATGTGACTCTGCAAGAAATTATTACTCAAAGAGCAGTGGTGCTTCCATAGAGGTGTCTTTAACTACTGCAGTGCTGGGCACAGGAACCACCCCAGACAGGGCTGTTCCCATTACAGTGCTGGAGAATTTCTCCATGGCTTCACCTACCTTTTTGTGCTCCTGAAGTTAACTTGGTACCCAGGTATGGTTGGAGGCTTGTGAGGTGCTGGGATAGCTGGGAGTAGACAGCATGGGTTCAAAATTAAAGTCCAGTCCTTCTCCATCCATCAGTTCACTGTTGATGATGTAATCCATATCACATTCAAGGTTCTCCATGTACATGTCAATGTCCAAGTCAATGGGCAGTCTGTCCTGGTTCAATCCCAGGGGAGCAGGGCTGGCTGAAGAAAGCAGCAGTGGGCTGCCCAGTTGGACCGACTGGGCAGTTGCTGCAGAAACTGGAGCCTTCAAACTGGTGATGCTGGCAGTGTTTTGAGGAGAAGATACGATGGGAAGTGTTGATGGCAAAACGCTGCCACTAGCTGGTTCTGCCTGCTGCTCTGTGGGCTTTCCTCGTGGGTTGCCTGAGCTCATCTTACTCTGGGTGGCTTGTCCACCTAGAAGCAGAAGGGTTCGGCTGCTCATCCTGTTTCCAGTCTGCGGGAGGACTGGATCCACCTGAGTCATCAGAACATCCCTTGGAGGTGGGGAGCTGGGTGTAAGAAGAGCTTCCAAGGTCTGAGGGGCAGAGAAATGGCTGACAGAACTTTGCAGTGAGATATCAACAGGGTTAAAAAGAGAAGTGCCAAACGTGGTCTGAGCGGGTGCGCTCAGGCTCTGCAGAGAAAAGCTGGGATCTCTCTGGATCTGAGCAGCAGAGGCAGACTGCTGGGTAGGTAACACAGATGTGCTGGGAGACATCAGATTCAACCCATCGATGAGCTCCAGCTCCTCAGTCACAGTTGGTGGAACGTTGCTGGATGCACTGGAGTACACTAGAGAAGGAAGAAGCTCTTCATCATGGAGGTTATCCTGCTCTGTCAGGATAGGAGAGAGCCTGGCACTAATGGTGCTTGCATTGGAGCTGGTTCGAGGCCGGAAGGTGTTCCACACATCAGAGTCCTCATTGCTTCTTGAGGATGGGCTCCCAGGCCACTTGGGGAACTGGGAGCTAGGACTGTCGGCGGTGGATTCTGGAGCAGACTGGAGAGGAGCCTTCTTTTTGGATGCTTTGCTTCTTACTTTTGCAAGTTTGCTGCTGTTGTCCATGGAGGCAGCTCTTCTTCTTGGTGCTTTTCCACTTTTACCACCCTCAGGATTGAGCATCCACCAGGAGCTCTTTCCCGTGGCCTCATTATGAACTTTAATGAACTTGCTGTGCAGGGACAGGTTATGTCTAATGGAGTTCTGGAAAAAAACCCAACACAAAACATCAAGATATGAGGACCTGACAGCCAACACACCTCCCACCTAAAAACCTCACAAGTATGAACACATTCAGGCAGCATCCTAAGAAACCTGTAACTTTCTTCTACCCATAAATCCCTGCTATTTCTGCTTCAATGTGCTTGGAAGCACCAGGGAGCAGCACCATGTCTCCCTGCAGCTTCAAGGGTGAAACTATCATGACAACCAGTAAAATACTAACACAAAAGAACTTTGCAAGACCATGCAGAATTAGAAAAAGCTCAGCACACCACAGACGTATTCCCAAAACAGCTCAAAACTCCACCATGAGCCTAGGGCTGCTTCCACTCTTCTGCCAACCTAAGTTTTTAATTTTTATATGGTGGGCTTTGAGCCCAGTGTAGCAGTGAATCAAACAGACTGGGTGAAGCAAAATGTCAAAACACCTGTAATCCCACGCACCCAGTGACAGGCTGAGAGAACTGGGGATTTTCAGCCTGGAGAAGGCTGATTCAGACTGGTATCCCATCTTCTGGAAGGCTACTGCTTTCATTTCCAAAGAATACCTCCCTTTTCCCAAGGCAGATATTCATGACTTTGAATCCACAGTGCTACAGCAATAAGGACTGCCAGGTTGTCACCAATTCTTCATTTATTCTGCTGAAAAGTCATGTGTGAACTCATGGTGAAACCCAGTCCTGTCACGAATGACCCAGTAGCTCATATACATAAAGCATTTGGAGTCTCCTAACTATCATTTACTGAAATGGAACTTGAAACCAAGAGGATTTCAGAAGTTAACAACCCATTCAATGTTGCTTCCTCCTTGTGTGTGGCCCCAGCCAAGCTTTAATCCCTGAATTAGCAGAAGTCCACTTCACTCTGCAAGAACTTCAGTAACACTCAAACCTCAAGAAAATTAGTACCACTTTGGGTACCAAACCCACAGCTTCAGTAACTGTATTTCCAGGATTTCATGTCTGAAAAGTAGCTGGAAAGAAGTCATCTTCAGATTCACATGAAGGCGGGGAGGTGAAACCTGGTACTTTTAACAGAACAGTTTCAGAGTGCTTTTACATGTCATGGCTGGACTGACGTAAGGGTTACTAAGTGTAAGAACAGATAATTGCTGTACCACTCCTTCCTTCCTCATCTCCAGACTTTCCTCCTCCTCATACTCAAGCATCAATGACCCTATGAGCTCAGACAAAACCCCAGCCCTGTACTTTCTTGGAAATTACTTTTCCTGCCTCTTATCTCTGTTTTTTTGAACTACCTCACTGTGGGCCAAGCACTGCCAGCCAAGGAAAAGAATGGTTGCAGGCAGCAGGGAAAAAACTCAAATACTGCTGTCAAAATGCTGCCTAAGTGATGCCTTTGGCAGGTCTCCAGCAGCTTCCAGGGCAGAACAGCCCGTGTCACCCACACACTGCAGACTCAGTCTTGGAGAGTCCCAAAACACAACCCAAAGCCACGTATCCACCAGCCTGGGTGCTGTGAACCAGCACACTGTCACAGAACACATGGACCAGAATGACTGAATACTCTTAACACATGGAGGGGGACACCCTCAAACCTCATCGAAAAAAAAAATCGAGGGACAAATCAATGAGGCTAACATAATCACAGAACTCTGGGTCAAACACAACAGAAGAGGAAACGACAGAGTTTGGTCACCCAGGCAACCCTGACGTGTTTCCTTTCTTGGGGTTAAGCAACTCAAAGCAGAGAGATACAGAAGACATGAACTTTTTTAATGTCCAACTTCAGCAGTGTGGGAGGATCCTAGTGGGTCTTGGTGCAACCCACACAAGGTCACGGTCAGAGATCTGCAGAGCCAAAAGGAAGCATGACCCAAAGGAGGAGGCACAAGCAGTAATCCTTCAAATACTTGGGGAACTCAACTAGTTAGTGGTGGTTACTGCTGTCTTGTCATATAGAGGCTCCTATGGAAAACACAAGTGTGTCATGTGGAAGACAGAAAGCCAGAGACATCCCTTCTCAGATCCAGAGAAGGGCAATGAAACTGGTTGGGGGGTCTGGAGCACAAGTTCTGTGAGCAGTGGCTGAGGGAGCTGGGGGTCTGTGAGTGTTCAACTGGGGAAAAGGAGACAGAGGGAAGACTTTCTGGCTCTCTGCAGCTCCCTGAAAGGAGGGTGTAGCTAGGAGAGGTTGGGCTCTTCTCCTAAGGAACAGGTCGTGGGGGACATTAGTTATCAAGCACTAGAACAGGCTGCAAGGGTTAGGGATTGAGACACCATCCCTGGAGGCATTTAACAACCTGGCAAAGAGAAAGCTTTGAGATAAGGTTTAGGGCTGGCTCTAGTTAGAGCTGGGCTGATGGCTGGACTTGAGGATTTGCAAGGTCCCTTCCAACTTGGGGCAATTTCCATGACTCTATGCAGCTCTGTAGGTAATGCCAAGGTTAGCTATCATAAAACTGAAGCTCCACTGGAGCAGCTCCGAGCATTCAAGACTTTAAGGCTCCTCAGACTGAAAAACAAACTTAAATTCTCTCTTCTGGGCTCCTTTGAAACAGGAGTGTGACAAGAGCAGAAGGTGGCTCTTGTGCTGCCTCACATGCTGAGAAAGGCACAAGGAACAGCAGCTTTCCCCCACAATTCTGCTCTTGCCCACATCTGCCTGAACTTTCAGCCACCACTCCCTCACACCAAAGCCATTTCTCAGGGGAAACATCAAGTTTCTATTACAGATTTACTGAACAAAACCTCTCTCTCAAAAATAAGTGACATTAAAAAAAAAAAACCAAAACCAAACCAAAGCAAAACAAAACAAAAAAATCCCCCAAACAAGCAAATATAAAAAAAAAAAAAGCCAACTATGCAATGACTGTGACTGCAGCTGCGTGTAGTAACCTCTGACTGCCTTGGAGGCACACAAAGAACATGGTCACAGCCCAAAGCAGGGCCACGTTCCAAAGCCAGGCCTGTAATTGTGACAAATTCTCCTTGGCCATGGCATTCTTGGGAGGCTGTGCAGGGAGAAGGCCTTGCCTGTCCCTGCACTCACTCAGCTCCAAAGGATTCAGGAAAAATGGCTTTGTTGCAGAAATGTTTTTTTTTTTTTTTAAATTTATCCTCCAGCAAGTAAACAACAGCTCCAGAGCCAGCAGGAGATGTTAAAACATCTCTTCCAGCAGGCACACGTGAGCACAGATGTCAAGCCCAGCAGACAAGAAGTTGTATCTCAAGAAGAATATTTTTCCTTTCTGTGATTTTTCATAAGAAAATCCTAGCTCTCTAGAAAGCAAAGTTCTCCACGAAAAGCAGACACATACAACAAAAGCTACTCAGGATTAGACAGAGCAGAAGAAACTTGTTAAAACAAGTAACACCAGCAGCCCAGGAGCCCTTCTCCAAGGAGTGTCTGGAAAATTAAGCCACTCTACAAGGAATAAGCTTTCAGCAAAGCAGCTTCCCAGAAAGAACCAACTGGAAGCACGAAAGAACAGCAGCAAAATCTTCAGGTTAATCAAGTGGCAAAGCCTATCCCTGGAGGGATTTAAGGGCCAGACAGACACAGGGCTCAGAGACATGGTTTAGGGGTGGTTCTTGTCAGAGTTGGGTTGATGGCTGGACTCGGTGACTCTTTCCAACCTGGGCTATTTGTGAAAAGAAACACATGCTCCTCAAGCATCTATGCTTGACTCTTCACTGTAGTCTTTGAGAAAACTGACACCTCCTGTTGGTCATTTTCTCAAGGAAAGGCCTAGAGAGCTGGGTCTCTTCAGCTTGGAGGAGACCGAGGGGTGACCTCATTCATGCTGATAAACATGTAAAGGGTGAGTGTCAGGAGGATGGAGCCAGTGATAGGACAAGGGGCAATGAGTGCAAGCTGGAACACAGGAGGTACCACAGAAAGCTGAAAAAAAAGAAATCTTTGTCAGAGTGAGGGTGGCACAGACTGCCCAGAGAGGGTGTGGGGTCTCCTCCTCTGGAGACATTCAAACCCCACCTGGAAACCTTCCTGTATGACCTGATCTGAGTGTTCCTGCTCCAGCACGGAACTGGACTAGATGACCTCTCCAGCTCCCTTCCAATCCCTGGCATTCTGTGATTCTCAGTTTGGAGATCTGGCCAGGTTGCCTGCAGCTGGGCTGGAGAACATCCCCCCAGCACTAGGACAAAGCCTAGTGCTCGCCCCGTGTGGCTGCAGCTGGGGGCACACGAGGTAATGGCAAGAGCCCAGCAGCTTCCTCCCACACCCAGCTACTCTGGATTCCAGCAGCCAGGCTCTCCCCTCCCCTTTGCAGGGCAGCAACTTCCAAGACAGCACAATAACCCCAACTTAACCAAAAGCAGTGCCTCCAACACCACTGCAGATTAACTGGACATGAAGTAGTTCCCATTTTACCCTTCCTTTTGCTTTACAGCATCAATTATGCCTCAGTGAGGGGCCAACCAAATTCTGGGTTGCATCACAGAATCACAGAATGACCCGGGTTGGAAGGGACCCCAAGGATCATGTAACTCCAACCCCCCTGTCTAGCAGGGCCACCTAACAAACACATCTACTAGATGAGGTTGCCCAGGGCCTCGTCCAGCCTGGTCTTGAACACCTCCAAGGACGGGGCATCCACAACC
>VZTY01020446.1:0-11600 GCA_013400935.1 Turnix velox
TAATGAGTGTGGAGTGAGTGCTTTTTGCAGACAGGACCAAGGAGCTGAGCAGCCTCTTTCTGAAGAAAATAGGGGCTGGTGGAGAGAGATGGAGGAGGCATTTGTGGGGACGGGACTGTGCTGTTCTGGGTTTCTTCATGGGAAGAGGAGAGCAGGGATTGATGCTGTATCTCCAAGGCTCTTTGTGAGGCCAGCACAGCATTTTTTAATGAGTGTGGAGTGAGTGCTTCTTGCAGATAGGACCAAGAAGCTGAACAGCACTCTCCTGGGGAAAATGGGGGCTGGAGGAGAGGGTTGGAGGAGGCATTTGTGGGGATGGGGCTGTTTTGTGCTGGTTTTCTACATGGGGAGGGGGGAGCAGGGGTGATGCTGTATCTCAGGGCTCTTTCTGAAGCCAGCACAGCTTTTTAATGAGTGTGGAGTGAGTGCTTCTTGCAGATAGGACCAAGAAGCTGAGCAGCATTTTCCTGGGCTGCAGTCTGTGAGAGCTGCCTCAGCTGGGTACCAGCACTGCTCAAATCACTCCTGCTGCTCTAAAATTAGCTGCTTGCTGAGCAAAGAGGCACCCACTGCCTCCCAAAATATGGTCATCAGGACTTCCTGCTGCCCCCAAGGAGGTTTTGAGGCCATGTCCTCACCAGCCTCCCCCCTTTTTCTCACCACTTTCCATCAGGATGCATCCAGCTTGGGCTCCTTCCAGGATGCTCGGAGAGGATGGGAGCAAGGAACCATCCTGCCTTATCTATGCATTTTGGTTATGTTTTGGGGGTACCCAGGACCAAACCCAGAGAGAAATGTCACAAGAGGAAATGAGAGGGTGACTGGGTGCAGGAAGGGGTGGTGAGGACGAGGTGATGCTGCTTGGAGGGGGTGGAGAAGACGGGCACCAAGTGGTGGGGAGCTTGTGGGGAGCTCGTCCCCCTTTCCATGCTGGTCCAGCGCTGCTGCGCAGGGTGGTGGGAGGAGGAGGAGAAGAGGGAAGAGAAGAGAAGGGAAGGGAAGGGTTACCAGGCTCTGCTGCCTGTTAAAGAGAAATAGCTCGGCTGGCTCCGGAGGGATGAGCAGAAGGAGCCGCTGCTGCTGCGGCTAAAAGCTGAGGATGTGAGAGAAGAAGGGAAAAGCAAAGCAGGGACCACCGATGGTCGCCACCCCCCCAAACCCCCTTTGGCCTCGATGACCATCGGTGGTGGCAGCAGCAGCATGAGCAGCGGCTACTGCAGCTTGGATGAGGACCTGGAGGATTGCTTTTTCACGGCTAAAACCTCCTTCTTCAGGAGCACACAGGGCAAGGGCTCCTCCAAGGTACCGGCTTAAAAACTAGTGTGGAGGGGTTGAGCTTTGGTGGGAGGTTGGAGGTTGAGGGNGGTTTCATTGCGCTGGTCAAGGATGGTCAAGGGTGGCCACGGTGGGGAGATGCTGGAGCTCCTGCACGTCTGGCTGCAGGTGCTGCCAAAATGAGCCTGCAGCTGGTGGGGAGGGGGGTTCTGCCTTCTCCCCTCTTCCTTTTCTCATCCATCACTCAACCTTTTGCCCCATCCCATCATTGAGGAAGGGGGGGAAATTCAAATTTACTCAAAATGTGGGGTTTTCAGGGTGTATTTTTGGGGAAGGGGCTGGGGGAGCAAGTGTTAACCCCACTGTGGGTCAGGTTCTCAGCTGGGGACCTGTGGTTTGGGCTGTCAAAGCATGTGCTGGTGGTGAAAATGGCACCTGCCAGGCAGAAAGTTGAAGGACTAAATTAATCTGCAAAGTTATTAGCTCAGTGATGGATGTGGTTCCTTTTTTTTGGTTGTCTGCCTTGGAGAAGGGGCACTTGACTGGGCAAGGTGGGATTTCTCCCTCAGTAATCCCAACTGCATGATTTTAAGCATCTCTTTAGAAAAAAAAAAGGAAAAAAATTATCAAATCATCCTTTTTATAAACTTTGGGGCCCCAAGCAGAGCTGAGCAGAAAAGGAGAAGGCATGAAGCATGAAGGTTCTGCTGCGGAAGTGTTGGGGGTAGGGGGGGAGGCTGAAGTGGGGGGGAAGGAAGAAATCTGCTCAGGAACCAGAGCTGAGAGATGAAGAGAAGCTTTTTTAGTTAGAAAAAAATTCAGAAAATTCCCCAGAGCTGATTTGTGACCCTTCTGGCCCCTCAGTGGTGCTGAGCTTTGGGGTTCACCTTTCTGCTGAAGGGCTTTGCCTCTGACCTGGGGTCTCCCCTTTTTGATCTTGATTTAAATTTGGTTTTATTTGAATTTCTTGCAAGAAATGCTGCCCTAGGGGGGGTGGAGGGGGTTTAACCTGGGATATTCCCTGCTAGCTGTGATTAACTGACACGTTCTGCTGGGTTTTAAATGTCACTGGATGATTCATGTGTGTAGGAGATGCAGGAGAGTGTGGTGTCGATGTGATGGGTGCTGCTCTTCTGGAGCTGGGGCACTGCAGATCTTCATCTGCCTTAAAAAAAAAAAAAATCATATTCATGCTTGGGAAATCTCCTTCAAGAAGGTTTAGAAGCTGCCATGGCCCCTTTTTTCACCCAGTTCCTCACTTGGATGTGGTTGGAGTGGGTGACAGACCTTGGGGCTGCTGCAGAAGATGGAGCCTTCTGGGGGGGTTGTTGTTACCAGGAGGAAATGGTTCCTATGCATGGAAAAAAAAACAAACAAACCAACAAAAAATCCCCCAAAAGCAACAACCACACAGCCAAAATCTGCTGCCTCCTGCAAGTGGTGTTGTGTAATGGGTCTGTGTGTGGAGGTGGGTCTGCGTGGTTCTCTGCCTGGGGGTGGAAACCATCATCATGGGAGAAGGTTTTTGGGGGTTTGTGATGTGATGGTGAGGGGTGAAGGGCCTGCTCTCTAGCAGTTCTGGAGTGTGGTGGAGAGGAGGAGGAGATGGTGGTGGTCTGGTGAGACCAGGCTGGGTGGTGTGTGGAGGAGTGTCCCTGAGAAGCAGCCAGCACAGCAGAGGGATTAGAGATGGGTATAGCTCTATGGTGGACATCTCCCTTGGGTTCTTCTTTAGTCCCTGTCACCCTTTTTCTTGCTTGGAAACCTCTCTTGAGCAGTAATATTGAAAGTGGAACATTTCTACTTGCTTTTCACCACCAAGTGTGGGACTTGCTTGTGGCCACGTGCAAAAGAACCCATCATCTTGGACCCAAAAGGGGGTTAACCTACTGGGCACATTTGGGAGCAGCAATATTGTCCATCCTTAGACACCCAGGAATGACTCCTGAGCCTCTTTCTAAGAATTTTGCCATTCCTTTTAGTTTTCAGAGCCATCAGCACAATCTCTCCTCATTAACAAAACACCTTTTCAGGTCTCAGATGTGACCTCATTTTTGGAGAGCCATTACTTGGCATTTTTTATGGCTGAAGTGTCTTCAGTGGTTCCCAGGTTGCTTGTAACTCTGCAAAGTCACTCTTCAAATCCTACCTGGGAGAAGAGAAAAGGGCAATTTTCTCAGGGTTTTCTCCCTCCCTTCATGGTGGTTGCTTGCTGGGGTGCCTGTGATGGAGGTGACATCTCTGGAGGGGCTCAAAAGCAGCTTGTGGTGTGATGAGATGATCTCAAATATCTCATCCAGCCTTGGAGAAAGCCCCTTGCCCCAGAACTGGCTGACCATTGGTGCGGGTTCAGTTGCAGGTACTCAGCAGACATTGATGTTGCCAGTGCTGGGTGGGCAAAAGGACATCCCTCTGCCTGGTGTGATGCAAAAGGAGCTGGATCCAAGCCCACCTTGTCCTTAGTCCATTGTCTTTGTCCTCTAAAGGACTCCTGGAGGGTGATGTGATCTCCAGAGAGACAGGTTTCTGGGAGTCTGGGGTGCAGAGGTTGCTTTGGGTCACCTCTTCTGAGGAAAATGGGCTTCTCTTGGTCCTGTGAGGCTGTGATCAGTTCCCAAATATCCACTCCTGGAAGAGGTTTCCCAGAGAGGCTGTGGATGTCCCTCAATCCCTGGAGGTGTTTAAGGCCAGGCTGGATGAGGCACTGAGCAATCTGGTGTAGTGGGAGGTGTCCCTGCTCATGGCAGGGGGGTTGGAACTAGATGATCTTGAAGGTCCCTTCCAACCCAAACCATTCTAGGATTCTATAAGCGGATCCTTGTAATCTATCAGTCTCCACAGGCTGGTCTCAAGCCAAAGACCTGGTGTGGTTTGGTGCTGTTGGGTTCCTGTCCAGCCCAGACCCCCCCTGAGATGAAGCTCTCTGGAAGCACCTGCTCAGCTCTCACTGCAGAGCTGGGGATGTGGCAGCAAAAATGGTTTCTAAGAGAAATCTCCATGGCAATCAAAACACTGAGCCTGTCTTCACTTGCCTCTAACCTCTCTGAAACACAGCAACAACCATCCTTCTCCAGAGGAGCTCTGCTCTTCTGTCTTTTGCCTTTTCCTCAGGACTCCAAACTAAACCTCAGCATCCCATTTGAATTTCTCAAAGGGTGTGAAATGTGCCACTTGATTTGAATTTTTTTTACTATGTGTGTGGTTTTATTAATCTGTTGTCTAATTTTTCTCACTGCCCTTCCTTGTTCAAGCAGTCAATCCTTTCCCCATGAAGGAATGTGCAGTGATGGAGGAGGCACTGAGTGTTGGGCAGTGGTGGAGAGCAGAGATGTTCCCAGCTCCCCTGTGGCTAGGATAGGGTTTGTGTGGTGCTGCCCTGACCCCACTGCTCCCTACTGCACCTGAATTGACAGTTCTGAGCTGCTGGTTCTCATGATTCTGACTCAAATTTGGAGTATTCATGTTTCCTTCCAGTCCTCCATGCTGTGGTGTAATGCTGGTTGCAGGGTGTGAGCTGTGATGCTCCTCTGAACCCTGTCTCCTTAGCAAGCAGCTTCTCCTGGCTTTATTTTCTAATTATTTTTATTTATTTATTTATTTTTAAATCTTAATAAGCAGAGGAATTAAGGATTGATGCCCTGAGGTGGAAAATCCACCCAAAAGAGGTTTTTGAAATACACAGTTTGAAAATGAGAGCTGATCAGAGAGCTTGGGCTGAGTTTTTTGGGATTTCAAGTTGTCAGGCATCACTGATGGCAATGGAGATGGAGCTATGCCTGGGCACACCAGGGAGGACTTGGCCACTCCTGCCTCTGGGTTAGCCAGAGGTTTCCAAGAATGTGGTGGTTTGGGGCCAAGTCCATCTCTGCTCTTCAGACTCTTTCACTAAAGAGCTGGTGAGGAAAGCTGGCCAGGAGCTGGCTGTGTGTTGGGGGACGTGACACACAGTGTCTTTGGGATGGTTTGTGACTGCAGAGAAGCAGCAAGCAGTGTCTGTGGAAGTGCAGGCTCAGCCTTTCCACCTGAGGTGCCTTCCTCTGTCTGGTTTTTATGGCTGTCCAAGCCATGGTTCATGAGCTGCCACCTCCTGAACTGTGCATCCAACTCATAACTGGCTCCTCAGGGCTGGCTGGGTCTGTGGTGGGATGGGGAGCTGGGCACTATCACAGCCAGAGCTGTTATTCCCAGCAGAGAGGTCCAGTGTGATGCAGAGCTGTTGCCTTTTCTTGCTTTAATCATGGAATGGTTTGGGTTGGAAGGGATCTCCAAGATCATCTAGTTCCAACCCCCCTGCCATGGGCAGGGACACCTCCCACCACACCAGGTTGCTCAGTGCCTCATCCAGCCTGGCCTTAAACACCTCCAGGGATTGAGGGGGCATCCACAACCTCTCTGGGCAACCTGTCCCAGGGTCTCACCACCCTCAGAGTCAAGAACTTCTTTCTTCTCTTCAGCCTAAATCTCCCCTCTTCCAATTTCCACCCATTCCTCCCAGTCCTACCATCCTGGACCCTATTCAAAAGTCCTACCCCAGCCTTTCTGGAGCCCCCCTCAGGTATTGAGAAGCTCCTCTGAGGTTCCCCCCTGAGCCTTCTCTTCTCCAGGCTGAACAACCCCAACTCCTTCAGCCTGTCCTCATCAGGGAGATGCTCCATCCCTCTCATCATCTTCCTGGCCTTTTAAATGAGGGGTTTGACTTCTCCAAGGTGAGGGGTCTGGAGGAGGGATGTTCCTCTGCTGGAGATGGAGCACACCTCCCCTGACACACTTGCAAACCCATAATCAGAGGAATGTGTCACCGAGTCTTTGTTATTGCCTTTCCTGGCTTACAGTCCCTCCTTTGAGACTATGACCCCATCATTTTCATGGCTCATGGGGTGGTTGTTCCTTTTTTTACCTCCCCCATAACAGCCTGTCACAAAGCTCACGCCTCATTAGATGAGTAGTGGATTGTAGAGAGGAGGTTGGAGTGACTAATGTCACTCTGGTTCTCCAGCCCCAGGCCATGGGCATTGTGTGTGGTGGCCCTTCTTCTGGGGGCTTTTATCCAGCTGAACATTAGTCCAAGAGCCAGCTGAGACCTGAGTCCTCCTTACAATGGACATTCAGGAGGTGTCCCTGCCCATGGCAGGGGGGTTGGAACTAGATGATCTTTAAGGTCCCTTCCTACCCAAACCATTCTATGATCCCTTTCAGTTGAGGGGTGCTGTAGGTCATGGGGTGGAAAACTGTCTGCAGAGGGCTTTGCTGGGGAAGGGGAAGATGTGGGGAGGTTCACCTCATCCTCCTTGTGCTGCCATGGGCCACCATGGTCCTGTGCAAACCACCACTGAAGACCACCCCTGTCTGCAAGTTATTTCATAGGGGTTGGCAAAACCCTTGCCTGCTGAGTTGAAATGAAACCAGCTTCACGTTGTTTTGTTGTTTTCTCACTAAACATTGGCACCAATGGCCATGAGGTGTCCTCCATCAGGTTTTTGGCAGAATAAGAATGGAAGCACCCCAGAAGCACCAGGCCTTACCATGGCTTTCCTTTCAGAGGTGATGGAAACAGGCAGGTTCTTCAGGTACCATGAGCTTCCTGCCACATCCAGGCTGTTCCCAGGCTGGTGGACATAATTTTTTCCCATTTTCCATCTGGGAGAGCTACAGGTCCACCAGGTTTTGGGCACAGGCAGAGTCACTGAGCTGTTGTTTTGTTCACAGCTTGTTGCATCCTGTCCCTGACAGGAAATGTGGCAACGGTTTATGGTTAAGGGCTTGTGTTTTGCTTCCTTCAGCCAGGGTTGCATGTTCTGTACCCAGAAGCTCTGCAAAACCAGAGGCCCTGGGGAGGTCTGTGCAGGCAAGAAGTAGCTGATCTAATCTTTCAGGACGGAAGGAGCAGCACTTCGTCCCCAGATCTTCCCCAGGCTGTGGTGCTGGTGCTGCTGGGCAGCTTCAGCTCCTGCTTGTGGGTGGGTTTTGGGCTGTGAAAGAGAAAATCAAAGTTTCTGACCATGGAGGGAATGGGAATGGTTTTGGTGGTCACTGCTGGGGGCTGGTGGGATTGTTCTGTGTGAGCATCACTGCTACAAAGAGCAAGAAGAGGTGCAGGGTTCTCCCCCAGCCCTGTGTTGCTGCCAGAACTGGGAAGCCCCATTCTTCCCTACAAAGAGGGTGTAGAGAGGTGGTGGTGGGTCTTTTCTCCCAAGGAACAGATGGCAGGACAAGAGGAAACAGCCTCAAGTTGCACCAGGGGAGGGTGAAGCTGGATATTAGGAATATAGGGTTTGTGTTTCCTTCCCCTGCCTGTCACTGGTGCACAGGGGAGGTTTGAGACAGGGATGTCCTGTGTGTTTGGACTCATGGCCACAAGAACCATCCCCACCTGTGCCATCACTGCATTGTCCAGCTCTGTGTCTGTTTGCTCTTGTCCCTGTGCTCCTGAGCAGAGCAGGAGAGATGTGCTGTTCTCCAACACATAAAACAGCTCAAGTCTGTCTCTTCTGATTGCAGAATGTAACTCAGCCAGTAGAAGAAAAACCTGAGCCTCTGACTGTCCAGGAGATCAAACAGAGAATTGAGAAGTACAATGCAAAGGTTACCAACTGCCTGCTGATGAAGCTGGTAGGTACTGGGTGATGGTCCCCTGGTAGACAATGAGCTTGACCCTGATCCCCCTGGGCTGTGAGCTGAGAAAGGCTGGAGCCCCTCTACTGGGCTCTGGTGAGACCCCAACTGGAGTTACAGTGTCCAGTTCTGGAGCCCTCAACATAAGAAGAACATTGAGCTGTTGGAGCTGGTCCAGAGGAGGGTCATGAAGATGAGGGATGGAAGGGCTGGAGCAGCTCCCTTCTGAGGACAGGCTGAAGGAGTTGGGGTTGTTCATCCTGGAGAAGAGAAGGCTCAGGGAGGACCTCAGAGGAGCTTCTCAATCCCCCTTTCAGGGGGCTACAGAAAGGCTGGGGTAGGACTTTTGAATAGGGTCCAGGATGGCAGGACTAGGAGTGATGGATGCAAACTGGAAGAGGGGAGATTTAGGCTGGAGAGAAGAAAGAAGGTCTTTGCTGTGAGGGTGGTGAGACAGTGAGAGAGGTTGCCCAGGGAGGCTGTGGATGCCCCCTCAATGCCTGGAGGTGTTTAAGGCCAGGCTGGATGAGGCATTGAGCAACCTGGTGTGGCAGGGGGTTGGAACTAGATGATCTTGAAGGTCCCTCCCAACTCAAACCACTCTATGATTCTATGAAAGGCACCTCCAAGAGGTCTGGTGGCTGCAGAAATGTTCTTGCTTTCCTCACTCTCACCTTCTTTTCCTCCTGCTTAGCTTGAGACACCTACTCTTGAGACAATCCCCTGTCCCCTCTGGGACTGGTGATCCCTGGCCAGCCCAGGCTGTGAATGACTTGCCACAAATAGCTGGGACCACGTTGCTGTGGTGGGGATGAGTCAGGAGGGGCGGAGAGAGCTCTGGGGCTGCCCTTCAGCAGCTGTCGCAAAGTGGATTTAGAAGCACAAAATGGATTTAAGAAGCCAAAGTGTATTTAGAAACACAAAGTGGATTCAGAAACACAGGGTGTATTTAGAGTCACCAAGAGGATTTAGAAGCACTAAAACCTTTCTGGAAAGAGATGCTCTTCTGCCATGAATGGGGCTTGTTTAAAGCAGAGGTTTATGAGGTTGTGGATGTTGATGGTTGAACAGCAAACTTGCTTGTCATCACACATAAATAAAACCTCATTCTGTAGGTGAGAAGACAAGGAGATCCTCTCTTTTATAGGCAAAAGGGTTTTACATAGAGGGAGAGAAAATCATCTAGGAGGTGTTTAAGGCCAGGCTGGGTGAGGCATTGAGCAACCTGGTGTAGTGGGAGGTGTCCCTGCCCATGGCAGGGGGTAGGAACTGGATGATCTTTAGGGTCCCTTTCAACCCAAAACATTCAATAATTCTTAAAGAGTGAAAAAATTCTATTACATAACTGCCAGCAGCTCCCCAACTCCTTGGTTCTGGCTGAGAGCTGAAAACAAGCCTGAAGTTTCCTTTAAGTTGTACATCCTAGAATCATTTCCTTTGTGAATAATTTCTCCCCCACTGGTTTTTATTCCCCCTTGGCTTAAAGAAGTCGCTGGAGACCTAAATGTTTACTCTGCAGTTACTTTGCTTGAGGTGCAGAAAAATGCTGTCTTGAGACTTGCTCTGGTCCAGTGGCTCACATGTTGGTGTTTGCCTTTGGGGAGAACTGGAGGCCAGAGCTCCTGGCTGTTGAGATGGATCATAAAATCATGGAATGGTTTGGGTTGGAAGGGACCTTCAAGATCATCTAGTTCCAACCCTCCATCCATGGGCAGGGACACCTTCCACCACACCAGGTTACTCAGTGCTTTGTCCAGCCTGGCCTTAAACACCTCCAGGGATTGAGGGGACATCCACAGCCTCTCTGGGCAACCTCTTCCAGTGTCTCACCACCCTCACAGCAAAGAACTTCTTGTATCCAGCCTAAATCTCCCCTCTTCCAATTTGCATCCATCACTCCTAGTGCTGCCATCCTGCACCCTATTCAAAAGTCCTACCCCAGCCTTTCTGTAGCCCCCTTCAGGAACTGAGAAGCTCCTCTGAGGTTCTCTCTGAGCCTTCTCTTCTCCAGGCTGAACAACCCCATTCCCTTCAGGCTGTCCTTAGAAGGGAGGTGCTCCAGCCCTCTCATCCCTTGGCTTGTTCCTGGTGGTGCCCATGGATGGACCTTACTGAGCCAGGTTCTTCTCAACTCTGTAGTTTTGCAGAGCTGAGTGTGAGCAAGGGACCTGCTGTGAGATGGGCTGGTCTTGAATGATTTGGCTGATGGGGATGTGAGAGTCTTATTAGGAGGGAACAAAACCTGAGAAGATATGGTTGGGAGATGCTTCACAGACACCTTCCTTGAGGCTTCAGGTCCTCCCTTAAGCACAGCTCCAGGTCACATGTAACAGTTTCCATTTTCTGACTTGTGTTGGGTTTGAATAAGCAGAGGTCACAGAGACACGAGGAGGGGTTGAGTCATGACCCCAGAGGAAGAAACAGGGGACAATCAATTGTGACTAACCCAAAATTACTGGTTACTTTTTACGTGATTAATGAGAAACCCTCAGCCTCCTGGCATTGCCAAGGGGTGGAAAGTCCTACAGTCACCCCATGGGTTGCAACCCCCTCTTGTAGTGTGGGACAGGGCTGGAAACATCTCTGGAAACATCTCCTTCTTCTCCTTTGCTTTAGAATGATGATGGGACCTACACAGGTTTCATTAAAGTCCATTTGAAGCTGCGTCGCCCTGTGACAGTGCCAGCAGGGATCCGGCCACAGTCCATCTATGATGCCCTCAAGGAGGTCAACTTGGCCAACATGACAGACAAGAGAACCTCCTTCTACTTGCCACTGGATGCCATCAAGCAGCTCCACATCAGCAGCACCACCACGGTGGGAGAGGTGATCCAGGGGCTCCTGAAGAAGTTCATGGTAGTGGACAACCCTCAGAAGTTTGCACTTTTCAAGGAAATGCGGAAGGATGGGCAAGGTGAGTTCAGGTCCTTGGAGCCACCAGCCCTCATGAACATTCTTTGCATAGAAACATGCCCAGAGCCTTCATCTGGGACTTGGTGGTGTGTCAGGCAGGCAATGTCTGATGAGTCAATGGCCTCAACCACCATGAGAGGTGATGCTGCTTGAGCTTATAGAGTCATAAAATGGTTTGGGTTGGAAGGGACCTTAAAGATCATCAAGTTCCAGCCCCCCTGCCATGGGCAGGGATACCTCCCACTACACCAGGTTGCTCAGTGCCTCATCCAGCCTGGCCTTAAACACCTCCAGGGATTGAGGGGGCATCCACAGCCTCTCTGGGCAACCTCTTCCAGTGTCTCACCACCCTCAACATAAAGAATTTCTTTCTTACCTCCAGCCTGAATCTCCCCCCTCCCAATTTACATCCATTCTTTCTAGTCCTTCTATCACATAACCTATTCAAAAGTCCTACCCCAGCCTTTCTGGAGCCCCATTCAGATATTGATAAGCTACTCTGAGGTCCTTCTCTTCTCCAGGCTGAACAACCCCAACTCCTTCAGCCTGTCCTCATAAGGCAGTTGTTCCAGGGGGCTGAAGCCACCTTAGACCTCATAGACATCCTTATGGATCCATATTAAGAGACTCAGCTCCTTCCACTATGGTTGTGAGCTGCACAAGCAGCTTTTCCATGCTCTGAATGATCTTCCTTGGGCTTTTCTCCTCGCTGGGCTGACTGTGGGTGTCTGTTGTCCCCTTCTAGTGCTCTTCCAGAAGCTCCCTCTCACAGAGTTCCCCCTCTACCTGCGGCTGCTGGC
>VZTY01020446.1:12003-31017 GCA_013400935.1 Turnix velox
AGGGAGTTGCTCCATCCCTCTCATCATTTTCATGCTCCTCCTCTGGACCTGCTCCAACAGCTCAATGTCCTTCTTATGTTGAGGGCTCCAGAACTGGACACAGTAACTCCAGTTGGGGTCTCACCAGAGCCCAGTAGAGGGGCAAAATCCCCTCCCTTGCCCTGCTGACCACACTTGGTTTCCATTAAATCTACAGTCTCGAGCCTGGGATGGTCCTTGATGCCATAGACTGTTGTCCCAGCTTTTTTACAATGTGCTCCTGTGAGATGAAGCTACCTGGAGATCACACATGAGTTTTAAATATCTTTTATTGTTCCTTTTTTTGTGGATTCAGAGAAGGGAAAAAAAAACCCCAACCTACAAAAGCAACAATGTGAATGGTTTGTGTGTTCTTGTTTCTGCAGTGGGACGCCTTCTCCATCCCAGAGCTCCAGAACTTTTTGATGATACTGGACAAAGAAGAGAAGGACAAAATCCAGCAGGTTCAAAGGAAATATGAGAAGTTTAAACAGAGACTGCAGCAGACCCTGAAAGAAGCCAGAAGCAAGCCTGGATAACCCCCCAGGATGTCTGGATTACCTCTTGGGGACATATCAGACTAAGCTAGATACTATTTTTAAAATGAAAAGACACTTCTCAGGACACCTTATAATAGTCATTCTCCCTTTTCATCCTTCCATTAAGGACTGGTTCCCAGCACCCATGAGCATCATCTTCTTCTTCTTCAACCTTCTTAACCCCAGGACTGGAGTTGGGCAAAGAATGGAATGATGTTCTTAAAACTGTGGCCATCAGCAAACCCAGCGCAGCTGCTGGATGGTTTTCCATCTCTGCCATCCAGTTCATCTGTGGTGAACTCTTGAGTGTGGAACCCAGGAGGAACATCTCCTGGCAAAGGATTTGAGCAGGGTGACACTTTCTGTTCACATTCCTCCCAGCAGCATCCTTGTCCCCATTTGGCTCCCACTGTGTGCCCACATGGCCTGGTCCTGCTTTTGACTGTAGAGCAGAGGAAGCAGCAGGGAAAGCAGAGGAGGTGGTGGCACTGACCCATGGAGGTGCTACAGCTTGAACCATAGAATCATAGAATGATTTGGGTTGGAAGGGACCTTAGAAATCATCTAGTTCCAAGCCCCCAGCCATGGGCAGGGACACCACACACAAGACCAGGTTGCTCAGTGCCTCCTCATCCAGCCAAACCCAGATAGACTCCTTCAAGGCTCAAATAGCCATGGAAGGGTCAAGCAGGGTGCTCTATTTTGCCTTATTAAAAAAGTTACATGGTTTATTTAGGCTTTGTGCTGGAAGAAACATTTAATTAAGAGCACTCTCTTCAGGGTTGGTTTGAGAATCTTTGATCTTTTCTGTTTTGTTTTGATTTTGTTGGTTTTTTTAATCTTTTTGGATGTCTTCAGAACTTCCTTATGATGTGAGGGTGGTGAGACAGTGGAAGAGGTTGCCCAGAGAGGCTGTGGATGCCCCCTCAGTCCCTGGAGGTGTTTAAGGCCAGGCTGGATGAGACATTGAGCAACCTGGTGTGGTGGGAGGTGTCTCTGCCCATGGCAGGAGGGTTGGAACTGGATGATCTTGAAGGTCCCTTCCAACCCAAACCATTCTATAGTTCTATGAAGTTCCAGCTCTGAGGCAGCTGCACCACCCCAAATCCTTCAGTGAGTGGTATTGAAACCTGGTCATTTTATTGCTAGGAAGGGCCATTTGTTTTTATTCTTATTTATACTTCTAGTTTTGAAGAGAGATTGGGAATTAAAGCAAATTAAAGCAAATCCCCCCAGTGCTGAGCAAAGAAACCTGGTGTTCTACCATTTTCATACTCTAAAGGAATTTGAATTTGTTTGAAAAATGTAGAGATAACAGCTGGGGCATGGTTTGATCACCTGATGCTGACCCAGGAAAGCTCAAAACCCTAATTCATGAGTCAGGCTAATTCTGAACTATAAAGAGGTCCCTCCTTCCCTAAGGGTGGACTTGATGATCTGAAAAGTCCCTTCCAACCTAGGTGATTATGATCTTAAGCTGTGACAAGGGCCAGGTCATGGCACCAGGAGCAGAGGAAGAGTCAGGGCTCCAAGGACACAATGCTCTCCTCCCTCTGTCCTCACACTCTGCCTTCTCTAGCTGATCCTTTGTGCTGCTCCTTCACCTCTCCCTCCTTCTGCTGCTCCACACACGGTGTCTTCTCCTTCCTGGCTCCCACTCGGTGCTCTGCCTACATGTCTGGGGAGCGTCTCTCCCTCTCTCAGGGCTCCCACCACCTCCCTTCTTAAAAAAACAAAATCAGTGAGCTTGGAGGGGGGGTTCCTGCCATAACTCCAACCAGCGACCTCCATCTCGCTGAGGCCAGGAGAGCTCAGGGGATGCCAAAATGGGCTCCAGGGTTTACTCTGTGCTGGGTGCTGGGCACCCACAGTCACAGCCAGCTTCAGTCTTCCCTCTCTTTGCACAGGACATCACAAGGAAGTGCAAACCAGGATGTTCACACCAGCCACGTTCACATGGGGCACGTGTGTGGAAGGGTGTCATGGTGAGGTGATGAGTGAGGGTCCCTCTGCAGGCTGCTGGGACCTCCACCCATGTGGGGTGGGAATGGAAGCAACGGGAGAACCACAGAGACAACGTGGAAGAGTCCAAAATTTACCTCAGTGCCTTTTTATTTTAATTTTTTTTCCCCTCTAAGCATGAAATCATTTGGGCTTAGGTGGAAATGGGAAGGGGCTGTTGACATGAGGTTTTCTCAGCTCTGTCCCTCCCATCCCAGTTCCCTAAAGCTCTGTGGTGATGAGGAACTTGTTTGTTTCCTTCTTGAAGGTGACCTCTTGGGATTTTTATTATTTTTTTCCAGATTTATACTTGAGTGTGGTTGCTTATAAATCATATAGGGGCAGCCTCATCCCTTAAACCCCCTTGGTTGGTGTCAGAGAGATTTTCTTGCCCATTTTGGGTGGGGGAGATGGTTTTGGTGAAGGGGAGAGCCCCCCCAGCTCTACTGTACTTGACACCTGATGACCTTTAAGGAGGTGGCAGCAGCCCAAATGGAGCAGTGATGTTCATGCTCTGGGGCTGTTTGTCCATTTATTGCTTCACCCTGCAGTGGTGGAGTGATTTAAGTAACATTTATCTAGTGCTGTGTAAATAATTTCTCTTCACTCAAGGGGAAGAAGGCTCTAAAAACCTCTGCTGGTTCTGAGGCAGAAGCTCTGGCTGCTCCTTTTTCAATCCCTCATCTTTCTGCCTAAAAGATTCCCCTTATTTTTTGGGGTTAGTTGTTGCTTTCTCCCTTCTGAGGAAAGGCTGAGGGAGCTGGGGCTCTTCAGCTTGGAGGAGATTGAGGGGTGACCTCAGTCATGTCTATAAATATGGAAAGGGTGAGTGTCAGGAGGATGAAGCCAGGATCTTAGACCTCCAATGACAGGACAAAGGGCAATGGGTGCAAGCTGAACACAGGAGGTTCCACAGAAATAGGAGAAAAACTTTGTCAGGGTGATGGTGAGAGAAGAGTGTCCCAGGCTGCCCAGAGAGGGTGTGGGGTCTCCTTCTCTGGAGACATTCAAACCCCACCTGGACACCTTCCTGTGTGACCTGATCTGGGTGTTCCTGCTCTGGCAGGGGGATGGGACTGGATGATGTCTCCATGTCCCTTCCAATCCCTGTCATTGTGATTCTACTGGAGTTTTGCTGACTGTCACCTTCTCCCTTCCTGGAACCCAGCATGTCTTTGACATTCTGTAGAAGGCATGGCTTCTTATGCAATTCAAGTGAATGCTGCTGGAAAAGCCCTCCCACGAAGTAGGAGGGCTCATTCTTTTTTATTTTGGGGGTTTATTTTCAAGATACAGGGCAGTTGTTGGAGATCTGGTAGGTCTTAAAGCTCAAATCCTCACCTGAAGGTTGAGCTGTCTTGGGATAGAAGAATCTGCCCCTTCCTTAATTGCAAACTACTGTTGGCAGTGCCTTTGGTTGGTGTGTTGTCTGGCTGAGGTTTTGGTGTGAGTTTATTTTTCCATGTCTGTTGTAAAAAAAAAAACCAACAAAACCATGTAAAATAATGTGTATAGAATAGAATAGCAAAGCTTCTATGGCAGAGTGAAATGCATTTTTGCAATGCTGTAATTTATTTTTATTACTCCCTAGCAATTCGATGGCATTTTATAAAGAAAAAAATGCCTCACTTCTGGCTTTTTTTTTTTATTTTAAATATTTTGAAGGGTCTGAAACTATTCATCTGCAGAGTGTAAAAGAAAGCCCTAATAAAACTGTCAGTGATTAAAGAAATCTCTTTAAGTACTTTTTTTTCTGGCGCCCTCTTCTGGACTTTTTTTGTATTAAGTTTGAAGGGAAAATAGAGAAATCTTTTCTTCTAGAAGTGAATTTAAATTTCTTAACTCTAAAGAAAAGTGTTTGAGCTTAAACTAAGTAGGTGAAAAACATCCTCCCTGTGAAAGCTGAGCAAAGTGTTTCATTCATCTTAATATTTTAGCTGGATTAATCATGTCTACTAATGATTGTCACTGTCACAAGGGATGTTAAAAGGGATTTTATAGATATGTAAACCATAAACATACAGCTAGAAAGGGTTTATTACCTCCTAGTAGCTTCTCAGTACCTGAAGGGGGCTACAGAAAGGCTGGAGAAGGACTTTTGAGTAGGGTCCAGGATGGCAGGACTAGGAGGAATGGATGCAAATGGAAGAGGGGAGATTTAGGGTGGAGAGAAGAAAGTTCTTTGCTGTGAGGGTGGTGAGAGGCTGCAAGAGGTTGCCCAGAGAGGCTGTGGATGCCCCCTCAATCCCTGGAGGTGTTTAAGGCCAGGCTGGATGAGGCATTGAGCAACCTGGTGTAGTGGGAGGTGTCCCTGCCCATGGCAGGGGGCTTGGATCTAGATTATCTTTGAGATCCCTTCCAATCCAAACCATTCTATGATTTTATTCTCAGTCCTGAAATGTCTGATACTGGTATCTGGAAGCTTATGACAAGATAGAACCCAAAACCAAATGAAGGGGCTCCAGGAAAGCTGGGGAGGGGCTGTTTGCCAGGGCATGGAGCCAAAGGACAAGGGGCAGTGGTTTGAAACTAGAGCAGGGCAGGGTTAGATGAGACATGAGGAAGAAGTTCTTCCCCATGAGGGTGAGGAGACACTGGAATAGGCTGCCCAGAGAGGTGGTGGAGGTTCCATCAATGACTGGAGACATCCAAGGTCAAGCTTGCTGAGGCTCTGTGCAACCTCATCTAGAGCAGGATGTCCCTGTCACTGCAGAGGGTGGCACTAGATGACTTTGGAAGGTCCCTTCTAACTCATGTGGGTTCTACTTCTGGCCACGATCCATGGTACATGTTCCAAGACCATGTATTTTGCTAATTTCACTGGAGATTGGACTGGCAATGAGGTTGAACTGGCCAAAAACCACCCTAGCCAGGAAACCAATGCACTGCAGAGACTTCTAGAAACTACATGAAAAAAGATAACACTAGGGGGCTTGTTTGTATTTTTATTCTTATGAAAAACAGAGCATTATTACAGTCATTTGGGTGAATCTCAGACTACCTAAAATCCCAGGACACTTTTCTGAATTAATAGGGCCTGCAGGTTGTCCTTGATTCATTGTCAGAAGACCTGTATAAATAATGACATCTGAGGAATTCTTACAGCAGATTTATTTTTTTACCTATTATTTCTTCTTCCCCACCTTTGGAGCCTTCTCCAGGCCTTGGATGTATTTCCGAGGTAGCTGGTATTCATCTGCAACACAACCAAAAGTTCACTTCAGGTAAATAAGCAGAGCTTAAGTACTAAAATCTTTTTTTTTTTCCTCTAATCCCAGCCCACTTCCAGAGAGGACTTACCAAGCAACATCTTGGCCAGGTGCTGGATTTGGTTGCCTTGGATCTGGACCTGAACTCTGTCTTTTGATCCTGGCAGGGGGGTGATGGTGGCACTGGCTTGGACTTTTTGTTGCAAAATGTTGGCTACAGACTGGGGGTCCAGACCAAAGAGCTCAAGGTTCTTGATGATCGTCACCTATGGGTTTGAAGAATCATTACAAACATCACTGCTGGAGGTATTTCATCCCACAAATATGAGCTGCCAAAGCTGCTTGAGGAATCTGGGCTTTTATTCACACCCTGTGATTATAGAGTCATAGGATGGTTTGGGTTGGAAGGGACCTTCAAGATCATCATGTTCCAACCCATGGGCAGGGACACCTCCCACTACACCAGGTTGCTCAGTGCCTCATCCAGCCTGGCCTTAAACACCTCCAGGGATGGAGGGGGCATCCACAGCCTCTATGGGCAACCTCTTCCAGTGTCTCACCACCCTAAATGGAGACAGAAGAGGCTCCCTGGCATCTGCCAGTGAGTTTTGGTGGAGCAAATGGGTCATCTCAGCCTCATTCAGCCCTGGTGCATCAGTGTCACTGAGCACTGGGCTCAAGGGATGCCTATTGGGAGGAAGTCCCCAACTTGTGATGGCATTGTAGAGGGGGGGTGGGGCAGAAAAAACCATCTCCATGCATGTCCCAGGGTGATTCTAAGCAGATGGAGGCAGAAGGCCTGGGATGCTGCAGGACATGGGGACACAGAGACTGTGGGGATGCCTTCTCTTGTCCAGACTGAAAAACCCCAACTCCTTCAGCCTGTCCCTATAAGGGAGGTGCTCCAGCCCTCTCATCCTCATGGCCCTCCTCTGGACCTCATTCAACAGCTTAATTACAGCTCTCCTCCTCTTACCTTCTTGTTTGATGATCTCTGTGCTACAGTGATGTCGATGGGCTCGATGTTTCCTTTCCTGACAACGGGTTCTTGTCCAAAAAATGTCACCTGGTGCAAGGGCTGCATTCGCTCGAGGCACCTGAGCAAAGTTCATACATTGAGTTAAGTCTGCACAGAACAAACAGCAAAGCTTGGAGATAGGAAAGAATTTATTTCCTGTGAGGGTGATGAGGCACTGGAAAAGGTTGCCCAGAGCAGTTGTGGATGCCCCCTCAATTCCTGGAGTTGTTTAAGGCCAGGCTGGATGAGACATTGAGCAACCTGGTGCAGTGGGAGATGTCCCTGCCCATGGCAGGGGGGTTGGAACTAGATGATCTTTAAAGTCCCTTCCAACCCAAACAACTTTGAGGTGCCTTCAAGAATTATATTCAATTCTGAAAGGCTTCACTAGGAAAAGACTCACCTGCTCAAGAGGTCATCCCATTTGAGGTGTGAGATTTCATCTTGTTCTGATTTATCCAACAGGCAGTCGCACAGAATGGCATTCACCTTTACAAAGCTGCAGAAGAAAACCTGGCATTACAAACAAAGTCATTGTAGGAGGTGTTCCTGCCCATAGCAGGAGGATTGGAAGCAGATGATCTTTAAGGTCCCTTCCAACCTAAACCATTCTATGATTTGTTCCCTCTGACTTCAGCATCCCCCACAGATGTGGGGCACAACAGTTTCCACGGCAACTTACTTTTTATTTGTTTCATCAACCAACTCGTTAGTCTTCACGTAGTTGATGATGATGTTTCTCACCTCACTGCTGGAGAGGATGCTGCCCTTCCTAAGGAAAAAGAAAACCTTTTGAGTCATTACTTTTAGTTAGGTGTTGGGTTTTGTCACTGAGACAGAAAACTACTCTAGTAGCAACAGCTCAGTACTGAAAAGAACTTTCCAGTTACTCCTCAGCTGTTTTCTACCAGATAAAAGGTTCACAGAAGTAATTACAGAGACTCTCAGCCCCTTGGTTCTGGGAGGTAACTTTCCCAGTGCTCACCTGTGTCCAGATTCCTGAAAAAGTGGCATCATTTTTGCTGAGACTCCATAAAGTGGAGTGATTTCAGGAGCGTGGTACACTTGTTCTCTATCTTCATTCTTGTTGTCTTGGGCAGAAGAGGCTGAAGGAATTCCCTCAGGTACTGCAAATGCCCTAATGCTGAAATGAGAATGTTTGGAGTGAGTGAAGGGATTGAGACTCATCACTTCCTTTTCACTGAGAAACCTAAAACTAACAAAATCACAGAATTTCAGAGATTGGAAGGGACCTCAAGAGATCATCTAGTCCATTCCCCCTGTTGGAGCAGGAAAACCTAGACCAGGTCACACAGAAATGTGTCCAGATGGGTTTTGAATGTCTCCAGAGAAGGAGACAAGCAGAAAGTTTCATGGTCTGTCATATAAAGTGTCTGTTCCCCTCAAATATATTCCACTGCAATGGGGGCCTCTGCCTGCTGAAACAATTTTTCAGTGGTTATTGATTAAAGACCATTCTGGATGAGAGAGGTGAGAAGATGATCCAATGCAGGAGCTGGAGTCTCCACTCATCAAAGCTTGAAGATAAGAGAGCAGACAAAGCCAGCTGAAGAATGCCTGTCTCATAATGATAAGGCCAAGTATAATGAGAGAAAAGTTAATGCAGCAAGTCAAAGTAATTCTGCTTCTTTCCAAATGCAGAAGGGAAGATCTGATCTGTCTGCTGAAATGTTCTCCACTCCATTAGTTGCCAAGGAGACATTATGTACCACGATGCCTCAGGCCCACTGGGAAATTCCAAGTGAGAGCAAATGCACAAGGAACAAGTGGGATGTTCTTGATGTAACTATTAATCATTTCAAAGAATAGAAACACCAACACAGGAATCTGTAAGAAGTAACTGACAGAATCACAGAATACCAGGGATTGGAAGGGATCTGGAGAGATCATCTAGTCCCTTCCCCCTGCTGGAGCAGGAGCACCCAGATCAGGTCCCACAGGAAGGTGTCCAGGTGGGGTCTGAATGTCTCTAGAGGGGACAGACTCCAGGGGGAGACTCACTGAAACTGGAAAAGCGTAAACCAGTCATTGCTAAATAGATGGGAAACTGTCTATTGGGTTTTGAACCTTCTTGCCTCCCTTCCTCCAACAACTGAAAAACCCACTCAACCCATCAAGATGTTGCCAAATGAATGTGCTTTCCAGCTTTGGAGCTATAACTCTTCCATTGGAAGGGACCTCGAAAGATTATCAAATCCAATGCCCCTGCTGGATTAGCATCCCAATTGGGAGACAGAGAGTTGACATTTTAATGCTGCAAAGAACTACAATTAATTGGGGTATAAACCCTCTCTACAGCATATTAAAATTAAGAAATGAGGGGTGCTACAGCAGCTCAGAAGATGAAGTAACAAGAGCTGGAAGCAGCAGACCCCACTCCTTTCTTTCCAAGGCAACCAATGCAGTAAGGACCACTATATTCTACTTACTCTGGATGTTTCCAGTCCACCTCCACAATGCTCTCCACACCTTTGCTCAACTCCTTCACTTGTAAGACCTTCTGCTGCTGCATACATTGCAGGAATTTAGAGAACTGGAGGAAGCAATTAGCAGAAATGCAGAGTCAAGCTTTCTAAATTGCTGTACATGTCTTTCTGACTGCCCTAAAGTTAAGTGGTAAATCAGAAAACACCACACACACACACCCCTTTCCTTCACTAAGGAGCAGTGAGTATCTGGCTCTAAAGGAGAGTAAAAGCAAGTGCTCCTTTTGCAGGTCTGGTATTTCTTTTCTCTGAGATGGTTTTAGCCAAATCTCAATACATCTCACAGGGACTACTGGGTGATCACAGAATGACAGAATGTCAGGGATTAGAAGAGACCTGGAGAGATCATCTAATCCCATCCCTCTGCTGGAGCAGGAACACCCAGATCAGGTCACACAGGAAGGTGTTCAGGTGGGGTTTGAATGTCTCCAGAGAAGGAGACCCCACACCCTCTCTGGGCAGCCTGGGACACTCTTCTCTCACCCTCACCCTGACAGTTTCTTCTCCTATTTCTGTGGAACCTCTTGTGTTCCAGCTGCACCCATTGCCCCTTGTCCTATCATTGGAGGTCACTGAGAAGAGCCTGGCTCCATCCTCCTGACACTCACCCTTTTCATATTTATAGACATGAATGAGGTCTCCCCTCAGTCTCCTCCAAGCTAAAGAGACCCAGCTCCTCAGCCTTTCCTCAGACCCGAGAGGGCTGGGGGTATCACCATCTCCATGGCTCTGGGCTGCACTCTCTCTTTGCCAAGATGCTTTGTCTTTGTTTGTTGTCTACACAAGAGGGTCACTATCATCTCCTCTCACTACATTTTTGTTCTTTAACAGCTTTACAAAAGTAATTACCTCCTCTTGCAAGCAAATGAACTGCCCAAGGAAATCACAGCCCTTTAATTGTCATAGTGGCAGATAGCATTTGCTGCATTCAGAGCAAATCAATGCTCTGCTCATGCTTTCAGGACAATTACTTTTCTCCCTGGATACTGCAGCAGGAGAGAGCTGAGAAAAAGCACAAACTTGGCTTCTAAGAACAGCTGCCAGGTTTTTTTATCTGCCTCTTCTACTAACACTTAAACAATCTTGCCTTCAAATTTTTTTCTCTCCTTCCATTTCTTATTTAAATTAATTCAAAGAAAAAAAAAACCAACAGAAAAATCTCACCTTCTTATAACTTGATCTCTTTATGTCCAATTGTTGTCCAGCAGGGCTGTAAATGGATATTTTAAAGTTCTTTAGTTATAAATCACACTTGATTTCTTCTTAACTCTTGCTACTTAGGCTAGAAGTTTCTTTAACAGCAAAAATACAAATCAGACTGAGAATAAAAACTTAAAAAAAGCTATGACAAATTAAAATAATGGTGACATTGCTGTGGGGAGGAAACAGCCACTGAAGTGACTGAGCTATCCAGAAACAAACATCAGCCAACTCAAGTTAGCTATCCAATGCATATTCTGCTCTGGACAAGTCTTCTTATCAAAATAAGAAATGGACATAGTCTTCATCTTAAATATCTCCATGGTTTTAAAGCCAAAAACCCAACATGCAAACCTAAAGAACAAGCTTCTTACCACATACCAGCAAGAGAACATGTGGCTGCGCAGGAAGGTGCTGGTGAGCAGGGGGAGATCTGACTTCTTTACTTTGCATTTTAAGGCATGAAAAAAGCACTGGTTAAACAATGCATCCATTTGCTCTGCAGAGAAGACAAAGGCAAGCAAGGCATGAGTAAGATGTTCTTTCAGACTGTCCTTCAGACTACTCAGAACTCCAGGATACACAGAGATCCTGGGGATGGGCTTCAGTGAACCCAAGGTGCTCCTGCTCTGTCTGAGGGAACTGGAATAGATGATCTTTCAATGTCCCGAGAGGGCTGGGGGTTTTTCTGAAAGGGCCGGAGTTTGGATACAATCATAGAATGGTTTGGGTTGGAAGGGACCTTAAAAGTCATCTAGTTCCAGCCCCACTGCCATGGGCAGGGACACCTCCCACCACACCAGGTTGCTCAATGCCTCATCCAGTCTGGCCTTAAACACCTCCAGGGACTGAGGGGGCATCCACAGCCTCTCTGGGCAACCTCTCTCACTGTCTCACCACCCTCACAGCAAAGAACTTCTTATCTCCAGCCTAAATCTCCCCTCTTCCAATTTCCATCCATTCCTCCTAGTCCTACTATCCTGGACCCTATTCAAAAGTCCTACCCCAGCCTTTCTGGAGCCCCCTTCAGGTACTGAGAAGCTCCTCTGAGGTCCCCCCTGAGCCTTCTCTTCTCCAGGCTCAACAACCCCAAATCCTTCAGCTTGTTCTCAGAAGGGAGCTGCTCCAGCCCTCCCAGCATCTTCCTGGCCCTCCTCTGGATCTACTCCAATAACTCAATGTCCTTCTTATGTTGAGGATGCAAAGATACCTTGTGGAGTCCTGCTGTCTTCAGCTTCCTGCTGAACCTCAGAGTTGGTATCTTCAGTTCTGTTTTCATGGAGTTCCTCTTGCTCCTTCAGGCTCAAATCACCAACATCCACATGTTGCAGTGGGTCAGTGGAGAAGCTGATGACAGGCTCTTTCCCTTCCGTCTCTTCTTCATCTTCAGCACTCTCCTTTTCAGCAGCATCTGTTACCAAGGGAGCTAAGGTAGGAGGACAAGATTTGTCACCATATTCCCTACAAAAGGAAGAAAAAGCATAACATAGCTTGCCATTGACTGCTTTGAACCCTACAGGACAATGAGAAAATTACAACCTACTAAAAGCAGTTGCATGGGCCATAATATTTATTCATGCAAACCATAATATTTATTTTTAACCCATCCTCCCTCATAAACTCTACATTCCCTCCATGAACTTTAGCTTAAAACTGAGCAGACTAATGGAATCAAAACACAAAGCACTGATATTCATAATCATGTAGGTTGGAAGGGATTTTTTTCAGATCATTGAGTCCAACCATCAGCCAAACTCTGACAACCCTTGTACCTGGACAGGGATTTGAATCCTTGACCCTCAGATTAGGAGTTTGATGCTCTCCCAGTTGAGCTACACTCATTTATTTGGTTGAGACTGGCACAGTTGACTATTATTAAGCAAAACTGATTCAAACTTTTCATAGAAGAGCAAAATTTTTCTGGAATAAGAGTAATGTCCTAGCTTCATTTTTATGATGGTTACACTTGGGTTGAAGGTGCTGAACCAAGTGAATAATTTTATACACATATTTCCAATGTGTATATAATGGATGGGATTCAGGACAGGCACCTGCTTCTGTCCAAAAAAATTTGGTCACCAAAAACATGTAGCTGAAACCTTCATCATGGTGATATCTAAACTGTAACTGAGTAATAGGTTGAAATGACAGGTGAACCCTATTAGGGAACAAATTTTGATTAAATACAAGACTTTTCAGACATTTCACTAAGTGCCTGCCAGTATACCCACCAGAGGTGATCCAGGTAAGTGTGGAACACAGCAAAGCCTTTCCCTTTCATTCCAGCAGCCAACATCTCTGCAGTGGACATGGTGGCAACTCCAACTGCTACTGGAGCTCTGGGAAAAGAAAAGAGGATGCAGGGTGGCACAAACTGGTCCCTTATTTTGACTTTCCCAATAGAGAGAGACAACTGTGGAGAATCATAGAATGGCTTGGGTTGGAGGGGACCTTCAAGATGATCTAGTTCCAACCCCCCTGCCATGGGCAGGGACACCTCCCATGACACCAAGTTGCTCAATGCCTCATCCAGCCTGGCCTTAAACACCTCCAGGGATTGAGGGGGCATCCACAGCCTCTCTGGGCAACCTCTTCCACCCTCACAGTAAAGAAATTCTTTCTTATCTCCAGCATGAATCTCTCCTTTTCCAACTTGCATCCATTCCTCCTAGTCCTGCCATCACATATCCTATTCTAAAGTCCTACCCCAGCCTTTCCGTAGCCCCCTGAAGGGATTGAGAAGCTACCATGAGGTTCCCCCTGAGCCTTCTTCTCTTCAGGCTCAACAACCCCAACTCCTTCAGCCTGTCCTCAGAAGGGAGGTGCTCCAGCCCTCCCATCATCTTCACGTCACCACCAAATTATGTCTGACCATCCTAGAATGCTATCATTTGTTAGAAAAAAAATTACTCTGTTTTAAAAATATATCTAGTACTTGCACCCACAGGTCCAAGAGAACTGATTTTCAGAGCTCTCCACCCAAGCTCATGCATATCCCAACCCAGAAACTTCAAGGGATATTTGATTTGCTGTAAATTGCTTAAGATTCACAGTGCATCAAATGCTTTTTAAAGATTCAGAGTGCATAAAATTTGCTGTAATTGCTTATGATTCACAGTGCATCAAATGCTTTTATTTCCTCAAGTCCCCCAGAGTCATCCTGAGGAAAAACAGCTCTGTTTCATTTTTAGTTTCTAAGGAAAGATATGAACAAAGAGCCCCCCCCGTACCTGTTTCCCAAGAGGGTGACAGCACAGAGCGTGCCCCGCTCTACTTGAGGGAAGCCAGAAGGTGGCACTACAACTCCTGGCAGCATCAGATCTGAAGAGCAGAATAAAGAGACATCCATTTCTCAATGAAACAGCCACCAGCACCTCCGCCCCCATCCCTCCTGTTACTCAGCAAAAACACAAGCCTGCCAGCAGCTGAGACACGCCAGATCAAACACGACTCTGTGTTTCTCCCGCTAAGGCAGTATTTCTTCCTACCACCCCGTGGAGTAAGGGATCTGATTCATAAAGGATGCTGGGCACATCCCAAAAAGCTGCAGGCACGCTGAGAATGCTCAGCCCTGCTCTGCCAGGAGAGCTATGAGAGCATTGCTCTTCATTAATGAAATTGAAAGAAACAAGGAGATGTATTTTGGAAATCCCTGTCCCAAAGTGAAGTTATCCCAGCAGCTCTTTAGCTGAAGAGAGAATCTACCACTGCTGACCCAGCCCTATTGATCTGGCAATAGCTGTGCTTAGCTCTGAGCTCTCCTCAGCCTCAGTCAGCTCCCTGATGTCTCTCTGCACAAAACCAGCACACCTTGAATGTTTCCTTCCTTCTGCTTTCCATATCTGGGCTGAGCAGACTGGCATCTGAATACAATTTTCCATGCTGGGTGGACGTCACCACCAAATTATGTCAAGAACATCTGCTCTCCCTCACTGCAGCTAAAATTGTCTGGAGCTTGCAGTCTCATGGGCTGACCTGTGCTTGAAGGCATCTCTCACAGAATCACAGAATGGCAGGGATAGGAAGGGATGATCATAATTTCACTTTATTTTTCCTCAACCTCACAGATTTAACATGGATGCTGAAAACAGCCTAGAGTGTTTTTCCTTTCCACTCACTGTCACTAGTTTCAGCAAGTCTAGAATGAACTCTGCAAATGCAAGGAAAGCTCTAAGTTTCTGGGAACACAAATCACATAAAAATCTTAATTGTGACCAGGTAAGTAGAACCTGTATATTGTGTAAGCAGCCAGATACTTGAATTCACAGAAGAGATAGAAAAAGCACCACCTTATTTCTCCTCTATGTAACTGAATGCTCCCTAAATCTGCTCCCCCATTCCATGTCCAAAGCTCTGGCTGATCTCATCCCCTTCCTCCTCTTTCTGAGATGTGGTTCTACCTCTCCTCTTTGCCTTTGTTGGCCATTGTCTCAGTGACCAGCTTCTTATCTTTAGATCCTACCCAGAGGTAGCCTGGTTGCCATGGGAGATGAATGACCTGAAGCTCTCTTTCATCAATGTCCTTCCCCCATTAGCAAGGCTTTCCTTTTTTATTTATTTTTTTTTTCCCTCAGAAACTAGGTCACTACAAGTCAGCAGCAAAGCTTGCTCTGATGTTTATCACAGCTACACACTCATGGACTTTATTTCTCATGAGCCAAAAATGTAAACAGAGAGGCTTGAGCTCTACTTTAGGTCCTGTGTAATGGCAAAAACACATCTCTTCCTACACTTAGGTTTCCTTTTACAGACTGAGGCTGTAGTGGCTGCAGTTCAGTTTTTTTCTGGTTGAGCAGCTCTGCAATTTAAAGTTTATAATGACCTGATTCTCATGAGTCTGAACTGCACCCAAAGCAGGTTTCAGAAAATAAGACTCCTTCCTTGTCAGGCTTGATCCATAATTAGGTGGTAGAGCCAGTAATCTAGGAATTGAAATCCAACCTCACTTTCACAATTTACTTGACTGTGATTACAACTGTTCATTCCAATATAAATCACAGAATATCAGGGATTGGAAGGGACCTCAAGAGATCATCTAGTCCAATCCCCATGCCAGAGCAGGAACACCCAGACCAGGTCACACAGGAACTCATTCAGATGGGTTTTGAATGCCTCCAAAGAAGGAGACGCCACAACCTCTCAGAGCAGTCTGTTCCAGTGTTCTTTTATCCTCATCTATCTGTAGAATCATAGAATCAGAATGATTTGGGCTGGAAGGGACCTCATAGATCATCTAGTTCCAACCCCCCTGCCATGGGCAGGCACACCTCCCACTACACCAGGTTGCTCAGTGCCTCATCCATCCTGGCCTGAAACACCTCCAGAGAGGGGGCAACTTTCTACAACATCACCATAAATTAGAATGATAGGATGTGTTGAGTTGGATGAGAGCTCAAAGACCATCTACTGCCACCCCCTGCAGTGACAGAGACATCCTGCACTAGATCAGGTTGCTCACAGCCTCAGCAACCCTGGCCTTGGATGTCCCCAGGGACAAATAGGGCCTCCAACACCTCCCTGAGCAACCTCTTCCAGTGTCTTACCGCCCTCATGGGGAAGAACTTCTCCCTCATGTCTCATCTAACCCTGCTCTGCTCTAGTTTCAAACCACTGCTCCTCATCCTGTGGTTCCATACCCTGGCAAACAGCCCCTCCGCAGTTTCCCTGGAGCCCCTTCAGGTCCTGGGAAGCTGCAATTATTTTGTGACCACTGATTCTTTATACTTTTAAAAATTTCTCTCTTTTTTTCCCCTATCTTTTGCCCCTAGGAAAAACAACATCAAAAAAGCCCCAAGGGCAACTGACCCCTTGCGGTGCAACAGGAAGTCCCAGCAATCTTACCTGCTCCTCCTGCTAATTTCTGTAGCACTGGGGGCCATGTTGAAAAAGCTGGGAGAAGATCTGGGTAGACCCACAGAGTGTACACTGTCCAAAAACAAAAGTTCTCTAGCTGTTACTCATTCCCATATGCAAGACTAAGCAGTACAATACTAACAGCAACTAAACACTCTGCTCTCACTTGGTTAATGAAGAAATGTGAAGTCAGAAAAACCCTACAATAATTAGATGTGATGCAGAAAAATAAACTTCTATTTAATTCAAGATCCTGAGAATTATTATAAGGGATACAGATAAATGTTTGCAGCATTTTCCCTAAATCAAAGAGATTTGGAGTTAAACTGGTACTCCAGCAGGGAAGAATTACTGGGTATGAGAAAAAATACAAAAGCAATTAATTTCCTAATTCCAGGGCTGCCTGGAAATCGACATCATGCTTCTTGGGTTTAAGCCCAAAGAGAGAAAAAGGGCTAAGATGCCACACTATAACTTAAAAACTTCTTTTTTTTAAGTCTGAGCATCTTAATTTCTTCTTTTTTTTGCAGAAAGAATAAAGAAATGCCACTGATTTTGTAGAGGTGCTGGGAGAATAGATGCACTAAAGGATTACAAAGTGTACTGATATGATAGTGGTAACTATTGGACTAGATGATCTCTCCTGGTCCCTTCCAACCCTGACAAGACAATATTTTAGGGGAAAAATCAGAGTCCAGTAAGAGGAAGGATCATTCCACCCCCCCATACCTGTTGGATAGAGAGTCTTCTCAATTTCAAACAGCAGTGGGTTCCTGTTATTCATGTAAACAGTGATGGCCTCCCCTTTGTGAGAGTATATTTTGATGACATTGAGCTCTTCCTTGTTGGGAATAAACTCAGCCAATTGCTCAGCACTAAGGTTAGGAAAAGCAGTTGCAACATCACTTCGTAGTTTCCTCCTGCAATGATAAAATCACAAGGGTTTTAAAAGCTGTTGTGACCATCCCTCAAAATAATCCCATGATTTCTTGTTACAGTCTTGTTGGCAAAATTCCTACTTTTTCACAGAAGATAAGTTGAAGTGTTTGTGTCCAGGTCTACAAACCACAGTGGAAGAAAAATAGTAAAGGGTAAAGATGGTTGCCCTGCTCATATTGTCATAGAATAGTTTGGGTTGGAAGGGACCTTCAAGATCATCTAGTTCCAACCCCCTGTCATGGGCAGGGACACCTCCCACTACACCAGGTTGCTCAATGCCTCATCCAGCCTGGCCTTAAACACCTCCAGGGATTGAGGGGGCATCCACAGCCTCTCTTGGGCAACCTCTTCCACTCTCACCACCCTCACAGCAAAGAACTTCTTTCTTCTCTCCAGCCTAAATCTCCCCTCTTCCAATTTGGATCCATTACTCCTAGTCCTGCCATCCCATATCCTATTCAAAAGTCCTGCCCTAGAATATTCTTCCTTAAAGGTCTGTCTATAGACACTGTTGCTGGTTTTGCCTGTTTTGCAGAAATTTCATTACAAATCTGTCAGGCAGGAGCAGAAGTGAAGCCAGATTTCCTTCTCCCCTCAGGTTTAGTTGGTGTTTAAGACACAGTGTCTGGCACATGGGGTGCTCTGTGGACATTCTGGGATTCCAATCCAAAATGGAATAATTAATTTCATTGAATCATAGAGTTGAAAGGGACTTTCAAAGGCCATCTAGTGCCACCTTTTGCACTAGATGAGGTTGTTCAGAGCCTCAGCAAGCCTGGCCTTAGATGTTTCCAGGTTTGATGAGGTCTCCACCACCTGTGGGATGTCTCCAAGTATTGATCTAAGGCCAAGCTGGACAAGGCATTGAGCAGCCTGATCTAGTGGGAGGTGTCCCTGCCCATGGCAGGGGGGTTGGAACTTGATGATCTTGAAGGACCCTTCCAACCTGAACGATTCTATGATTCTATGATTGTTGGGACCTCCACCATCCTCTGGGAAGCCTGAGCCAGTGTCCCACCACCCTCATGGGGAAGAACTTCCTCTTTTCTCCTCTTTTCACAGAATCAGAGCTGAAAGGGACCTTCGAAGGCCATCTAGTGCCACCCTCTGCAATGACAGGAACAACCTGCACTAGGTGAGGTTGCTCAGAGCCTCAGCAAGCCAGGCCTTGGATATCTCCAGGCTTTGACGGGGCCTCCACCACCTCTCTGGACACCCTCATTTTCGTCCAATTTATTTCGAAAAGCGCGTTTCTCATTCAAAATATCGTTTGATCACAAACAGAAGGTGAAAGCAGCTCTCGGTGTCTGTTCAAGCCGAGCTCCCGGGACACCGCGGCCGACACCGAACCGCGGCGACCCCCGGCCCGAGAGGGCCCGGCCCAGGGCCTCAGACGGAACCGAGCCGCTCCCCCCTCGGGCCCGACACTCACCGGTCGGACCCCTTGATGGCGGTGTTGGATCTCACCCGGAACGCCTTGGAGAACATGGCGAACCCTCTCCCCGACCACCACCACCGCCGCTTCTGGTGCTTCCCCTCCCCTCAGGCCGCCATGGCGCCGTCCCGCCGCCCTAAAGCGTCCGGCTGGAAACCTCCTCCCACCATCCCTCAGCTTCTTCCCCTCCGCTTTGTTCCGCGGGGAGGAGAGAGAGAGAGACGCCGCGAAGGACAAAGAAGAAGCGATGAAACGCAAAAGTTTTCGATCTAAAAATGCTGCCTGAAGTGAACTC
>VZTY01020449.1:0-27071 GCA_013400935.1 Turnix velox
AAAATTTCCTTAGATTCATAAATCAAAAAAATACACAATTTCTTACTGGTAGAGTATGAGAACATAATACTATATATATAATAAATAATCATATTCTCTGTAAAGCAAATTCTGTGAATGTGAATTAAATAATGACTGGGCTAAAATTCTTTGTAGAAAAATCACAACAGTTAATTTTGCTTTTTTTATTTTCCACTTACCTCATTAATTCTGAAGCTGAGAATTAGGGTTGCACTGTGTTAAACTCTCCCTTAAGGGAAGCAGAAAGAAAAAGTTATGGAATATCTGTTTTCTGTGATCAAGGGACAAAAACTGTGCAGAAAAACGGATGAAATTCTGTTTAGTTGAGCTTACCCTTGTAGCAGGTTTCCCCTTTTTTATGCTTTTTTTGAGTGAACTTGGCCTTTATTGCCCATGATGTAGAGGACAGCTGTAGAGATGGATAGTTTTTAGGCTGTGTTGCTCAGATATACAGGGGGTTTTGGGTTTTGACTGCAATGTTTCTGTGCTTTGGCTTTCCAAGGTGCAACATGTGATGTTGGTTAAGACCCTGCTGTGGAATGCTGACATCCACACAGGAGTTCATATAGATTTATATGAAGTTCTTAAAAAAAAAAAAAGAAAAGAAAATGCACACTCAACTTTTATTTTGCATTCAAAGAGAAGCTCAGCTGTCCTGTGGGTGACAAACTGCTTTTCATTTTAAACTTTGGGATGAAAGGGAAAGGGATGGCAGGGTAGAACTATACCCTATGACTTGAGAACCCCATAAGGTGTTTGTATGGGGTAGAGGCAAGTGAACACAGCATCCTACTTAACTGCTCCAGAAAAGAGTGTTTCCTAAATTCAGATTTCTTTAAAAAAAAAAACCAGTCCATGGAGCCTTCTTCCTCCTACAGAGGGGATGAACTTCTTTAAGCCTTTCTGATATTTCTATGAGCACAAAGCAAAAAGAAAGATATCCCTGGAGGTGCAGTAGGGAAGGAAAAAGATTTACACTAGGGTTGGGAATAAGATAAAACTCTCTGAGTATCAAAAGCTCTCTCCACAAAGGAGTTCTAGGCTGAGGGACTTTCAGTAGGAACATTTCACAGGTGGAATATTCCAGGGGAGGAATCACTTTCCCAAGCCATGGATCAGTTACAGGACCAGCCTTGCAGAAAATGTGGCAGCACCTACCCTCCCTGAACTCACTGACCCAATTTCTGCACATAATCCCCTCAAATCTTGCCCTTGCTGTAGGGTCTGCACCTGTAGGGTGCCATATTTCCTTCCTTGTTCTCCTTTTAACTGGTTGAATTTTGAGGAGACAGTGGCAGGACAACCACAGGACAGCATGAGGGCATGGAAAGTGGAAGCCATGTGTCAGCCATCTGTAACCCCCCCAGGTCCCTGACATCTGCTACCCACATTCCTGGGGTTTTATGGCCAAATCTTCTCCTGAGGTTCCTGAGTGGGCTGTGCCTTGCAAAAAAAAGAGAAGGCAGAGCTGTTGCTCTTGGGCTTCCTCTATCTGGGAGGCAGGATGAGACATTCCCACCCTTCCCACTCTCTTTGCTAGCTTCTGTTCTTTTCCTTTTTGTGGTATAAACCCCCCTTTGATGTGGTTTTAGGGCAGTCCCTGGCTTTTGGGTGGCTTTTGGGACTCACAGCAAGAGGAGGAAGATGGGCATCAGCACTGTGGCTCTCTATGGAAGAACTCCTCACTTTGATCTTTCTCCTTTCTTGGTATTGCCATAAGGAAAATGTCTAACCCCCCCACCTACCCCTCCTCCACCTTCACCTGGAGTTCAGATTCTCTCACTGGTGGAGGAAATCAAAGAGATTTCCTGGATGAGAAAGTCAATTGCTATAAATAAACATGTTTCCTTGCACTTGGACAGTTTGCAGCTCTGCTCCTCAAGGCAGATACAACTGTTTTCACAGTTTGTTCCCAGGCTGAGACTTTAAAATCCAAAATTATCCTGAATATGTTAAAAGCCAGGCTGGAGAGAGGAGTTTGTCCTGTGCTGGCTGCAAGCCATAGCTCTGTGATGCTTGTAATGACTAGTTTTGCTGTGTTATAGATTTTTTTCTGCTCAATAGGTAGCTGAAATTAATGAAAATTAAGTTTACTTCCACCATCACCAAACCCAAATTAGGAGGACCCACCATGCAGAAGACTCAGTGAAGTGAAAGTTTGCTTTGGTCTTTGTAGAAATGCCTGGACCACAAAGTCATCTTACAGATCAAACCTAAAAAAAAAATGAATTCCCATAATGTAATGCAAATAATCCTGGTACTTTTCTGATCTCAAAATAAAAGTACACCAGGCAAATAATTTTCCAGAAGTCAATGAAGCTACCCCACTCTTCCATGAGGCTACTAAAGGAGTCAATAATCCCAGTGGCTGGTTGAATGTGGTAAAAAAGCATTTTTAATAGCACTTTTAAAGCTTCCCACTTGTCTAAAAAGCCATTTTGCACAATATTTCTTTTTACTTGTAAAGCAAAAAGGGAATAGGAGCTTTGTAATGAATAGGAGCTTCAAATCATTGCACCCTTCATGTAATAATTTTTATTAATTAGTTCTAAGAAGTGTGTGGACTATCTGTAACAAGGAGAAAATATTGTTCTGCATCCCTGGCTGTGTATTTCTAGGTAAAAAGTCAGAGGAAAGGAGTTTGAGCTTTAGCCTTATCTAAACTTATCTGCAAAATAGACTCAGCTGTAGTTTTGAAAGACAGAGACAAATAGTGAGTTTAACCTCAGGAGGAGCTTGGGCTCTCCCTAATCTCGCCCTGCCACAGAGCTGAAAGTGGAAGCCCTTTGAAATGTTTTTACAAAAATATTTACTTTTTATTAAAATTAGGGATGGGGTGAGATTAACAGGGCTTTTCCTCTCCCTTTCTTTTTAACCTTGCAAACATTTTAAACATGAACCTCTGCAGGTCAGCCTGTCCTGGTGTGTTTATCTGATGCTGTCAGAGCAAACTTCAAATATCTCCAGGGCTGCAGCTTAACTCCTTGAGCACGGGGCAGCCTTTTTTAGTTTGAAGTTGCCTAATTAATAGCTCACTCCTCCAGCAAACAGCTCTGCATCAGCTCAGCTTGCTTTCTGCGGCAATTTTTGCATGATTTTCTGAATTAAAAGAAAGTAAGGGGAGCACGAGGGGGAGCAGAGAAACTGCAGAATTTGGACATCCCTAGAATGATGAACTGCTTAAAGCCTGAATCATAGAATCATAGAATAGTNATCTGCTTCTCCCACTCACTTACTGATAAACCCCATGAGCTTTTGGTGATGAATATTGGGATACAGAGGCTGGGGAGAGAAGTGAGCACCCAATCCAAGAGTCATAACCACAGAAATATTCCCTGTTTCCAGGGATTCTTGGTGCAGATTTGTTAAAGAATATGAGAATCATACAATTCTTGGAATGGGAAGAGACCTTAAAAGGCCATCTAGTCCAACCCCTTGCAGTGACAGGGACATCCTACACTAGATGAGGNCCTTGTCCATCTGCTTCTCCCACTGACTTACTGATAAGCCCCATGAGCTTCTGGTGATGAATACTGGGATATAAAGTCTGGGAAGAAGAGTGAGCACCCAACCCAACAGTCTTAACCATAGAAACCTGCCCTATTCCCAACCTTGCTATTCTTGATAGTATAGATTTGCTAAAGAATATGAGAATCATACAATTCTTGGAATGGGAAGAGATCTTAAAAGGCCATCTAGTCCAACCCCTTGCAGTGACAGGGACATCCTGCACTAGATGAGGTTGCTCAGAGCCTCAGCAAGCCTGGCCTTGAATGTCTCCAGGGATGGAGCATCCACCATCTCCCTGTTCCAGTGTCTCCCCACCCTCATGGAGTTGAGGTGTTCAAGACTAGGCTGGACAGGGCACTGGGCAGCCTGGTCTAGTGGGAGGTGTCCCTGCCTATGGCAGGGGGGTTGGAACTCGATGATCTTTGAGGTCCCTTCCAACCCAAACTATTCTATGATTCTATGATTCTCCTAGATGGATTGACCTTGAGACTCCTTGCTCCAGTAGTTTCAGAGGAAAGCATTTTCTGAGGCTGCTTTGCTAAGTGTTTGTCCTGTTGCTGCTGCTGCTGAATTACAGAAGGTGCTTTGCACTGCAGCTCAGCCATGGAAACCCTGCCCTCAAACATTTTAACTCATTCCCACAGCCTTGAGGAAAGCCCAAGCCAGCTGCTCATCTGTCTTAAATAAAGAGAGGCAGGTGGCTGGCTGAAATTTACATTCAGTTTATTTACTTCTTTCTTTTGTAGCTTTAAAGTCTGCGATTTTGTTGCCATTACATGGATTTTAATACTAAATACATCCCTTCCAACTAGTAACAGTGACTGTGAAATGTACAGGATGGGGTAGGACTAGGAGGAATGGATGGAAATTGGAAGAGGGGAACATTTAGGCTGGAGATAAGAGAGAAATTCTTTATGATGAGGTGGTGAGACACTGGAAGAGGTTGCCCAGAGAGGCTGTGGATGTCCCCTCAATCCCTGGAGGCGTTTAAGGCCAGGCTGGATGAGGCACTGAGCAACCTGGTGTGGTGGGAGGTGTCCCTGCCTATGGAATGGGGGAGGAACTAGATGATTTTAAGGTCTCTTTCAACCCAAACCATTCAATGATTCTTTTATGTGCTGCTAATACAAAATGCATCCAAATTAAACTGGTTAGCCCAGCCCAATAGAGAAATGAGTATGGATTATCCAGTCTGGCACAGGAGCAACAGCAGTGTCAAGCTTGAATCACCCTGTTAGCTGGACAGAAGGTTGTGACTGCCAATGGAAATATGAAGAGTACAGGTTTTCAACACATTTATCTAAATAAATGGTGCCTGTGGGATGATATTCACCCTCCAGCTGTCTATCTGTGCCCATTCCTCCAGCTTGAATTGAATTTTATTATGGGGCAGGTGTTTCTGTAATATTAGAGGAGGGTTTGGAGCCTTATGAAGAACAGGTTTTAGGTGGAGGAGACTCAGAAAGGGAAAAGCTGTTGCATGAGCAGAGCAGCAGCCTGTCTTGTTGGTTTGATGTCCAGCCTGTCAGCACACACAAGGCTAAGGATGGGGCAGGAAAGGGGCTGGCTGTTCCCTACAAGGTCATGAGGAGATCTGGGATAGAAATGGGATAAATTGAGGAGGAGGGGAATCACGGGGATGTGACAACAGATGTGAAACAGTTCTCAAAAATGCCTGTTGCAATATACTAAAAATTAATTAGTCCCAATCACATTTGTTAAAGCAAAGGACAAATATTCCTTGAGCTGTTGTGGAGGTACCTTTGTGGTTTTGTTATTGTTTGACCAGATTAAACACAAAAAGAAAATACCCCTTTGAAAATTAGGTTGCTGAAACCAGTGCTGCCTCACATGCCATCCCTTCCTTCTCCCTTTCTATGCTGCAGCCTGGGTACAATTTTTTTTTCACAAGTCTCTTCCTAGAGGGTTAGAAGAGGTAAACCAGGAATTTGGCCAAACAAGCACCATGGGCTGAATGAGGAATCCTTGGCCAGTTTGGGTGACAAACATTTTCCACTCCAAGGTTCTCACATTAACACTTGACTTGCCTGTTTGTTTAAATGATGCACATTCACTCTGGGATATCCTTAGATTTAGGGTCAACACTGAGATGAAATGCAGGGAGAAATTCAATGAAATATAAGAAGGGCAAGTGTAGGGTCTTACATATGGGCAAGAACAACCCCATGTTAGTTATACTGATAGTGTAAGTTGGGGACTGAGCTGTTAGAGAGCAGTGGAGGGGAAAGGAACCTGGGGGTCCTGGTGGACAGGAGAGTGACCATGAGCCAGCAATGTGTTCTTGTGGCCAAGAAGGACAATGGCATCCTGGGGTATTAGAAGGTTCAGTAGGTGGAGAGAGGTTCTCCTGCCCCTCTGCTCTGCCCTGGTGAGACCACAGCTGGAGTGTTNGCATCTCCCTTGTGAGGAAAGGCTGAGGGAGCTGGGGCTCTGCAGCCTGGAGAAGAGGAGACTGAGGGGTGACCTCAGTCATGGCTAGAAATATGGACAGGGTGAGGGTGAGGAGGATGGAGCCAGGCTCTTCTCAGTGACATCCAGTGATAGAACAAGGGGCAATGGGTGCAGCTGGAACACAGGAGGTTTCACAGAAATAGGAGAAAAAACTTTGTGGTGGTGAGGGTGAGAGTAGAGTGTCCCAGGCTGCCCGGAGAGGGTGTGGGGTCTCCTTCTCTGGAGACATTCAAACCTCTCCTGGACACCTTCCTGTGGGACCTGATCTGGGTGTTCCTGCTCTGACAGGGGGATGGGACTAAATGATCTCTTGAGGTCCCTTCCAACCCCTGACATCCTGTGATCCTGTGATGGCCCAGTTTGACAGGTTATTTACAAACATTAACAAAGGGTTCTTGTGTCTGTCTGGGCAAAACAACAGAAAAGAGAAGCTATGCCATGATGCTGCTGCCTTGCAGCCAGGGGTGAGAGGGAAGCAGAAGCCAAGGCTCCTGGTGCTCTACATGCTGCTGCCTTTTACACCCCTTCCCTCATTCTCTCCAATTTCCACATTTTTTCAGTCTCCTATCTAGACTTTCCTCCCTTCTGCACTTTCCCTTCCCCTTAGGCTGTGTCTGCCCAGTAAGGAAGGAAAACATCTCTGGCCCCTCTCTGAACGTGACCTCTCTCCTCAGAGAATTTCAGCTCTCCCTGGGTGCTGCACAGCTCCCACTGCTTCAGATGGTGAGATTAAAGCTTGCCCCCACTGCCTACGTGACTCCTGGCAACCACCAGCACTAAGGTTTCAACATGCCTGGAGCCAGCCAGCTCTGCTGACATGTTCAATCTCTCCATGACATTCCTAAATACCACTCTGTCCAGAATCATCCCTAGAGTCCTCAGGACTCCATGGTCCTCTCTGCTGACATGTTCAATGCTCTCCATCTCCTAAATATCATTCTGTCCAGAATCATCCCTAGAGTCCCCAGGACTCCATGGTCCTCCTGGCACATTGAAGTGCAGGCTAAATGATAAGAAACTCCAGATCTTTCAGAGTTTTCTGCTTTATGTGCTCTAACACATCAGATGGGAACTAACCTTTGACAATTAGATGACTTTATCACTTTGGTTGAGATGCTTCCATGGGCATAAAGTGGTTGAAAACCTTGAGGAACCCTTATTGAAGCTGTGGTTGTGGTTTGCCTGGAAGTCAAAAGCAAAGTTGGGCTTTTTCTTATGAAAGGAGCAGCATTGTGTTGTTTTGGATAAACTGGAAGTTTCATTCTGCCCTCGTGATATCAATTTGCTTTGGGTTTTAGCTAATTCTGTTGTGCAATGTTAAATAATGGGTAACATTCACAAAAGGCTCCAAATTCTAAATTGGTTTTGAAGGACTGGGAGCTCCACCAGCACATTGGTCTAGTTCCCAGTGTGACCAGTAAAGTGGGAGGATACAACAGTGGGAAGGTTGCTTGAGCAGTTTCCTTCAGGCATTGGGCAGAGTTTTTTTGGCAACTTCTCCCACTGCACGAGGAGGGAGGTGGGAAAAGTTGGCAAGTGTGTGACAATAAACAGAGGGAAGTTTAGTGGCTGGCTTGTGTTGATGGCTGGCTGTGGAGGAACAGTGAGCTTTGGCTTCTCCAAACTGCCCAGCAAACAAAAGCCTCTGCTGGAACTGGCTAGAACTTAGCTGTGGAATGGGCTGTGTTTGCTTGCACTAAAAGGTAGGCAGTGGGGTGTCTGTCTCTGGAGACATCCAAACCCCACCTGCAGTCTGTAGGTGACCCTGCTCTGGCAGGAATGTTGGACTAGATGATCCCCAGAAGTCACTTCCAACCTTTTAATTCTTCTCTGTTGTATGTAATAAATTCCTTGGTTAAAATTCTCTTTCTGCTTTGTGTGTACCAAGAAATCACACCAAAAACCCCCATGGACCTAGGCCTGCAAGCCATTATTCACACAAATTACTTCCTTACCTTCATTGAATTACTCATCTGAATCCAAATTTGCAAAATCTAGCCTTACTGTTGTTGAGAAACTCCAAATTTTAAAGAAAAAAAGGGGTGGGACTAGATGATCTCTCAAGGTCCCCTCCAATCCCTGGCATTCTGTGATTTTGTTTCATGCCAAAAAACACTAAATAATTTTAAAAGTAACTTTCCTTATAGCTTTCAGGAGAAAGATGAAAGTTTTATCTAGACCAAGCTGTGGGGGTTTTTTTCTTTCTCATTGCACATCCTTTTGGATAATAAAAACTGAAAAATTCCAAAGAGCATCTTGTGTTGAGAACAATAAGTTGTGAATTAAGGAAGATGCTAGAGATGGAGCTGTGGCAGCTGTGCCAAAGATGACATGGTTGGCTGCTGACTCCAGCCACATTTTTGGAGCAGGTGGGTTGACTCATTCTCTGCAGAAGCATGAGGAGAAGAGCTGGCTGGGCTCCAAACCCAGGGCTGACCCAGCTCCATGGCTTCCTGGGGACTGTGAGGTTGAGTGATCCACGTGGAAATGCAAAGTGTTGCTTCCACATGATATTCCAGAGGGATTGGCTGTGATCTGTCCCAAGGTCTGCAGGACATTTACATCCCACCTGCATGCTGGCAACTTTATTGTGATTGCAAAAGCAGCAGCAGCAGCCCCTTTGCTGACCAGGTTTTTGGGGTTTTTTCCTGAGAAAGTTGCTGGATGCTTTTTCCTGTGATTCCCAACTGAGGTTTGGAAAACACGTGTCTTTGCAACACATTTTGAACATTGTTGCCATTTTTATTGGGGGTTGTCAGTGGTTGTGTCAGTGTTTAGCTCTCTCCTCTGTTTGCTGGTGTGTCATAAACATCTCCCTCAGAAACCTCCTGCTTACCATCTTACCCCAAAATGATGTCTGTTATAGAGTACACATTTATGGGAGAAAGCCTTCAGACAGCTCTCTGTATCAAGACGAGATATTAACATTTTAACTTTATGGTTTATTTCTCTTTCCTAAATGTGTAACTTTTTAGCCATCTGAGAGGCAGGTGGGTACAATGTAAATGTTAGTTCTGAGAACTTGCTGGAGTGGGTCCAGCAAAGATGATAAAGGGTAGAGAGCATGAGTCTCTTGAGGAGCATAATGAGGGAACTTTTGGGATTTTTTGGCATGGAAAAGAGGAGTTTGAGAGGACAATTCTTGCTCTCTGCAAAAACAGAGGAGGCTTGGTTCCATTTCCCAATTTGCAGGTGATAGGACAAGGAAAAATCCTCGAGTTTTGCACCAAGAGCTTAGACAGGATATTAGGAAACATTTTTACAGTGAAAAGGTTATTAATCACCATCCATGATAGGGTTTAAGAAGCAGGTAGACATAGAGCTTAGAGATATGCTTTAGTGATGGCTCTTAGCAGAGGCAGGTTGATGATTAGACTCAAATATCTGACAGATCAAATCCAACCAAGGCAATTCTGTTATTCTGTACCTGCCTCCCCTTCCCCTCTCTTTAAATCCCTTAGGGAAAGTTTGGGAGAACCCACAGGCCTTGCAGAGATGCCTCAAAGTGAACAGTGAGAGAGGATGAGAAGACTCTTTTACAGGAAGCTCTTTTCCTTCAGCTCCCACAGGATTCAATGCAATTAGCTGTTAGTGTTGCTACCTTCATTATTTTTTAAAGTAATAAGTTGCTGGGGTTTGGGATACCCAGTGTCACCACAGTCAAAACCTCCAGAATTCAGTGAGCATGCCCAATTGCTCAGCAAAGTAGGATGGAAGCCAGAGGGATGCTTTCTGGGCTAGTTCAAGTTCAAGGAATACCTTTTGCCAACCTGGCATGTATTTTTGTCCCTTTCTAAAATAGAATCAGGAGGTGATGAAGGACCATGACACAATATCCCTCCATTCCTCCATAGACAACAAATCCACAAATTTGTGTAGGCTGTTGGCAAGTGGTAGAATAAAGGAATATATAGGNCTACCTTCATTATTTTTTAAAGTAATAAGTTGCTGGGGTTTGGGATACCCAGTGTCACCACAGTCAAAACCTCCAGAATTCAGTGAGCATGCCCAATTGCTCAGCAAAGTAGGATGGAAGCCAGAGGGATGCTTTCTGGGCTAGTTCAAGTTCTAGGAATACCTTTTGCCAACCTGGCATGTATTTTTGTCCCTTTTTATAAAATAGAATCAGGAGGTGATGAAGGACCATGACACAATATCCCTACATTCCTCCATAGACAACAAATCCACAAATTTGTGTAGGCTGTTGGCAAGTGGTAGAATAAAGGAATATATAGGAAAAAAATATATAGGAAAATATTAGGAAATAGTCACCAGACCTCTCATGATCCCCAACAGCAGTAGCTGATGTTGTTGCTGGTCTCAAAATGCCCAAGAGAAGCTGGATCTGCTCTAGAACTTCAGTGCAAAGATGGGACTTCTTTTTGGAAGTAAAGATAATGATGGCAGCCCGGAAATAAAGTTGCTTTAGACAGGAGGACATGTTCTAAAAGCCTCATAATAGTGGCTGGTGAGGGTTGAAGAAGCTTTTCCAGTCATCCAAGACCTGTCAGGTGGGAGAACCTGAACTGATGCAGAACATGCAAGAAAAATCTCCTTGACAGGCTTTCAGTCTTGGTTATTAAAAAAATCAAAGCATCTGGATATAAATCACTGTCATCTCTACTCATTCATTCTGATAGTTTTGAATTTCATAGTAGAAAGTGTCCTTTGAAAATAATTTTGTAAGTGCTGGGTACCTGTGATTGTATTATCCAAGGCATCTGTTTGTTCAGGCAGTGCTCTCCTTTTTACAGTGTTCTGAGTTTTTTGTGAAGCCCAGTCAATTTAAAAAATCAAAGCATGTGGATATAAGTCAGTGTGATCTCTGGAAGGTTCACCTTAAGAAGCTGCTTCTCAGCCTCTTCTTCTTTTTGCTCCCTTTTGCTTCCAGGAGTGATTTTTTCTAAACCTGACAGGGATATTTGGAATGGGAAATCAAGATGTGAAGGAAAAATGCTTGGTGTGGTTGCTGCATGGCAACACACATTCCAGCTGACAGCTAATTGCAGGCAGTGCTGGGAATGAACCTGCTTATTTCTGCAGAGAAATCTTTTCCACAAAGTATTATTTTACTTCACAGAGCCAAGGGGCAATCTGTGACATCACTGCTAATAGATATTTAATGTTGTGTTAATAAGGGATGGTAAAAGATGGTGTGGCTTTATTAACTTAGCCTACAGATAGAGCATGGACCAGAACATCAATCATAAAAATTCCTCTATTGACCTCCCAAAGGCACAGGCTCCTCCAGCCTTATTAATCCCCACAGGAATAATAATATCTCTTTTCAACAGTGAGAACCTAAGGCTTGTCTTGGGTTTAGCTGATGGATGGTTTAACTATTTTTTTTTTTTTTAATTTCTTTAAGAGAAATAACATCCCTCTCCCTTTCTGAGATCAGGCAGAGTCTGAGAGCCTTTGCTGGTGTTGTACTGAGCCCTCCCTCTCATAAATACCAACTTTTCAACTTTTTCCTCCTCATGACTCTGCTTCTAACATATGGAAAGTTCATTGCTCAATACAATATGGCCAGGGCTTCCTTCTCCTCTACGTTGTGTCCAAGAGTGACATAAACAGGGTGAAATCATAACCTCACATTCAATAAGACTGCAGGAGTATCAGCCAGTTGGAGCAAAGTTTCCAGAGGGTATGTGGACATCTTGCATTTGTGTTTTTGCAAATACACACTGCTTTCAGCCTCTCTAAATCACAAGTGTTAAAGCTAAAGCTCATCAGAGAAAATACTCAGGGCCTAATTATTTTTGCCAGTGTATAAAAGGTGTGTGTGTGGGGGTGTTCTTGGCTGTTCTGGAATCCTCTGCATGTAAACCTTGGAGAACCAGGTTTTGCTTCCTCTAAAGAAATTTCTGATAAATGAACAAGAAATGGTCTGGCACAGCTCCTCACTAACTCCTTTTTTTCCCAGCACCTGTCTGTTTTTAAGATAAGGGAACAGAGCTGTGGAAAAGGAGATGTGCAGAAGTATTTCCCAACTCAGTTTGTTTTTTTTTTTCATTAAAACATTTCCCTTCTTTGCTTTTTCTGGGATCTTCATTCCAGAGAGACACCTCCTTTGTTTCCCTTCTAAACATATCTGTTTCCCTTCTAAACATTTCTATTTGCTCTCACAAAAAATAGCAGAAACTGAGTATAATGTATATAGTAGGGTCAAAGTTTTCTGCCAGCAAACATAGTCTTCTCTCTTTATTAGGTGAAAAAACCAGTATGAGCTGGATGCCCTCACAAGCCAGTGAAGTATAATAGAGAACATAACTAAATCCCACACTTCTGAGCTTTATTAGGATAAATTAAAATGATTAGTAAGGCCGTGCAAAGGGGCTCAGCAGCCCACAGCACTGAGACTCAGCAACACAAATAGCTGCAGGAGATTTCTTCTTCTTCTTCCCTGACCTTTCAATTCCTAATTTGTGGCCATCTCCTGGGCTCTGCCAAGGATTTGACGACCTTTCCTTGGACTGAAAAATAAAGAAATAAATTAAAACCTCCCTTTTAATTTGAATTATGTTTAGGCATTGAGTGGAATACACAGTTGAGGGGGGCTGAAACCAGTTAAATTGCCCTGAAGAGCAAAAGAATAACCACAGGTATTTTATTCACTCTGCCTTTTCCCACTCCTCTGCTGCTTAGAGAAAAGGCACTTTTACATCCATTTCCACAAAACCCAAGTGAGCACCAGCCCCAACAGAGAGCCCTTGATTTTGTTCTCTCTTTAGGCAACTTTAGAAAAAAAAAAAAAGCATTTAGCTGGGTGCCACGAAATGACTTCATGGAAACTGCATGGCTTCAAATCCAACCCCAAGGACACAGAGGGAAAAGGGAAAAGGCATTCCTCCTGCAGTCCAAGTTCTGGGAGGGTGGAGAGAGAAGGCTGGAGGTACAAACCCAATGTTCAGAACCAGTAAATCAGACTTCAGTGCAATATCTCTCCCTCCTTTCTGCACAAATCTTTTGGCTGAAAGCAGTACCTGGGCCTCTTGGCCAGTGGCAGGGGCTCTGGGGGAACTGCAGCCTGTCAACAAAATAAATCTGCTTGGAAAACAAAGCAGGGGATGAATTAGCTGCTTTCCCTCTGACAAAGGAAAAGTCCAGAAAGAAAAAAAATATTTTTTAAGGCAATTGGGCTGCAAGAAGACTCCGAGGGGAGAGCAAATAGGACTGAGGGACAGTAGGTGGAGGGAAGGGGAGGGCACTTGAGTTTGGAGCCAGTTTGAAAAGCCAAGATGTGAAGTTCATAATAAGTCATGGAGGTGAAGAAGGCAGAGCTTATTCCATCTCTAATTTGAAGGTAAAGGGTGAAAGAGGGTCAGCAAAGAAACTCTGATCCATCAAAACCTTGTGCCATGGCTTGTTCTGTGGGTGTTTACAGCACGTGTAGGGATGAGAGGAGAAAACACCCAGCCCCTGTCACCTCCCCACTGCTTTTTCCTCCTGGCTTCTCCTACTTGCTGCTGTGATGTTCATAGCAAGTCATGGAGGTGAAGAAGGCAGAGCTTATTCCATCTCTAATTTGAAGGTAAAGGGTGAAAGAGGGTCAGCAAAGAAACTCTGATCCATCAAAACCTTGTGCCATGGCTTGTTCTGTGGGTGTTTACAGCACGTGTAGGGATGAGAGGAGAAAACACACAGCTCCTGTCACCTCCTCACTGCTTTTTCCTCCTGGCTTCTCCTACTTGCTGCTGTGATGTTCATAGCAAGTCATGGAGGTGAAGAAGGCAGAGCTTATTCCATCTCTAATTTGAAGGTAAAGGGTGAAAGGGTCAGCAAGAGGACTCTGATCCATCAAAACTTTACACCATGGCTTGTTTTGTGGGTGCTTACAGCACGTGTAGGGATGAGAGGAGAAAACACACAGCTCCTGTCACCTCCTCACTGCTTTTTCCTTCTCCTCCGTGCTGTCCATCCCCACAAAGTGCTGCGTGGGCAACGTGCCTGACCCTTGGACAAAGTCTCCACAGAAAATGCAAGTGTGATGGAAAGCCCTTTCCTCCCCTTGTGCTGCAGGAAATGCTTTCAGCCTGCTTCCTCCTCTCCTTTCATCTGTCACCTCCTTGTTTCCATCTTTTCTTTACCTACTTTGTTGCAGCCTGCAGAGTTTCTGCACTATCAGCTCCCACTGCCAGATCTACATTTGACAAATTCATCCAGCAGATAGTTTTATCTCTTACCCCCACAGTGCTCCATGCTTTTTAGCAGGAGTTCAGCTCTGAGAAAAAATATTTGCATTTTTCATTAATTTTTTTTGCATTTCTTTAACTCATTAATTCACTACTGTGTCCCTGGCAAATAGTGTACCATTAAAAAAAATCAATGCAACTAAACTTGGAAATCTTACCAAAAAGTCAGGTCAGAGTCCTTCAGCAAAATAACAGCTGCAAGAAGCAAGTGACACAGGCTTTAAGATGTTAGCATTGCAAAATCATGAGGAAACTGTAATTTAATTATGTTTCATTATATTCCATTAGAAGAAAAAAAATAATAATCTACTAAACAGCATTTCAAATGTCATTGCCTCAGTAAGGAAACTCTTACTGGTGAACTCCCTCATCTGTCAATTAAACATTCATAACCTTGTGCTGGAGAACTGATTTATCTAGTATTAATCATCCAATAAATGTACCAAAGGAGATAAAAATCAGTTAAAACGTTTTGCAAAATGGAAATTGCAAAATGGAACTATTCCTAATTTTAAAATATTTTATATTCTCCTAATATTTCTCCTGATATTTGAAATTGTCACTTAAAAAAAAAAAATCTACATTTTCAGCCTGTGCTCTTCCCAGAACTCTGTAGAAACAGGAAGGTCTCTGGTGCTTGAAAGATTTCTTCAGCCATTCCTCAAATGAAGCCCATTCTCTTCACTTCTCTTCCTGAGAAATAGTATAATAAAAGTAAATTTGAAGTCTGTGAATCTCAGACAGTCCTTGTTTTGTTTTCAAACTATTCTTTGGCACCAGGGTATGCACACAGGTGTAAAAATGAAAGATGGAGCTCAAAGAAGGGATGTGAAGAATTTGATTGCATGAAATTGATGGCAGAACTTCACCCTCCACACATAAATAGCATCAAATACACAAAGTGAAGAACTGGAGGGAGAAGGGAAAAAGGAAAAAAAAGGAAGAGGAAAATAAAATGTTCTGTTGATTTCAAACCAAACCAGGAGAGTTCTGGAAAACATGAAGGAAGATTATTTTCCTCTCTCCCTCATCAGTACCATTAGCTCTGCTAGATCCACTAATCTGAGGAAACTGAGCTCTAGGAATCTGAGCTCTGGATACTTAGTTGAAACTAAATGGACCCTCCAAACCATTTGGAGGTTTTTACCCATCACTGAATGCCAGAAAATGTGTCTCAGAGTACTCTGTGTTCCTGAGGAGGAGTTCTGGGGGACTCACTGTCTTATTGCATAATTGTTGGACACCAGCAACAAAACATCTGTTAGCAGAGGATGCAAACTGCAGGCAGCTCTTGTCTTGAAATCTCCAAGAAATGCAGATGTTTGGAGACTTGAAATTACTTGGGTAGAGTGGTAGGGAATGGTAGAGCTACACTGGTAGTATTATGCCTTGAATCATAGAATAGTTTGGGTTGGAAAGGATATTAAAGATCTTCTAGTTCCAACTCCCACTTCCCACTGGAGCAGGAGCCCAAAGTAATGCTGCATATCCCAAACCCTACAAGAGGAAGGTAGGACAGAGCACAGCACCAGAAAACAGAGGAAAATTAAGATATTTATTGGTGCCAGGGCTCAGGAAACACTCCAGGAAACACAGCACGAGATACTACCTAATGCCACTGAAGCCATTCTAAGAGAAAGCCTATTTGGGGTGCAGAGTTAAGAGGTAGATCTTGGTTTTGAAACCTCAACATCAGCTCCTTCAAATAACAAAAGATTCTGGGTAATTCCTAGGCAGGTTGGCTGTGGGTATTAGTGATAAGGTGAAAGTAAACCTGAATATAACAAATTCAATCTGTATTTCCTCCTCTAAAAGCACACAGAAATTAATTTCTTTGATGGCATCCTAGGTATTTCCACTATATTTAATGGCACCCTCAAAACAGTGACTTGTGTTAGGAGACATGTGCAGACATTTATCTCTGAGATAAAGGAGATGCTCCCTTTGCTAGTCCCTAGAAGCCCTAGAAAGGGGCAGGAGTAGCCAGTTGCACAATGAGGACAGCATCTCACAACAATTTTGGGTTTAGTTGAGCTTTTTCCTCTTGCTACAATGGTGCAAAAGTGAAGAACAAACCAGCTCTGCCCTGGAGGAATAAGGGATGCTGAGTGGTGCCCAAGAATATTTTAGCAAATAAAGCCATTTGGGTTTGGGTTTTCCTTTCCCTGGGAAATCTGTAAAATACTTTGGTGGGCTATAGAGCTTTGGCTGTTAAAGATCTCTGAGAAAGAACTGGCAATAATTAAAAAAAAAAAAAAGAATATTTTCTTGTATCACATAATCAGCAATGAGAAAGCACGAGGAGAAACAGGGATGATGTAAAAATCTGTCACCATAATGTGTTTTGACAAGTCTCCTCATTAACAAAATAATTACCCAAACCACTAAGTATGCAGGGAAAAAAATTATCTCTCTCAACTTTGGCAAATGATGAGCAGGCTCCTTCTCATTTCCATCAATTTTATTTTTTTTTTGCTGTGAAATGGAAGAATCTCCTGAAAGATCTCTGTAATTGCAGAGGAGCCTCCAAAGGGAGGTATCCAGAGCTGCTCTTGCTGGTGCCAAAAGCAAGCAGAGAGTTGGCAGAGGCAGCACACCCGCCCCACAAAGTACATTTTGGTCAAAAGTAGGCAATTCCACCCTGAATCCAGGGCTCACGTCCCATCCTTAGCTCATCACAGATGGGTGCCTCATGGCTCACAGCTGTCTCAAACACCCACACAGCTCCGAGTGAGGGAGTGAGGAGACTGCACTGCTTGCTGACCACTATGAGACTGCTGGTTTGGGGTATTTATTTATTTCCACCTTCACAAAACAGCACCCTGATTTCCAGCATTATTCAGGATTGTTTCTTTCTAAACCTGTATTGGGAGATAATCACTATGGAATCAGTCTCCAGGCAAAGGGAGAAGGTCCACATGGTTTAGGATTCCTTTGTGCCACTCTTTCCTAGAATCATACAATGGTTTGGGTTGGAAGGGACCTTCAAGACCATCTAGTTCCAACCCCCCTGCCATGGGCAGGGACACCTCCCACTATAGAAGAGGAGAAAAAAAAAAAGGCAAGCTGTTTCTAAGAGGCTGAGATGTTCCTGCACGAGTGTGAAACAAACATTTTCCACCCAAGGCAGGGATTGATCATGGGTGGAGGATAGGCAGGACCTCAGGAAATGGACAGCATGTTCCTCTGATATGGGTGGCCTCTGGCAGTCCCATGGACATCCTGCTGCTGCTTGCTGTTCTGAGAGCATGAGCACACTTTGGCTGTGTGTGAAAATGTTGAAAGTTGTCAAATGTATAGAATCATAGAATGGTTTGGGTAGGAAGGGACCTTCAAGATCATCTGGTTCCAACCCTCCTGCCATGAGCAGGGACACTTCCCACTAGACCAGGTTGCTCAATGGTCTTAAACACCTCCAGGGATTGAGGGGGCATCCACAGCCTCTCTGGGAAACTTCTTCCACTGTCTCACCACCCTCACTGTAAAGAATTTCTTTCTCATATCTAGCCTGAATCTACCCTCTTCTAATTTACATCCAACTGACATTCAGGTTTAAAAGAAAAGGGGAATGCCTACAACACTGTCATTCCAGCCGTGCAGAACCATCTCTTGCTCATTTCCTAGCAACTTACCAGGTGTCTTGTCCAAAAAGTGCTCTTACAACTTTCTCTGTGAGCTTATTCCACCCTCGAGTGACACCCTCTGTCAGGAATTCAAAGCAAAGAAAGGGGCAATGGTTTGAAAACTGGAGCAGGGCAGGTTTAAATGAGACATTAGGAAGAAGTTCTTCACCATGAAGGTGGGGAGACACTGGAAGAGGTTGCCCAGAGAGATGTTGGAGGACACATTCCTGGAGACATCCAAGGCTTGCTGAGGGTCTGAGCAACCTCATCTAGTGCAGGATGTCCCTGTCACTGCAGGGGTTTGGACTAGATGGCCTTTGAATGTCCCTTCTGACTCAATGCATTCCAATACTGTATGAAAAATCTTTCTCAGGGCTCAAAACAGTTTAATTTGGTTTGTTTTTCCTTAATTTCCACAAGTTTGACTTGCTGGTTATCTTCTAGAGGCAAAAGTTCCAAGTTTAATTCTGGGAAGACTTTTTTTCCCTCACCAAAAGCAGGAGGTACAGGAAATTGTAGGAGGAAAGTCCATGGAGGTGTCACCAGCACTTCCAGGCTGAAAAATAAGGTGAAAATTCCATAAAAAGAGCCATTTCTTTGAAGATGTTCCTCTCCATTTCATGCATGGGAATGACACTGTGTGTAGTTCTGGATGTGGGTTTTACAGTTAAATGCTACAAAGGGTTACTCTGACATTTTTATGGGTCTGTTTTAATGAAATGAAGCAGAATCTGCTCTTCTGAGTGATTCATTTATCCTATCAACCTTTCTATTTTGGTAAGATTAAATCAGGAAGTCGGCGTTGATCTTCCTTTCCTGGAATTCCAGTGGAACATTATTACCCTTTGTTTGGGCTCTATCACTTATTCAGCTGATAAGAGGAGACTGTGTGCCACTGCAGATAGGAAGATTCAGCACTTTAGGGTCCCTTAAGGAGCATTCTGTTTTCCAGTAAACGGCTGGACCTACAAATTCTTCAGGAAGTTACTAAAAATGATGACATTTTTTAGATCTGCAGGCATGAAACAATGTTGCACTACAATGATGTGTGTCAGCAAAGCACAAATAGTTGCTTTTTTTTTTTCTCTTGACAGTAGGAGGCATCTTATAGATTTGCATCTTGTAGTTTTTATTGCAGTCTCACAACTGCATCATGGTTTTCAGGACAAAAAAAGAACCTGGTCCAGCAGACAAAGGCAGAAAAAAGATTGAGGGTCCAGACAATGATTCTGACAGAATGAAAATTTGGGTTGAGGCACACATTCCCAGCTCTGATGTCATTTGCCATGGTTTAAACTTTGAAACTCTCACTTGAAATCTTAAAAATCAAGGTGCATTCCCAAGGAAGGCTTTAGAAATCATTTCAGGCAGGAATCCTGAGCAAGCTTTGGTGGTTGCAATGATCTTTACAATGTATGAATTAGCAGTGATGTAAAAATACACAGGATTTATTTAATTCTGGACCATTTTCTGAAATGAGAACTTACTCTATAGCAGAAATACACACAAAATGCTGCCTGAATTCTTTGAATATTACATTTGTTTTACTTCTCAGTATCCTGGCTCCTGGTGATGCATTTGAAAACTCTCTAGATTTATCTTTTTACTTCTTAGATATTCTTATTCTATTCTATGATTCTATAAATGCATTTAATTTTATTTACCTTCTCGTGGTGTTCTTTTATAGTTTATTAGGGTTTTTTTTTTTGTTAGATTAGGACAAATTCTGTCTTCACAAAGCAAGAAAAGCCCATTTGTTCTTAAGCCAACACCTGAATTTTTTTCTAACTCTCAGACTAGAAGCAGGTAAAAGTCCAGTTACATTTCTAATGCAATCCAGCTGAATCCCAAATTCTTTTTTTTTTTTCCCCCAGGATTATGTTTAGAGACTGGAACCAATTTGTCTTTCAGCATGAATTAAAGCCACAGCTCTGCTTCTCTCTGCAGCCAAAGGGATCTGATATCACATTGACCTAATCTAGAGCCTGATGGGGAAGGCAGATTTTCCAAACCACCTCAAGTGTATGTGATCAATATTCTAAATTGATTCCCCCCCAAAAAAGAAAGACAAACAGAGAGAAAAATAGATCTATAAATAGTTTATACATATCTTTATGTTTTCATCTATTTGTAAAACATGAGGTGAAGTTAAATCTAAAGAAAAAATGTACTTCTGCTCTTCCCCAGATCTATCAATATCTCCATTATAAAATTATCAATTAAAAAAATTAAATAATAAAAATTAATTAATATTCTTGTTTACAGGGGACAAATAATATTCATATTAATTTAGAGGGGGGGTTGAGGGGAGGAGTAACTAACAAGGATTCACAAAATAGCTTAGTGTCCAAGCCTAGTTATTGCAAACAAAGATGAAAAGCAGACGTTATCAAAAGTGGAGAGGGTTTATTTCCATCTGAGAACAAAGGACAAAAGACACAGTGTCTTGTCCTTTCCTTTGAGGTTTCTCTGTCTGCTCCTTCCCACTCCCTTTCCTGATAGGCTGCTGTGTTGGGCTGGAAGGCTGAGGAACATGTCAGCTACTTATTTTTGTAACAGGAACAATGGGAATAGCATCTCAATTGTTCACAGAGGTAAAAGTGATTAAAAATACCCTCTCCAGGTTTTCCTTTCTAGCTCCCATCCTCACAATGCCCTGGAAGCCATCCAGAACAAACTCTGGCTGCAGAGACACTGCATTTTTTTTACAGGAATTGGAGCACTTTGATTTATCTTTAGCATGTGAAGGAGTGCTTGTTCTTTTAAAGCCTCTGCTATATGAACCAAGAAAAAGCTAATTAGCCTTTTTAATGCATGCACTTATTTTCTATTTTAAATCAAAAGGAAAAAAAAAGAAAGAAAGAAAAAGAAAGAGGAAGTATTCATTCCTAAATCAAAGAGGTCACACAACTTTGTGGCATCACACTGTGTTTGCATGGTGGCATGTTCTAAATTAGCCCTGAATAATTAGAATAATAGGATTAAAAGGACATTAAAAGTGATATTAGACTCCTGCACACAGAAAGTTGCAGACTATTTGCAAAAGTTTTCCAGAGTTTTGAACAGGCACAGAGAACATTGATGTAAATATCCCTAGTATGCTTTTTTATCTCCTTTTATTTTTATAAAAAATTAATTCCCTGGTTTGATTTTGTGGTTGTGTTATTCAGCACAAGCTTCTTGATGGCTGAGGCAAAGATCACTCAAGTAGGTGAAACCTATTTCAGTGTCAGGGAGAGCAGATAAACAGTGCTTGGTGAGCTCTGCTGAGACAAACCCCTCATTCAGTGCCAAGGATTATTAGAAATTCATTTTCTCAGCTGACACACGGGCTTTTCATGCAGGGAGAGGGTTATGAAAAGCCCTGGCTGTTCTGAGAATTTGTACTTTGATTTGTTGCATTATCAGGCAGATCAGAAATGGATAAAGCATCAGCTTCTCATTCTCCAGAAGCTCCTCTTCCTGGCACGAGCACAAGAGTTTCAGATGAAGATCACAAAAACAGTAGCTGGAAAAGCCTGAGAATCCACCAGGCTAAAAACTAAGACCAGAATCCCTCAAACATTTCTACAATAAATGTCAGTTTACCCTTCAACCCCAATCGAGCTACACACATAAAGTTGGAGAAATTAGCTTCACATCCCTTTTTACCCTAAAATAAATGAAGCCCTTTGTAATCATGGCAGCAGCTCATAATGAGGATGAGAAATTCACTTTCAGGAGTATTAGAACAACCCATCTTAATTGTCTGAGCTTTTCTTTTTTGCTCTTTAAAGAATAGCTCTAAAGCAGTGGGTATCTCTTGACTTTTTTTTCTTTATACCATGTGATCTGAAGATTTCCATTCTAATCTAACTAACTGCTAGATAAAGCTGTTCTAGCAGAAATTCAGCATTTCTGCTAAATGCTGGGAAGAGGATGCTCAGAGACAAATCTCTTTCCTGTTTCATTTACTGTGTTTCTTCATAACTAAGGGTTCTGAGCACTGGTCATCCCCTAACCTCATGGATTTCTTACATTAATTGATAGATTTGCATTAGCTGTACAATTGTAGATATAATTTGTGATATGAGATTGTTTTCTAGATTCACAGTTCCTGCAGGAAACTAGGTGCATTTTTCTTTCAGTTCATTCACTTTCCCCTTGTTGGGAGACACTGTTAAATGTTTCACCTGCTCTTCACTTGCATTAAGGGAAGAGGAGATGAAGAAAAATGCAAAGGAAGACACTTGTACCCCTCAAAGACACTTCTTGTAGCAACTAGAAAGAGGGAAAAGGGGGGAAAGAGGTGAAGAAGTTGGCAGCAGGTGAAAGAAAGAGGCAGTACAAGCAGTACAGGTGCTACAGACATCAAGGTGAGAAGCTCTTATTCCAGGTGCTGAGCTGTTTGCACAGATTAAGGGAGAGAGGTGTTATCAAAAGGTAATGCAGGGAGATATTCTGCCCTTTGGAAACAGATGGAGCAGCCAGAACTCCTTGGTTAGGTAAAAGCTGGCCATATGTCAGGGTTTGGACTGGCTTTGAAGGCTAAGGACAAATTGTTCTCAGTCTCTCTCTGTGTATGCTCACCAGGAAGTTTCCTCCCTGGCCCACAAGCTTGCAGTGAAGCCAAGGGACTCTCTGAAAATGCAACAGAATAGGTGATAAAAGTGCCCAGCTCCTCACATACCTGCCTAACATCAGGGGAGTAAGTGACAGGTTTTGGCTTTGGCTCAGCTTGAGTCTATTGGCAATCACCTAACATTCTTCTCTTTGACACAGAGCCAGAGAGTTTCTAAAATGTTATGTTTCAAACTTACTCCTTTCAAAGGCAGCCTGTGATTTGGGGGATAATCTGGCTCATAACTTTGTGACACGTGGAATTATTGCACCCTGGGCCAAGTGGGATGTGGCTTTTTTTCTTTACAAAGAATTCAGTTCTCTTTATCAGATGAGAAATTCCATAGACTTGTTAGAATCTAGGTTTGGTTTTGTTTTTCTTTTGAACATTGCAGGATGTTTCATGTTAGGGTTTTTATTTTTTTTTTCTAAATGCTGTCACTGATTTACATTAAGGAGCTGAGAAGCAAGCATGTGGTTTCTTAGAGCCTAGGTAATTAAGTTTGTAAGGTCAACATGACATGCATGGCAGATTCTGAAGAGCTACTGGTAAATCATATGGAAAGTTCTCCACATACACCCTTCAGGTCGTTCTTTATGCTTTCTGAGTAAAAATAAAATGCCAGGAGAGCTGTGAATCTTGAAGTTTAATAGTTTTTTCTGTGCCTGGAAAAAATAGAGATTCCCTAGCAAAGAAAACTGACACTTTCTGTGCTCTAACAGTGCTCATGAGGAATTGAACTCCACTTTGAGTAATGGAAAAGGCTCCTGTTTCAAAGGAGGGAAGATTCTGGTTTGAGCATGAAAGGTGCAGGGCTTTCTATCACTCTTAATCACTGGCCCCATTGATCCCAGCACAGGTATGGCCCTGGCTGCCTGCAGCTCTCTGAACTTGGCATCAAACAAAATGCACCTTAACTCAATCAGACTTCTCTTATCCCTCTGTTGCTTCTCCCAAAACACATCATTTCTCACTGGAAAGGGCAAGACAAGAAATGATCCATACCCTTCTTGATGGGCCAGAAATAATGCTTCATATATTTAGCTGCAGAAATAATTAGGTTTCACATCTATTTAAAGCTTATTCTTTTGTACCACCCAGAGTAAATGTGGATAGATCTTTAGAAATAAAGGATCTAAAGAATCCAACAGCAAAAAAACCCTAAAAACATTAGAGCTGTGTCTTTTCCATTTTTAGAACTCATCAGATCCACAGAGGGCATGAAGCATTCCCAGGGCTATTTGGACATTTGGTGGTGATGGAGGAGGAAAGTGATTCTTCAAGGTGCATTTGTTGCTGTATCAACTCTCTTGTACAAAATATGATTTTTTTTTTAAATGTAGGATAAAGAGGATTGTTATCTGGAAGGTGAATCTGCATTGCAGTAGAATAAATTGTATTTAAGAGAGCTAAACAAGCAGCTCCTCAGTTCTTGCCCACTGGTGTGCAGCCACAGGCTTCAGAAGCCACCATTTACATCAGCAGAGTGTAAATACTTCATTGCATTTTTTATTTAAAACACTTGAAAAGCCACTGAAGGGCTGACTCTGTTGTTTTAGTGACAGAACTGTTGGGTAGTTTAATATAACTCAATTTATCAGTAAAAGCATTCTTTACTCCCTGTAACCTCTCTCTGCATTTTGAAGTCTGATGAAAAAAAAAGGGGGTATTTCAGAATATGAGTACCAAAATTTTTAAATTTATTTTGTTTTTAGTAAAAATAATACTCTTTCATGTTATCCCAGTAATGAGGAGTAGTGAAAGTCTCGTATCTCTTTTTTTTTTTTTTCAATTCATAATTTAGATATTTAAAAAGTGCTGTGGGCTAAGGTTAGATGGAAGAGATTTGCTGTCTGGAGAACAAGCTCATTTACCACGTCTCTTTGTAAAATGATACCAAGGCAAAAATAAAACCTCAAGAAAAAAAAAGAAACAGCCTTAAAAAAAAAAAAAGGGTAGCCCTTCATAATGTGACAGTGTTGAAAAATGAAAGCAAACTTAACCACTTTCCATGTTGCTTTTTCTTGTGGTCAGGTAACAGAATATGTGTCTTTGTTTTTGAAACATGCAAGGTGCTATTAACCTGTCACTCACTCCTGCCCATTATATCACCTTCCCAAATAACATCAGGCAGCACCAGGGCTCTCTCTCTCTGACACTGAGATCCAAAGAGAAGGTGCAGCAAGGAGGAAGGGGTTTTCAGCTTTTAGAAATCAACATTTAGGATCCACAACCTTAAATTTTAGGGTGAAGAACAGACACTCCAACCATCCTGTCTCTCCTCCTGGTCCCCCCACCAGGTCCCCAATCTGTTTGAGGAAGCCCAAAGAGCCACTTCTTTCTGCCTGACCCTCTCCCCTTGCTTTTTCTGGCTCTCATTCAAGTGGGGATCACATTTATCTGAGTAATATACACCTCATAAATCTTCCCTGGCTGGGTTTGTTCTTGCTGGCAGGACAGCTAGCTTCCCCCTCCACTTCTCCCATCTTTCCTCAGGCAGCATTATGGGTGTTGACACTCCTCAGGTGCCCTTAAGTGACTGTCTGCATGTAGATACCCACCTCACCCCCCCAGAAAATGCTGCTGGGATCTCTTTTTCATTTAAAATTAATAAGAGAGTGGGGCTGGGACAATAAAAGAGGCAGGCAAACTGTCAGCCTGCAAGAGGATTTTTATTAGGCATAGTCATCCCATACAGCACTCTCCATAGGTTGTGTCAAAGGCCTTCAGAAGAAACACATATTATTATCCCTGGGTAAAAATTATCTTGGTAAAAAATAATCTATTATTATCTGGGTAAAAATGAAGTATGAGAGAGGGAAGAGATGCATGAGGCTGCACAATATATTAAAACAGGACAAAACTTCAGATATTTTGAGTTTCAGCCTAGTGCTCTGTCAAGGAACAGGGCTGAGAGATCTGTGCAGACTTCCACCAGACTTGAATTTGTTCCTGAGGTTTATTAACATGTGTTTTCCTCCTTTAGCTTCACATTACATTAACAATAGCTGCTCTCCAGGCTATAGTATCAAGCCTGTACCTCCCCTGATGAATGAGGAGGTGAAATTAGCCATGGCATGTGTTGTAGTTGCCATAGTTATTGTGCTTTATTGAGTCAGGGGTTTAAAATGATTTCCTGAGTCCTGCAGATTCCCCAAGGCTAAAAGAGCAGCAAAGTCTCTCACATAATGGCTCGACTGGTCCAGGTGAACCCCTGTGCCTATTTCCTCCAGAGGAAATAAGTTTAATGAATACAGAGTTCACTTAACTAAAAAGCCTTGGATCAAGCAAGAAAAACTTTGTTCTTTGAAAGAAATTTTTTACTGTTTATAATTTTTTTTGTTACTATAATTAAAAAACAAAAAAAGGAAAAGTTTTTTATTCCTTTTAAGTTCAGCTGGGCACAGCATGGCTGACCCAAGGTATCATGCTGAAAATCCTGGCATCTCCTGTACCCTAACAACACAGCTGCTTCAGAAACTCATTTTTAACCACTGTTAGGACATGTTTAATGCACCCATCTTTCAGTTTTTATTTACTCTAGTGGGAAACTTGCTTCTTACATCTTGTTTTTGTGAAGGTTACTGTTGTGTAAAGCTGAGTTTTGGTCAGACTGGAAGTCATGTGTAAAGACAGGGGGGAAAAAAGCAAATTGTGCTATTAGAATGCTTTCAGAACTGCTGCATTTGAAGATCTATTGGCTTAAAGTAGAGGAAGTAAAATCTATTTGCTTAAAACAGAGGAACCTGCTCAAGCAGGACAATGCTGAGATACATACCCTGCCTCTCTACACACTATCATCAAGCTGTTCATCTTTTGGTCATCCTGTCATACATATTTTGGCCAAAATCATCCTTCTCCCCCTCCATTGCATGCTGGGACTCATAAACACAGAGGAAAAATGCAGGGGTGCAGATCTGGCATGGCCTCAGCCATTCCAATAACCAGATCTGCTTTCTTCAAACTTCAATTTGGTTGGTTATTTTTCCAAAGTTGAACCTCTTCTTCAAGAAGTGTAAAAACACAGCTTTTCATTGAAGGGTGGGCAAACCCATTAACAGCAGAAAATCCTGCAGCCTTCAGAAAAAAAAAAAAAGAAAAGAAAAACCATTAGCAGTGACAGCACAGTGTGGGAAAAATACATCTCCACCAATTTGTAGAAATCAAAATCATCCCATGCAAGCTGTCCCTGCTAATACTGTGGTGTTGGAATAATGATGATCTTTAAGGTCCCTTCCAACCCAAATTAGTCTGTGATTCTATGATCTTATTTTTCTTTATTCTTATTCTATGATCTTATTTTGAAACAGAATTAAAATATTTCTTTTCTCTCCTCCTACTGCTTCAGTTTACCTGGATTTATATTTTAAGAAATCACGTCTTTGTCCAGTTATGGAATATGTTTTTATTCCTCATCCTTTTGTGCATCCATGAAGTAGAGCTTTTCTTAAGTACAGTGTGAACCTGGGAATTGCATTTTCAGTCTGAACTGTTGAACCCACGGTGTCTGAGGACATTAATAAAAAGCAGACAAAAGCAAAGAGCTCACTCAGCCCTCCTTTCAAAATAGTCACTGACAATGGACCACTAGAAATAATGCAGAGGTCAGTTTTCTTATTATTTTCTGAGAAAAGAAGAGAAAAGAAGTGA
>VZTY01020450.1:0-38879 GCA_013400935.1 Turnix velox
ACAAACATTCTGTGACTTCACTGAGACAATCAGTAAGCTCCTCAACAGGTCACTCCATGAACATAAAAATGCTTGAATGTGAAGATATTTGCAAATAACTGGGGCATAGTGTCATCCTGCTGAATACTATGTTTAATTCTGTGCTCCATTTTAGTAATTAAATCTATTGAAGATGTGGTAAATGCTCCAATCAATAGAGTGTCATCAGTTCATAAATTTTGAAGTCTTGAAAGGACTGTTACATCCACTGAGTCATTCTGCAAATAATCATTTATGAAACCACAAATTTTATTACTATTTTCATATTTACTGCATAGTTTAAGTAATACCATTTGGATTACTGACAAATGATCCTCACATCTGATTTAAAGTAGGTCCTTTTTTTTGGGAATCTGTTTAGAAAGTTCCTCTTTGGAGAGAATGAGATTGTTCTCTTAAGCCTATTTTGTTCATCAGCCTTTAGACATTTAATGTGGTCACATTTATTTAGAGCCTTTCCAACAATGAAAACATCAAATTAATTGAAGTATATCATACAGAAATATGCTATGTGACTATAGCAATAACAAAAACAAATCAAACAAAATCATTTCTCTTGTGAGCTTTTCAGTGATATAGCTCAAGTTGTAATTCCTAAGTTTTGTAAATAAAAATTTTTAGTGGGATTAAAGTATTAATTTGGATCAATGAAGTATGCATGTATTGCCAAAACTGTTTTGATTCCAGGCACTGGGTTTTACTTGTAGTCATTCCTCTGTTAATAGATTTTACAAATGGAAGAAATTAAATTGTCTGAAATGATGATAAGAATCCTGAACAGCCAAAGAATACAGCATCCATCACTTCTGAGAAACTATCTTTACTGCTATAAAGGAGTAATTTTTGAAATAAATAAGGCACATTTTGAAGAGCTCAAATTTTCAATTTAGTAATGCATTTAAATTGGTGTTATTAAACATCAATTATGGCAGCAGTAGTTATAAAGTGACACTCTTCAGCTAAAAGTTTGCAAAATTCAGTAGGCTTGAAGTAATACTGTACAGTCTGTGCCCTTTTTTATCTCAGAAAACATGTATATCATCATTGTGGCAGTAGTGCAATGGTTTCTCCTTTGTCTACAGTGGTTCTTGGGGCTTGGAATTTGCTTTTAATAGCCCTTGGAGAAAAAAAGACTAGCATAAAAATAATTTTTAACATTAAGGTGGAGCAGTTATTTGGAAATTCCTGTTGTGGTGAAGAACAGAATTGTTATGACAGCAATAGAGCAAGCAATTTTTTTCTTTTTCTTAGTGTGTCAGGGTTAACTAGATTTTGTTCCAATTTTATAGTTATGGAAATTGAGGTCAGGTGGTAATGTGACTTTTGAAAGGCCATAGCTTTACAGTCAGCATGTTTCACTGTGAAAGTTGCTTTCTGTCTTCAGGAATCTGGGTGCTTGACTAAATCTTCATATATCAAAAGTCCTCTCACATAGAAACTGTCAGCCTTCCAATATGAATTTCATCCAAAGGAATCCAGTTTGCATGCTCCAGTCAATCATAGGATGTCCACTGATAAATGGATTCCTCATAGATTGTATCCAGTTCACATTCATGTTTCAAAAACTATTCAAAAACTGAAAGTACAAAGGAAAGAACCACAGAAATTATTCATGAGCTGTAAGAAATTCCTCATCCCATGAGAAATAAAGGAATTGGCTCATTGGTGAATTAAAAACAAGATTCAGGATTGACCTCATTATAATGCGTGAGCATACTCACAATAAGAAAATTCAGAGTTCTACAGAAATTGTCACCAGACAAATTAAAATTAGAAATTCTATGTCTGGTTTTAATAAAAAGAGTGATTAACCATTGCAATACATGATGAAGAGATGAGATGGATTCCCCATCTCTCATTTTCAAATTAAGAAGGGATATCATTCTGGAAGATATATTTAAGTCAGACACAAAGTTACTGAGCTCTGTACAAAGGTAATGGCCTGTGATAATAGGTCAGATTAGGTGATCACAAATGGCACTTCTGGATTTAAACTCTGTGACTCCATCAGACCCTGTCTCTGTCAAAAGATGGGTGAGCAGGTTTTTTTGGTGTGGATAATAAATATTATCCCTTCAAAATACAGGTTCTCCAGCCCCTCCATATTATTATTCAAATGTTTGGGGAGTATGGCCTAGAAGAAATTCTTGGTGATAGTCCTAAAAACACTAGACTAGATAAACTACTATGGATTGCTTTAACTATTTCTTGGATCAGATGACATGGCTTTGTTTATTAACACTGTAAAAACATCTATACTAACTTCAGTGAAATGTTTGTGATGCCCTTGAAATTGTTTCAGATAAGAACTGGATTGTTAACAGTATAAGGAGAGAGGAAGTATAGAGGGATGTAACTCAGATCAATATGCAAGGCATCTCAGGCGGTCTCTGGTCCAACCTGCTGCCCAAGTCCAAGTCCTGAAGAAAGACCAGGTTGCTGAGGGCTGAGCAAGTTACTCTGGGCTTCCCAGCTTCTGGAATTCACTGTTTGAGGAGTTTCTTACGGAGCACTTGGCATGCTGTGTTTAATACCCTGTGCCCCACATTTATCCAGGGCTATTTATGTGTGGACAATACTTAGATCCAATGATGACAAGTTCCACAATGGTATACTGTACAAGAAAACTGCCTCACTTTGCCTTAAAAATACTATTTACCCACAGCTTCTCCCCTGAAAAAAAAAAAGAATAATTATTTTCCTTGTCCCATCGTGTACGTTTTACTAAAAATCTAGCCCAGTATGCTTCTTTTACCTTGTTAATGAAATGCAAATATATCTTTGTGCTTTTACCACTTTAATACATGAAATTAAAATGTGATATTGATGACATTAATAATAATGGACCAAACACACATTGTTCCTAAAGGTCTCAGCTATAATGAGTTTTGGCTTCACTCAATAAAAACCTTCTACAAAGCAGAGCCTATTGAATACTGTGTAAACTGTGGAAAACTAATTTTCCATGTCTGCCTTGGCCTTGTGCAAAAGCTTAGCTCTTTTCATAGTGAATCAAGCCTTTTGTTTTATGATTTGTTCTGCTTATAAATTGAGCTACTAATTTACAAAGAACAAACTAATTTTGTGTGGTCGTTTAATTCCCTTTAATTTTTGCATTTGTGGGATTATACACATTAACACCTGAGTGAGAACATGCATTAAAATGTATTATGAATTTATCAAATGTCAAAATCTATACCATAGCTTGAAACTATAATTTGTATTTGAATAATTGTCCCATTGTAAAACTGCAGCCCTGTGGAAGCTAATAGAAAACTACATTTCAATATAGTTCCTGAGGATTGCACTCAATGCATTAATTAGGAAAATTACAATTAACCTTATCAGGATCAGATTTGGTCCAATTTCTTGGAATAAAAATCTGTTTCTGTGGTGCACTCTCATGTGCCATAAATCCTCTGCACGTTGGGGTGACAACTTTCAAGCCAATGTGTTGCATACCATGAAAAAGCTTAGATTCAGTCCTGCAGGCTGTGGATATTAGTACCAAGAGTCAAGATCTAGGCAGAGAGTGTGCATTATTTGCTTGAGTGAAGCCGTGTTTCTGCACTTGGCAGAAGAACTGGAAACACTGGCAGCCCCAACAGGAGTCCATGAGGGAGCAGTAAGAGGCAGTAAGGGCTGGGGAGGAGGGAGCTGTCTACATTACAGACCATTTACTGAGCAGTTGCCAGTTCCCAGCACTTGAATTGGTCCCCAGGAGGGAGGAGGAAGGAGCAATCTCCTCATCCAAGGCTTGCAGAGCTGATTTTGGAAGAGTTTTTGCAATAGCATCGCAAAAAGGGGACTGCTGAACATCCCAATGTGGATGCTGGTCTCAGCTTTCACAGGTCTCCTGTGTTTTTGGCCCTCATTTTACCAAACTGGAGAGAATTAGTTGTTTTGCTTGGCAGTTCCACTGGTTTCTCAGCAGAGTTTTTTTAAAGTCAGTGTGTCAGCTCCCTTAATTATAAAGTCGTATATGATGGTTTTGACCCAATTGCAGTTAGCAGATATATTTCCATAGGTTTGCCCTTGATTTATAGTGATGATTGCACTTTTACAGTGGTGTTGTTTTTTTTTTTTTTTTTTATTTTTTTTTTATTAGAGCTGTGTGATACTGATGATGTGAATTTAGAGAGGCTTCTGAAATGGAAAGCTTACCTAACACTGACTTCTATTACTGACTTGAGTCAGCTTTCCAGAAAGCTTTGCTCAAGTTTTGGAAACTCTGGGGTTGATGCCTGAAGGTCTTTGCTTCAAAGCAATTCCAAATTAAATTCAGTGCTTCCTCTTGGGCATCGCTTTGAAATTTGGAGTGCATTTGAAACCTCCCTCAGATACTTTGGAAATTCTGTAGTGTGAAAGCAACAGGATCGACACATATTCAAATAAGAGCAATGGGAACCATCCAGGATGCTCATATCTTTGCGTGAGGGCTATTGCATATTTCAGAAGAGTCAGGAGCAGTCTGTATTTTTCAAAATCAGGCATTCAGGTGCCAGTCACACTTCTGTTACTGCAATGATGCAGCCTTCTCTTTTGTGGTTCATTCTGCAGTGTCTCAGAGCAGCATTTGTGCACCAGTGAGAGAAACAGGAAAGCAATAATAGTATTTAAGGCTGAAAATGCCTGCTTTTACACTTTTATGTCCCCAGAATTGTATTTTATCATTATATTTATGGAATTAAAAAAAGATTACATCATTATATACAGACATAACCTCAACATGGGAGGAAAATTCAAATATTTGGTTCAGTGTTTTGTCTCAGGTGGTTTTTCAACTTAAGATGGAACAAGATGAAGTTTATTTGTACAATATTTTTCCAGGTTTTCTCCCTGAGATTGTCAGTAAATACAGTCATCCCATCCACACAGCAATGATTGCCACAGTGCTGTCAGAGATGGCAGAAATAATTGTGGGTCTGTTACCATGGTGTGCCTTGTTTCTGCTGCTGGAGTAATAAGCACAGTTCAAATGAACTATTATGTAAATGTCCTTGAGGAAACATCAGGTGGTGAAAACATCAACAGCTGTAAGGACAGGATCCACTTATTAAAAAAATAAGGTCAACTAATCCATTAAGCTCCCTGAGGAGGAAGAAAAATGCCTTCAGGATAGTTTTATATGAGGAATCAAAGTTTGATACAAGGACCTTCATTTTAGAAGACTTTCATTTTAGGTGTAAAAAAAGGTAGAGATTGAATTCAGAAAGATGATTTCAGGGTGTAAGCATGATTTACTGTTCTTAGCAGTTTTTAGTTTCAATAAAGATACATTAACTGTTCCAGATAGATACAAAGGAAATATTTATGGACAATGAATTGTTACCTAGGAAAGTTGGTGATTTTCCATCCTTGGAGATACTTGAGACTTTCTTGAACAGCCTTGAGCAACCTCATTAAACTGAAAACTGGCCCTTCTCTGAGAGGTCTGCTTGGATGACCTAAATTCCTTCCAACTAGAATTATTGTATGATTATTTAAGAAAATTATGGAAGAGAGATACTTCTTGTTTTAGAGTAATAACTAGATTTATTCATAATAACTGATTAGGGATTTACTTTTTTTCTAAGGCTTGCATCATGAGGTGCATAAATAAAGGAAGATCCCTTTAGAGGCTTCAGTTGTTCTCCATTATACATTTTTATGAGAAATAAGCACTGGAGCCACAATAAAAAGAACTGTTTACCACTGTCTTGATGCAGCAAGCCATACATATATGTCCTCAGTGGGAAGCTCTATGATGGGGAACATGTCATTCCTTACCTTGATGCTATGTATCCCTCCTGACTGGATAAAGATTTTGACTCTTGAAATATTTTATGCTTTTCTTAGCTCAGATACATCCTTCAATTCTAGTTACTAAGTACAGTAATACTTACCAACTATAGTGACATATACCTTTCTTACATGTATACGAGAAATAGTAAGGTTCCAATATTCATGTGTTCACCTTTCAGCTAAAAAGATAACACAATAACAGTGATTGACTGTTGAGTCTATTTAAATTAGTGACAGCAATAAGAGATGTGCATTAGTTCACAATCAGTTTGATGGTACCCAGCAGAATATTCTTCCCTTGCAGGTTCTCTTTCATTTGACATGATTACTTTCCCTTTCTATTCTGCTGGGACTCAACTACAGACCTGCTGGGTTTAGAATTAGTCCCATTAGTCTATTATTTTTCCTTTCAACAATGACAGCCTCTTTAAACCAGACCCCTTTTATCAAGGTTTTAAAGGTTTTCTGTGGCTTTCACTGAAGGCTGACAATTACAAGACCATCAGTAAATTAGTCTCATTGCTCTTCCAGGCAGGGTGCCATTCTCAGGATTTTACCTTCCCTCCAAGGTCTTTCAGGAATGACTTTTCTTTCTCCCGTCTCCCTCAAAAGACCCTCCTTCATCCATATGAAGCAGTCTTCATTGCTGTAAACAGCAATGCCAGTGCAAACCAACATGCTCACACAAAGATTTCTCCTCTTACCTTTGAGACCACTGTGCCAAGGTATTTTTTGCTGTAAGTCACAAAATGCAATGTAAATATGCATTGTTACACAGGTTTTAATAGCAATAAATCCATAACTACAAAATAAAACCCTTTTTAGCTAGGCAGAGATTGAGTACAAGCTGAAACTCCTGAACACAATATCACCATCAAATCCTAGTGAGGTTTCTGGGTCATCATATGACTGGCTATTTCTACCTTGGTTTCTGTTACACTTACTTTGTTTTATTACATCTTTTATTACGTTACATTGTTTTATATCATGGTGCCCCTCATTCAACTCTTGGGAAATTCATCACTGTGTAATCTGCGCAAATGTCTTTCAACATTACTTTTAGGCTTCTTTTGAAACATTCTAGGGGCTTACCAATAGAAATTATTTTCGGGTTCTTTTATTTTTTTTTCTCCATTTGATCTTAGTATTATAATTTCAGATGTCTTTTTACAGGTTCAGCTTCCATTTCTAATGTTGCTGCTGCAAATCTGGAGTGATAAGAAAAAATTATCTACGCATATTTAGATAAGTAGAGATGTTCTTTATTGATGATGCCCATCAGGGACATGGAATCCTTCCCAAAGTCATTACAATAAACATGCATTGAAAGTCTGCTTTTACTTGCTCATTACATATAACCTTTCCATTTATTTGCCTTCTCACAACATTGCTTCATGTATATTAATTTTTAATAAGAAATCATTACTCACTTCTAATCATTCTACTGATCAAATCCCTGATATTAAAATCAGGATGGGATGGGTAGTGGGTTGCTGAGCAGGATTCTTGGTTACCAAACATAAAATAATTTATCATGCAGTTTTTTAAGTAGGGATGTTAAGGCTTCTGATCAAATACAATGCCAGATCCTGACTTTGTGAGGTTTCTATGGCTACCTAAAAGAAAATGCAGTTACTTTCCTGTAAGATTCTCTCAAGACCGATTTCCATGGCTAACTTGTTTAGGCCCCAAGTTTAGGCCTCAATTTCTTATTTATAATCCAATCAAATCATAAATAAAGTCATTAATAATTATCAAAATCCACTTAATCATTACAATCAGATTCTGATTTTTGTAGAACAGCCCATGGCCTTCTTTGTTTCCCTTTCTAGGGAATGGGCTGTTCTCATACTTCCAGAAAGTGGCTCCTGAATAATTTTGAAGAATGTGAACTTGTGATGAGACCAGAAAGTAGGAGGTCAAGAAGATTCTTGCTGACATAAAATTAAACGTAATTCCAGATTTTTATACATTATTCTTCTACTGAAGACTGTGATCCTTGTAGTTTATTAAAAAATATTTCTGTGGAAAGACAAGAGGAGTCAATCTTCATGGGTACTAAATGTAGTTAGTCTTTCACAGATAAGAAGAAAAAACAGGATAAATGCCTAGTTTTTCCAAAAAACCCATGTGAGACCACTAAATTGTTGGTCCTCCTGGGCAATTTGACAAGAAGAGGATATAAAATAGCTATCTCTTCAGTATCTGCAGGAACATATTGGGAAGATACAGCTTAAAATTGTAGCTTTACTATTGAGTCTGTTGAAATTTTGATCTATTAATTTCCTTTTCTCTGACCGGGATCAATTTTTGATGATAAGATGGAATAAACAAAACCTCACAAAAAGATTATCAACATTAATTAGGGACTGTTGACTGAACACTGACTATTTACCATGTGGATAAGTAAATAGACGGCCATGCAGTATTTTCATATTAACAGTAGAAGTAAATGAACTTTCCAGAGGAGAATCCTATGCTAATTTAAATATATCAGTAAACTGTAATTATGGATTACCAGGAAATTTTGAATACATTTCTCTAAAACTATGAATAAAAAAGCAGAGACTATATCTGGAATGAAAGTCTGACTCAAAATTGGTTAATTTCCTATTTTAATATCAGTAACTCTTGCTACTGGAGGTGGGTTATGAGATGATATTCAGGTAATTATTCACTATTCGTGGTAGAGCAAGAGAAGGCAGATACAAAAATTGTCTTCTTTATTGTCCACAATAGGAAATTTTTCAACAAACTTATCAGATGAGATTGGATTTTGTAGAAAATTTTTTATCTGCATTTCCAGAGAGTAAATTCACTGTATGGAGGCTGGGGAAAGCAGTACACAACTGCTCTAATTTTTCTATTACAATACAATTATTGCATCAGTTAAAACAAAGATAAGCTTATGCTGTTTATTCGAAAATTTCAGTTGGTTCAGTAGCACTTAATTTTATGGGGAAAAGATACCTGAGAAGTGAGAGAAGAGTTATTTCTTTTGCCAGCTGCAATAGCCTTTTAATGCTTTATTTGTTCCCACTGAAGATAGTGACCCTTTGCTAAAAGATAGTGTGATAAGCTATTATCTTTTCATTTTATAAGATATTTTGATGCCTTTTCTGCAGATTGTCTTCTGATTCAGAAGAGTTTGTTCTGAACAGTAATTTGAAGTAAAATTTTGTGCCAGTGCTAGGTACAAGGTGCTTCTTGTAATCATTGATGTACCCCTGGAACATTGCCATAGTAAGACCACATGGTTTTTGATCTAGGCAGTCTTGAGAAGTAGTATCATTTGGAAGGACAAAATGTTTCATTGTTAGAGTCACAAGCATAATATTAGTGTAAACTCCAGAGTCATTCTGCTTAATCAACTAATTATGTTGCCAGCTGTAGCCTAAGCTGGCATCCCTCGTAAGTCATCCTTGAAAGCAAATGGATATTGCTGGAAATTCCTTCAAAACATGTGAGAGCAGAAAATAATTAATTTGATCATTACATAAGCAGCTGTCTATTTTCAGAAATGTTATGATAGATCAATCTTTGCATACCTCCCTTTGGTTTCTCTGTAAGTTCTACAAAACCCCACAAAAAAAGAAACCATTTCTGTAAATAAAATTTACATTCTCATTTTAAATGGTCATTTAAATTTCAACTGTGAGTATAAGAAACCCCAAAAAACAAAACCAAAACCCAAACTGAATCAATCTCATTAGAAGTAATCCGTTTTCTGCACCTTTTTTTTTGTAAAAGAATCTTGTCACCCTTCCTCCTAATTTTGAATATGTGAACTATTTGGTAATATGATCCATTTCCTAAATAATTTTCTGTTGCCCATCCCAACTGTGCTCTGCTGTCCTCAGTACTTCAAGACAGAAAACATATTTCATGATAACAGCTGATGTGGGTGACTGATCTGAAAACATTAAGAGAAAGTTTTTATTTGCAGTTGTAATGGAAATTACAATAAAAATTACTTAATAAAATTGATTGTAGAATACTTCATGGTTCCCCTTCTGTATACAATAAAGATTGATTGAATTCACTGTAATGAATATTCAGTGCTTTGAAATCTGATTGCAAAATGGCTTGGACAATTAGATGAAGCACCTGAGGGACCCTAAAGCTTTGTGTTTCCCTTGATGTGCAAGCTAATGTGCCCACATGGTCCAGAGGGATTAAGGTCTGTATGGGGAAATGTCATGGGACCTGATGAGCACAATGAGTGCATTTCAAGAGTTTTTACTTTGGACTGATGCTTATCTGATTGTGAGCACTGAAATCATGCTTCTTGGAACAGAACAATAGTCAGTTTGAATCAGATGCCTTTCTGGAAGACAACTGCTTGTTTAATTTTATCCAGGAAGAATGAAATTCAAATTAATTTCAGTTTAAATCCAGAATTTTAGCCGAAACCCCCCTCTGTGGTGCAAACCAAAGTGAGATAGGTGGGAGATATCAAGACATCTTCTATTAAAAGCAAAGTCTCGAACTGAAACACTAAGGGAGAGATGCCATTTCAAGTCTACCATCACTTCCAAAAAGCATGTTGTGTAGATGGAGGTATGTGGCACAAGGGTCAGTGTCATGCTGTGTAAGGAGTCTCACCTTGGTATTCCTGTATTGCCATCTCTGCTTCGGATCAATTCCTTGTTACTCTTTACACCTGCTGGAATGTCCTCTACCAGAGGGCAAAGAAACCTTCATGAAGTACAAATAAATACATTTGAATTCTTAATGTGCAAATCATTTCAATGTACCTCAAAAAAATCTGTATTAGTTGTCTCTCTTTTCACCTATTTTGCTTTCTTAAGTACTTAGTTGTAGCCGTTCTCATAATTGGTAGCTGTCATAACTGTTTAAGCCTTTGTTGAAAACTGTCGTAACTGCAGGTCTAATAGTCACAATCAGCAAATATAGCTTGTTCATCAGTTCACAATATTAGTAGCTATAATGTGTTTAGAATAAAATTTTAGCAAACACAAATGTCGTATCTGAAGAATACCAGCACGACAGTATTTAAATAGGTTTACTCTAACTCAAAATATTTGAATATTCACCTTGATCTGCTCTGATCTGCTGCAGAAGGTAAACTCCAAAGAAAACTTACTTGAAAGATCTCCATAGGTTGAGCTGATGAAGGAGCACTGAGTCTCTAAATCCTGCTAAGAGATAAACAGTTATAAAAGTTGGGAATTAAGTTCAATGTTATTGACATTTAGGTGATCCTCCACAGAGAGACTCAGGTGACAAGATGATTTTTCAGTTAGGAAATTAAGCACCCAATGCCACTGTTTTCCAGCTGTACTCCACCAGTCTGAGGGAATCCTTGCATTATTCTCAGGGCCTTAAAATAAAGCAAGTTGACAGTGGCCTTACAACTATCCCACAGTCATGTTTCTGATGTTTATTAAAAAATGTCTTGGGCTCCACAAACTGAAAAGAGGAAATCTCTTGCTGGGGGAAATGTGGACATCTCTCTGGTTTAAGTGACAATTAAGTGCAGTTCAGCTCCTCCCTAATTTCCATTTTGCATACAGTGGTTAATGGGAGAATGTAAAATTTGGTCAAAAATACAACTAGGAAATTGTGTCATATTCTGTGGGTATATTACATTGGTCTTAATTTGTAAAACAGAGATAATAGCCTCCAGTTCAAACCTTGGTCTTGTTTGCTTTGAAACAAGAAATGAACCTTTTCTTTTGCTTAATAGCACTTTTTCTCTCACTCAGCAGCTACAGGATGAGGTTGTCCCGAGGCTCGGGACAACCAAACCTGGTTGGTTATCTGCCTGGTAAACAATAATATGCAAATTATCACCTAAAGAGAACAGCTTTCTAAATCTTTGACAAAATAACATCACCATTTTTTTGGTCATATATTTTGGTATGTATGAGTTTTCTTTTCAGTGGCACAATGGTGGAAAAAAAGAGATGAAAATAAGGTTCTTGAATAGTGATATGCTCTTAGTATTCCTCCATAGATATTACACCATTTTCTTTACATATGAATGACTCTAATCACCTCTGGGATGCCTTCTTAATCCCTATTTCTATTTTGCATCAGGAAGGGAAAAAAAATAAAAAAAAAAATCCCAAAGGTGGAGAAAGGCTTATTTCAGCTAAATAATGAAGAAGAGACCACCATGGACAAGGAAGACTAAAATACACTAAAAAGAATATTAAATCAGAGATGATGACATGATAAAAACATAAAACTTGTGCTTTTTATTATTCATCACTTACTGTTATGGAAATGTATGCAGTGGCTCCACTATGATGCATGCAAATCGTTGGCCCATTCTTCTGGTGTTCACCATCTGCATGATTTTCATGAACCCCACCTTTTTAGGTCAGCTTCAAGTGCTTCTATACTCTTAAACTAAAAAAAAAAAAAGAAAAAAAAGAGAACAAGAAAAAAAGTGCCCCCAGTAAAATGTAGTATCAGGGTAGCTCTTGCCAGAAAAGCATGTACTCATGAACTGAGATCTTATCTTCTGATATGTGTCCAAGTCTCCCAGCGATATAGTGAGAAGGCATTAAACCAATGCTATGTGTAATCTTTTTTACATTAATTTCTTAGTTATATTGTCTCCTAGCTCCCTGGTCACATAGCTACTTATGCTTGGAGGGGTGTAGTAAAAAGTAGCAGGTAAGCAGTATCGGTTTCCATCTACACATTTTTTCTGAATGTCTCTGTTAGAAGGCACAGACATCCCTCCATTGCCTTAGTTCATGAAGTGGAGAATTCAACCTGACGACTCTGGGCACATTTCCCAGAAGCAAATTTCAAAGCCATTTCTGCTGAGGTCTTGGCGACATGGGGTTTTTTGTGTTTGGGTTTTTTTTTTTTTTTATTATTCTGAATTGAGGCCTTTTGGGATCCTATATGGTTTAAGCCTATGCTTGATTTTGAATGGAATTCATGTACATGCTCCCATGTTGAAATGCTTTATTGAATCAGTACAATGGAAAGGGGCACTGCATGGAATGAATCATAGAACCACAAAGATGACCCTCTAGAAAATAAATCATCCTAGGGCTTGTTTAATGACTTTGTTACTATTGTTCTCAGATAGAAAAGCCCACATGCCATCATTCTTTCTAGCTTATAATACTAAATGTTGCATGGCTGCTTGTAGAACTACTTGTTAATTTTGACCAGGAACATTCTAAATATGTATTACAGGAACAATGGCATTTCCCAATTATGTTTCAAATGCTTATATGCTTTAGCTCTGATGCAAACTATAGCACAGTGGTAGAGCTGCATATGAGACTACAGTTTCTGAGAAATGTCTAGTCAGTAAAATGGTCAAAGCATCAAAATCCTGTCCTACAGGAGATCTTGAAATTTCAGAAATTTGCCCCTCATCTGAATTTGAAGGAAAAATGAACATTTTGGAACTCTTCACAAATCTTAATATTTTTCAGCCTTTCTCTGATTAACTACAACCTTTTGACATATCTATGGGCAATTGAAAGATTGTGTTGATAAAGTTAAAATGGAGTAGTTTAGTAATTTCATGAGAAAACTTTTGTATTTTGCATAGATTCCTGCAGACTGCTTCATCTGAAAACTAGAAGCTTGTGGGAAACACTAAATTTGGTGATAAAAGATGGTTTAGTTAAAACTAGTGATTTTTAATTTTTTATTTAATAAATTACACGACAATTTTTGGAGCTGAAGTGCTGTATGCTGTAAATCTTAGACATCTAGTGGTCCAGAGTGTACCTGAATACTTAAAAGTCTCATTAACAATTTATTAGTTTGGAAATTATGTAAGAATTAGTGCCTGTAAGAATGACTACAAACAAGCAATATAGCTTTATTCTTTTTCTTTTCCAGAACTGGTGCTTGGTGCTTGAAGAACAAGAGATAATATGGGAGAGTTAAACTATATGATTAGAAACTGAAAATTACTGTAAGGATATGAAGTATTTCCTAGAAATAATGCTATGAAGAGGTGTGGCTACCTCAGCAATAGTCTAAGAGGTAGTCAGAGATACTTCACAGCATTCTTAACAATGCAAGAGTGAAACAGTCCTAGATAACTGCAGTAGAGCAGAATGGTACTCATTTTATGCAATGATTCATTATGCAGATATTGATGTAGCTAGCACATTTACTACTAGTAGTTACTGTAAGTAGGAGCAAACTATTGTTCAAGACAACAAAGGCCAAGACAATCCTGCTTTGAATCCTCCTTAGCTTCATTATGAGCTTGAAACTCATTGAAAAGTTGTGGTGAGTGTGTGGAAGGAGAGGGGGTCTTCCTATTTAAAGGGTTCAGCTAAGAGTTACAAGGAACTATTTCCACCTGTCTGTATATGAATGATATTTTCTCCATTATTTTTTGTGTGCTGTGTAGAGAGAATGTATTGGGCACATTAGCCTCCCAGTGAAAGGAAGATTTACAGTCAGATTCTCAATAGACAGTATAATATAAATGTTATATATGGTTAAATTTCCTTCTACTAGTGGTCTTTATCATTGTACTGTGCAGCTGAAGGGCAGTAGAGGACGCTTCGCAAAGGACATGTTGAAAATATTTGTCACCTGCTATATGCAACAAAATAAAGCTCCCAGATACATATATTATATACTTGCTAGGTTCTACTCTTTGTTTGGATGAGTACTGTTGATAGAGGCTATTTATCAAGTTATACTCAATTCTTCAAAATTATTTACTCACCATTCAGTATCTCACCTTCTTGTGTCATGTTTTTTCCCTCAACCAATTGCATTTATCTTTGCTGTGATACACAGACTTATAATTAATTTTGTAGAAATAGAAAATATTTTGCATATTGTTGTGAAAAGATTAATTTCCATCTCTTTTACTGGTTAAAACAGAGGAAACTTTACTTTCTCTCTATGTTTGAAATTTCTATGCCAATGTTATTTAAGCAGATATAAGGCACTGATCTCATAGGCTTTCTTTGTACTTCTTTAATTTTCTCATCTCCTAACAAAAATTACGTGTAGAAACGCATTAATAAATTGTGTCCTTTCTTTCTTTGTACCTGCAAGAGAGATAAGGGTTAAAGATGCAATGTGAATCTTAACACGTGATTGCTGGACTGCATAAGTCCTTCTGCCATCTCAAATTTAAGGGGCTTCTACCATGTCAAGCTCCAGTGCTGCATCAGGTGTCCTATATTTCTAAAAATGCTGGGATGAAAAACCCCACAGCAGCAGAAGTGGCATTTGAAGGCGAAATGACTCTCCTGGCTCTGCTCGGTGATACTGACTGTATGAGCAAGAAGTGGGAGAGGTTTAGCGATTTCAGCTTCTGACTGCAGTGAAACAGAAGTGAAGAACTGTGAAACAGATTGCGGTGTGAAACTAATAGAAAGCGTGTTGTAAGAGTGGAACCATTGATAAGGACTGAAGAAACAGAGGGACAAAGATCCAAAGTTATCCAGATGTGGTTAAAATATCATAGTCATGAATCAGTGGACAAAATTATGTTACCCAAGAGCTGCTCTTTCATAGTGGTGTGATGGCCTTTTATTGTTTGTCTCCACAATGAAAAAAAAAGAGTGTGAAAGCTATGACAGCTCTAGACAGTGACTTTAGTTTTGATCAAGGTTCAGTGATAATGGGTGGAAATACAGAAGATTATTCTACAATGACAATGAAAAATACAGTTGATGACACAGGCTCAGATCTACTGACTTGAGAGCAGAGCCCAAGTGATAGGAAGACAGGCAGGAGCCCATGAATAAACATCCTTGAGATGTCAGGGGGACAATAATAACTGGTGATTATCTTCAGGCATATATTGCAGTATTCAGAACTGTGAATTTGTTGTCAGGTATGTGACCATGAATGTAGGTGCTGATGAATTGCTGTTTGCTATCCCAAAATATGCAAAGCAAAACTAAACTATTTCCTGAGTTTGGTTGCACAAAGAAATGTTTACTGATTGATGCACTAACTGTGTATCATGCCTAATAAAAAAGATATCTGCTGTTTTAAAGAGCATTCTATTAACCCATCATACACAAATGATGAGTGGGTAAAGTGTTTTAGTCAAATATTAGAGGACAAGACAGAGCAATTTTAATTAGACCACAGGCATTGGGCAATTTACTGGCACCCTTCTGTTTGTCTAGGAGGCAGCAACAAGGTTGTACCACCAGCAGACAACAAGAATATTTGGGACATAAGACTGGGGTGAAGAGGAAGGAGAGAAATTTCCAGGTGGCGTTGCTGAACTGGGATTGTACCTGGAGGTTATTGAACACAGGACAGAATTACAGCAGAGTTTAAGCATTGCAGGCAAGTTTGGGGTACAAGCTATTTGCAAAATATCTAGGACCGATGTGGAATTCTTTGAAATAGAAGCTGGTTGAGCCACAGCTGCACGAAGTAGTTTTTACATATGGAAGGAGAAAAAGTCTTTTAAGTAGTACTTTATCTCTATAAACCCAGGCTAAAGCTAATCACACCAGTTGTTAAAGTTCAAATAGGAAATCAAAGGTCAATACAACACTGTAAACACTGGTACAGGAATTAAGGGAAGCATTCTCAAGGATGCAGCAAATGCATTTATCATCACATCTAGGCACTTCCATAAAAAAAAAAAGTTTTTGAATTAAGGTGAAAGCCCAGGAAGCTGGTAGTTAAAAAACAAGAGCTGAATGAGATGTAAAAACAAGAAATTAGTCCCATATCCTAAGGGAAAGACAGAAAGTGATGTCCTAACCCTCCTAAAAGATGGCTTTTTGGTAGGTAAATGTGAATCCTAATCTAAGGCATATTTGATGAAGTGCTAAATTTGCTAATTTGCCATGCCCATATCCTTACTCTGTTCAACCAAGGGACATCAGAATATCTTTTTGACCAGAGGGTGAAAGTGGGGCAGCATGGAGTCTGACATTTTGACACTTGGAGTTCAGAACCATGTAATCTTGTAGTGGATATATTTGTTTTTCAGTGTTTGGTTTCTTTGGTGCCATCAGCAATGTATGAAGACATATTCAAATGACACTGTGCTTTCCAGTGAAGAAGAGGAAGATCAGCTACATGTAATAAGGACTTTTTTTCTCTGAATTTGGAATTTGGCTAGGAAGAATAATAGAGAGAAATCCCTGGATATTGTGTGCAGACTATAAATGAACTTTGTCATTCTGGCTTCCAGGCAGGAGGCATGTAAAACACATGATGGGATAATGTCTCAATGTAACACAGAAAGATTATCAGAAATGGTAAAACAGATTTATACAGTTTTTGTGTGTTTGGCCAGCTATATTGAGTAGTTTGTATCTAGGTTTTTGGAAGTGGTATCACTGTTTCCAGAATGAAAGAACAGCACCTCTTCCGATGGTTCCAGGTTTTTCAAGACATTTATAATCCAGACAGATGTCTCCATCAAGGTGAAGGAACAGCATTATGTTGATATAAAATTAAGTGTACTTTTAAATATAACATAAGTCTTAAGTACAAAGCTATCAGCATGAAAGCACATTCAGCCATTGAGAATGTATCATTGCCAGCTAGTGGGAAATCCTAAGCTTGACTTAGTATCTACTTAAGAACTTACTTGTCTTTGATGGATAGCTGATCTGTACATGCCCCAGCATCCTGTGTAAAGGGGTGTACTTACAAATTACTGCCATCATTCCTTACTTCACTGCTCTTTTTGTTTAAACATAGTCTTGGGAAAGTACAAACAAAATTTCCTCACAAGGAGGGCACTAACCATATTTTTGGGACATGGGGGAAAGGTGCAGGCAGTGAGAAATTAGAAAGTCTATATTAATCCTCATGGTGCTGCCAGTGGAAATGAGTCTCTCTCTGATCTGTTCCCTGGGGAGCACTGCTCACTGAAGTAGCCTCCCCAGCTAGGGCAAGGCAGGCTCTGTCCTGAAGTGTGAAAGGACCTCTGGATGAAAGCTGGCCATGGCCAAGAAGCAAAAGGATAGAGACGGCTGGGCAGATACAAGAGAGCACTTTCTGGGGAAGAAAGCCTGAAAAAGACAACCAAAAATGCTTGTCAGAAACACCAGTCAAGAATACCAATGCTATAGATGATGCTAAAAAAGCAGTGTGTGATAGTGTCAGCTGTGTCTCACAGAAATGCTCCAGGAGGTACAAACCCTAGATATTCTCAAAGGCCTTCTTTCACTGTCAGTCTGTGAAGCTGAGGCTCTCAAGGTGGAAGAGGGAAGTGACCTCTTGCCCACTTCTATGCTTTTTGTAGAGCAGATGCCCAAATATTGTCACAGCATTTGTGCAAGCCTGATTTTCCAACACGTTCTTTCACCCAGAGTTGAGACTAACATGAGAGCAAAGAACATCTGGAAATTTGGTCTCATCATGTGGTATATGTTCAAAGCTAAAAAATTACTACCTTAGGCACAAGAGTAGTGGAGCATTCCTCATATTCCATATCAGTGTCACAAAAAAAGGTAAAACCACAGATGAAAAGAGAAATTTTGTGTCTTAAGGAAATAAAAATAAACAAGTTGGATGTTGTGCAAGTCCCCATTTGCTGTGGAATTAGACGTGTGATGGGAAGTGGTCGTAAAAGGAAAAGTAATAGTAAAGGGCTGCAAGATGCTGCTGCAAAGCAACAGATAATAATCTGCTGCTGCATCTATTAGGCTCCATGTGTGTCAGGGCTATTTACAGGATAGTATTTGCAGTGGAGATCCATGACAGTACTGGCAGCTGGAACACTGAACTACATGACACGGGTCTGGAATGTCTCATCTCTGTAGTGCTCCTGAAAGCACTAGATATAGGTGTTGGTCACTACGGAGTTAAAGCTGCTTTGGCATCTACCCTTGCTTTTTTGCTAATGAGCCATCTGGATTATTAAGAGAGGCTGTTCAGCTACAGATCAGCAGTTTTCTTGCAGATGTTTTCTACTTCTTAATTCCCTTGCTCCCAGTTTATCCTTTTGTCTTACACAGATTTCACTTTGCCATTTGTCTCAATTTTTCCTGAAGAGGTATGTTTCATTGTAAATATACTAGTGTCTAGGAATTTAATTAAATATTTCTTTCTAATTTCAGAACACCAAGTTTTAGAGCCTTGGAGGTATATATTTTCTGTCTGAAATGAAGTTATCACACCTTCTACACATATTAGCTCTGGACATCCAGGAAAGAAAGAAATAAATCCCAGAAGAAAGTATAAGTATTACAGACTATGTTTCTCTTTTAATTTAGTTTCAAAGGCTAAGCACTTAATGTACTCCAGGGGAAGAAAAATAAGCACTGAGATAACTTGGTGTTGCTCTTAGAAGACGGTAAACTATGGTGATAAGAATGTGGGCCTTGATGTTGTCATAGAAGAGAAATTATGTAAAGAAGAGATAAGTCTAATGATCGCCAGGATGTTTTAATAAACTATATGACAGAATCATATAATCATAGAATAGTTCGGGTTGGAAGGGACCTTAAAGATCATCAAGTTCCAGCCCCCCTCCTCCTTTATTTCTCCCCATTGTTTTATCTCAGATGATACCTCAGTCCATTTTCTTTTAATTACCTCTTCCTTGGCTCTGGGGTTGGCATTCCATTTCCAATGCAATTTATATGAAAATTAACCTTTCACATCAGTGCAAATCCGTGTGGGTGGAAACAATGTGATCTGTAACCAGAGGCTTTTGTTAGGAAACTAGAAGAAATTCTCTAAGAGCTAATTTACCATGCTTTCTGTAATAGTAGATGATTTCCTAAAGTGATGTCCTTCAAAGGGTTGCTATTCTGAGACAGCACGGATTTTAAGATTTTATGAAATGTTACTCATGCATCTAGAATATTTTTATCTGGAACCAAAATAATAATAGTTATAAAAAACCCTAACCCAAACAAGCCTGTTAGGAAAGGAGCAGAATGTGAAAGAAAACCCATGCCTTAATCATTATCTGTGTGGGAATCAACAATGTCTGGAGCTGGTAAGAGTTTCCAGAGAGATTGCTCGTTCCTATCTGCTCTCTTTCTGTGAGTGGTGAGTTTAATGGATAGGGTCCCTCCAGGTGGGCAATCACAAAACTATCATTCTTATTTTCCTGACAGAAAATTGCATCTCTTTTTCCTATCAGAAAATGACACTTTCCCTTGAAAATTCTTTTGCATAAGTGGTTTTCCTTGTCAGAGAGCATCTCTGAAGCAACATTTCCTACTGGTTTTAACAATCTATGCAAATTCTTCTTTACGCATTTACTTTTAGTTAGCATGCTGCTCTAGAAGCAAAACTTCTCTCTAGGTAGCTTGGGGAACAGGTGGAGATCATTATTCCTCTGTCTTCAGTGCTACCAGATTATTCCGAGGATGAGAGAAGTGCAGAGGATGAGAGAATGCAGGTTTTGTGATCTTGTTTTGGAAAGTTTTCCAACAATTTTTTGGCAGAATAAACCACTTCTCTGCTCGGAGTAATGGCTGAAGGTGGGAAGATTGTAATGATGTGGCCCTTATTTCTACAACCACCTGTTCTTATTGGTACAAAAGGACTCAGCTAAATAAATAAAAATTATTGTGTTGTAACTGCATAAGAATTTGATGTCACAGCTACAAGACCTCTCTTCATTAGACTATGCCTTGTCCAGATAGCAAAGTCCAGCCATGTTCTCTGAAATGCTCTACATCTTGTTAACATCCTAGCCACATTTTAAGGGAGGAATCAGCAGCATTTAATCCCAGGAATCTAAGGCTCTATTTTACTTTGTTATGTAGAATATTTCAGAGATTCCTGGAGTCACAAAACACAACAGAATGGAATATGGATGCCAGTGAGGAACAGCACTAGTGTTCTAGCTTTTGTATTATTTACTTTTCATAATTAAGTTTATATCAGACCCTTGGTATTTCTTGAATGGATGTTTTTGTATTTAACTTGCCTATGCTCAATGGACCTTGAAATTAATTAAAGAACATTCATCTACATTATTTCCGAAAACTACTTCTGCTACTTACTGTCTTTGAATGTTCAAATGTTATCCTTTTGTCAAAACAAGTTGTTGTGAAGTCAGTATTCATTAATAGGGAAGATCCTTGTAACCATCTGTGAAATACCTGGGGGTGAGCATTTCATTGTCCTCTAGAAAACCTTAACTGTGTAATGCTTTGGGGGACACAGATGTTTCCAATGCCCTGTCAGACAATCTCATCAGGTTGCAGGTGATAGGTGACCCCATTTGCTTTCACTAATTGAATTGCACTTGGATTTCCCCTGGGTTTGTCAGGGAAAGCATTTCTGACAAGGATTTTCATGCTGGTATCAGCTGTTCTGCTAGAAGAAAGAGAGAAAGGGGGATTTCCTGCACAGGTTCTAAACCTGGAGCTAGACAGCAGAAACAAAACTGTTTTTATTTATGGCCCCGGTTATAGTGATGGATGGTACTACACAGGATGTTTTCTTCTGTATTTGAACTGAAATACAACCCAGACCAATTTCTGCCTAGAAATCAGTCTTTCTGTGGGCATTGGTAGCCCTCTTTTTCTCCATGCATGGCACACTTACCCTGTCTGATGAGAGGGGCCTGATGGCTCTTTGAAAAACACTCAAAGAAGTGTCACCTTGTAGATGGTTAAAAGAGAGCTCATGAATGGCCTTTATGAATATTTCTGAATTTTAACAGGAATCAGAGCCTTGTGTCAGTCAGACTGTTCTGTGCTAGGAATGTTGTCACCAGGAATGCTGCTACATACTCAATTAACCACTTGTGGCCACTATGAAACCAGAGGACAGACTAGCATCATCTAACTTTGGTTTCTGGGGCATTCATTTCAGGAATACAGGCTTTTCTAATTGTAATTTGTGAGAAACACTCACACAAGCTGAATTTGCACCACTCTTTAATCACTGCCTGTGGCAGCAGCTTAATGTTATCAGAATACTAATTAAATTTGAAGAGGACCTGGTCTGAACCTGGCATGCATTTGAAACAGTGGTGAGGAATTAGGCTGGGTTGCCAAGCATCTCCAGACTGGCAAATGCAAATAGAGTCTTGATATCTTCCAGTTTCCAAGAAAACAAACCTTGCTGCATCAAGAACATCATTTACTGGGAACAAATCCACAGTTCTCCTGCAGCATTAGGTTTAAATCATGATGCCATTACCGATTCCCTACGACAGCCTCACAGTAGGTCTTGGATACTTTTTCTCAACAAATATTTTAGCATTCTCATTACTTGTGTTCCTCAGGAGTTATGAGATCACTACTAAAATGCAATTTTAGTGAAGAGTGAGCTTTCATACTACCTGGCTCAGGACTGTGGATGTTAAAAACTGAGCCCTTTGTTGATACTTCCAAAGAAGGCGAGGAAAGATTCATGTTAGTTTGGGCTTTTCTATAGTTGCAATGCAATCAACAATGTCTGAGAAAAAGGAATCAAGAGAGGGATTAAATCCCAATGTGTTTCAAGACAAACAGAAGACTGGTTCCTGGATAAATCCTGGTCTTCGTGTGCTATAGTAAAAGCAGTTTTCTCATGTGCACTAAGTAAAATAAGTGTTTAGATGTTCTGCTTAACATTGTTTTCACATGCTTATAATTTTTCTTTGACTATTCTGTCACACTAACCTCCTGCTATTATAATTATGTTCTGCTACAGGCTGAGGAGAAGAAAGTTTGCTGGTGACTGAATGTGAGTACTGCAGTCCTTTGTATGGATTAGATAGTGAAACTGGTAACATATTTGCTGTCACTGACAGTTTATCAAAAAATGAAGGCAACTGCAAATGTTATTCATAAACAAGTAATCTTCAAAAAGAGTTCCTTTGGATTCTTCAGTGTTGTTCCTGTGTTCGGAAACAGACAACTACCAAAAGTATCTTCCACTTCTGCACTTAGATTCTTCTTTTAGGTAAATAAATTCTTGTACATGAATGTGATACCACTGATTTCTGTAATTTAGAAAACTCTGGTTTCGGTTGCTGATGAGTTTGTTGTTTGTCCTACTGACAAACTGTATATAAGTTTGTCCTCAAGGAAAGCTTGAGCAGGCAGGTGGACTATTCCTTCATCTGCAGGTGGTGAGGTTTAAGCAGTTCTCTGAGGTGGTGGATGTGTCCAGGTTTCTCCCACAGATTGTCTATGCCTATCATTAGTTCTGTTACTGAAAGCAGGTTTGCCACTTCTGTGCACTTAGATCTGACTTTCTGATGTTAGGTAGTCTTTACCTGCTTCAAGAAAATTATTTGACATGCTTCAGCTAGAGAGTAATGAAAAGCAACAGAAATCCCAACCAAAGACACAACTGCCTCTTTTATGGCTGGTTTGTAGGGGAGGTTTGCACAAGCTCACAATGAAACAACCACCCAATTGCCCTAGTTTCTCTTTTATGTTAGTGAAAAATGCACAGTAAATCTGAGGAACCACACAAGGATATTTTAACATTTAACAAACATTAAGGTAACTATGCACTAAGAGATGGCATTTCTCAAGGATCTTGAAGTACTGTTCAAAATAATGATAAATAAAGTCTCAGAGAGGAAAAAAAAAATCAGATGAGGGAAAACTGGCCTCACATACACAAACACACAAATGGAAACACATATAATCAAACTTGAATTTTGAATTAATTTTCCCTAGGTCATGCAGGGTATGAAATTTATCTTGGTCCTTCTGAATACATGTATTATTTTTACTCCTTCTTTGCATGATGCTCATCTTATCAACCTATAAATAATTATTTTATGGTTTTTAGCTTATCAGTTGTGTTTTCAGAAAAGGATGAGAACTGTTTATTGCATTGGTGGGGAACTGATTTCTGCATTATTTTCATAATGCTTTTTGAGATTTTAGGAACATAAATAGGCTTAGAGGAACCTTTATTCCTCTGAGTGTTCTTGCACTGTCCCATAGATATCAGATTGATTTGTAGAGAAACACTATACATTAAAAAATTATCCTCACTAACAGTATTTGATTTTTAAGGACTGCAGAAAATAGGATCAATAAAAGACCTGTTTAGAATGTGCTGGGAAGTTGGAGAATCAAAAATGCCATGCCAGGAAATTTTGAGATGCAAAAATCAGGGATTTTTGTTACTAGAAAAAGGGCACTTATTTTCATAGCAACCTATCCTTTTTATCTGACAAAAATTTTCAATGAAAATAATATACTGAAGAAAAATCTTGTATGATTCTGAGTACAATGCACAATTACATTGATCAGGGAGAATAGAGCACCTGATGCTGTGAATAGCTTGCTTTGAATTTCATTTCAAGGTACAAATGAGAATCAAGCCTTTTCTGAGACACAGGAGTTGTATAGTTCAACATTTTTTGTTTCCTCTGTCATCCTGAAAATCATAATTGCAGAGAAGAAATTCAATGTTAGGAGTAATTTTATCTATTTCGTTACATCAGCCTAGCACCATGGAATTATACAACCTTGATACAGGAATTCAGATGGTGCTTTTTGAAGAAACTCCCTTCTAATCTCCTCTTTAATTCCATTTTTCAACCCACTGCCACTTTCTTAAGGTCAGTTCTAGGAATTCAAATAACCTAAAATAACACGTTTCTTTTCATAGGATTAAAAACATCAATGAGAGAGATAACACAAAGTGTCTTCTGGATATTCCTGTTGGAATTGTGTTCCTGGCATATCTCCATGCCTGTTTTGAATGATTGCATGCAATATTAGAGTGCTGCTTTGAGGCTGAAGGTTTGCTAGAGAGCCTCTGGGGATTCTGGCTCTCCCCTTTATTTTATGGTCTTTCTGTTAGAAAGCTTTCCTGACATATAATCCTGCTTTCTCTTTCACTAACCTAATCTTTCTGTGAACTTTCTATTTTCATGCTTTACATTATCTCAATATAATTTGGACTGACCTCTGTAGGTGTCTTTATGTCTCTCTATTTCATGTTGTTTTTTACTTTATAGTTTTATCTCATGCTTTCCCATCCTTTACATTGCTGGAACTTGCATCCAGACCAGTCCAATTTACAATTCCAGTTTCCAAACCACATCAATAAAACCACCAAGCTGGAAACCATGAAATCCATGCCAAAAGTCACCTCTGTTGAAGGACTGCAGTACTCATGTTCAGTCACCAGTAGAATTTTGTCTCCTCAGCCTGTAGCAGAACATACTTTATTGATAACGTAGTGGAACTGTAATAGCAGGAGGTTGGTGTGACAGAGTAGTCAAAGAAAAGTTAAAAGTATGTGAAAACTAAGTGCAAAATTCAGTAAGGTGCTGTGGACCTGATGATATTTTTTCCATTAGTCAGTAATGTTAATTCTTGTGAATGAACGGGAAAGTACTCGAATTAAAAATTGTATTTTATTCTTACAGTGTGACAGTGATAAAACCCTTAAGAATTAATTAGTTAACATATAGCTGATGAACAGTTTGGAGTCCTGAATGCCTTATTTAAATATACCAACCTTATTAGACCTAGTATGATAGAAACGAGATATGAAACAATTCCTGAATGAAACAAGTAGTGTAGGCTATTTGATAGCGAGCAGTAACCTTTCCCTTTGGCTGACTCTATTTCTTTGTCATTCAAGTCAGACATATAGTCAAGAATAATACAGTAAGGAACAACTGAAACTACGTGTGAAATCTATTCAGAAGATGAGTAGATCAGTTTGAGGAGACTTAGCTCAGTTCAGGCTAAGAATAAATGTTTACAGATATAGAGTGATGCCTTCAAAGTGCTGTAACTTATGTGTTTTCTTTGGGTTAAGTGCAAATATGGAAATACTAAACAGAGGAGACCTGACCTTCAGTAATACCCAGAGCATATTCCTTATCTTTATCTTTATTCCTTATCTTTAGAATGCCCTCTAAAGGACAAATGTAATATGTAATTGTGTTTGGTAATATACATTTATGTCTCAGAAGATGCTGGGGAATTTATAGCCTTTGACAGACATCCTTTTGGCTTTAGCAATTAGCAGAAATGAAACTCATTAGGATTAAATTTATCCTTTGGACCATGCATAGTTTTCAGAATTTTTCTATGACCTCATAAAGCAATAAAGAAGCCAAGCGCTGACTTTTCAAATAATTGCTCCTATTGAAGCTGTTCAGACTATGAAAATGACCTGTATGAAAATGAAACTGAGCCTTTTGAGTTCTTTTGAAAAGTGTGCCCCTCTTTCCCAGATCCTGAAAATAACATGAACAAAGGGAACTGTTGAAGATGGAGAGGGGAAACTGAGTTTGTGTCATTGTTTAAATATGTTTTAAGTTAGAAGGAAATAGCATTTTTTTCATGTTGTGAAGGTGGAATTATTGTATAATGTAATGCTGAACTCTTTCCAAAGAATGGCAGGGGTCTGTGCCTTATTAACTGAGCTTATTGGTGCAGGTAAATGAAATGAAAGTCAGTGAATTGCTGATGAAATTGAGTTCAGTGGATTGTTTAGTCCATTCCATGGTGGACTGGTCTCTACCAAACATTAGCCTTCAGCCTGACCAGGTCAGTTTTGAGTAACGGAACTCCTGACACTTGTCTTGCTACATTTACAAAAGTAATAGCTTTCTCTCTCTGTTCACTTTTAAGGCTAAAATATATTTATGTGGAAAAAGCATGATGGCAGACCATCATGGTAGAATTTTTTCTGAATTGAATGTTGAGATCATTAAAGCGACTGCTGCCAAAGGAAGCTTATTAATGTGTAAAGGTACCTGCAGGTTGATCTGGATCCCAAATGGAAGCTGAGCAGAAATAGCGACTGTGGGAGGAATCTGATGAAGGTGCAGCTTCTCATGGTTATAGCATTGGATGTAGCAGGCATAGGAAAATAGTCATCCTTACTCATCAGCAAACACTTATTTCCATTGCATAGGAGGAAGTGACCTGGGAAAAAAAGAAGCATTGGAAATTTGGAAATTGTTATCTGAAGACAACTGAGTCCAGAAACCCTTACGGAAAATTTCACCGAATACAATTATGGGTATACAGGTGTATGTATTACAGTATTTTATGGGTTGATTAAAGATCAGAGATGGAATTTTACTATTCCATAAAGATATCTTGAGTATCAAGAGGCCTTTTGCTCTTGAATGGTAACAGATCTTTCAAAAATCTGTTTCAATAGCTGGGCAGAGCAGAGCTGTGGGAGCCAGAGCTTGGTCCTGCGGTGGTATCACTACAGCTGAGGCTGATGATTTATTAGCTAGGTTGAGTGGGAAACATGGGCTGTAGCTGCCTTAAACACCACTGTCCTGCACTGGAATAAATCTGGCTTTTTCTCAACATGAGAAGCAACAGCAGGGAAGTTGTAGGAGTCTATGTTAAGGCAATACATCCCTCTGGTAACAGACCTCCTTAAACCTGCACTTGGTGAAAGACCACAAAATGGGGCCTCAACCTACTGGTAGCTGCAGGAAATCAGAAATAAAGACCTAGATGCATGGTTGCTTTGGAGAGCTCTTTAGACCATATTTAGGCTATGCATTTGTCCTAAGGAAGTCTAACCACTCTCTGATGCATGGAAATGCATTGGAAGGATCAGCTCCAGCCTCAGATCAGCTCCTGCTTGCTTTGATTTTTCCAATAATTGCAGAAAGTATAAAGTATTTAAAAGCTATCTGCTTAATTATTATTTCTATGAGTGGTTATCAAAGCCTAAGTAGCACAGGTGACAGTCTTATAGGCATGAGGTAATGTGAGCTAACTAGAGACATATTTTCATCTCCTGTGGCAGGTTTGGAGCATTTTCATTTCAGTCCAGCTAGCAAAGCCTTGACTGATGCTGTAACATCTGGAAGACAATCTAAATTCTTAAATGCTGTGGGATGAAGCCAGAGCATGAAGAACCTTATCTGAAAAAACCTTGTTAGCAGTTCAAAATGCACTTGAGGTTTGCGAAGTCTGATCATTATGTCACCAGTACAGTTTGGATTTCATCCATGGAGTGAGATAGAAAGCTCAACACTACCCACCAGTTATTCCCTAGCTCTTGCAATGCAGCCTGACATTAGGATACCCCTCAAAAGACTAATTCCCAACACTATCAGCCTTGTCAGCTGATGGTGTGAATGTGATCCTCTATGCTAAGAGAGTCTCACTGAGTCAGTATGTCAAAATCCCAGTTAGTCAAATAAAGATGTTCTTCCCTCTGCATCTCTTTTCCATCTGGGATTCCCAGCACTGGTATCTTTCTCTGCCAGAGACAAGAAGGACAGTGTGTGTGAGCAAGCACCGTCTGCCAGTGGGACATGCCAAAGCTTGTTCATGCTGAAGCCAAGCAATCAAAGAGCTTAGGAGGGTACATCATCAGCTGTCTCAGCTTGGGGAGCACCATGGAGTTGATGAGGGACTTAGACATCGGAACAAAGAAGGACAGGGAATTTGGGTTAGCATTTGCCTAATTAATATTTTTATGACTTTTTTTCTAGTTCAGAGTAAATTCATTTACAGTTCCCTGCTGGTTTGAAAGGAGGAAAGAAAAAGGGTTTTAATTAAAACTGTACAGTTCATGTACCTAATTAATCAATACTAACTGAATAGAGTGGAAGGAAGCTTCTTCAAAGCACACCCATGGAGTACAGTAAATCCTTCTTTCAAGAGGTTTAATTTCATGGCAACTGATCTTTTAAGAGGATTCACTATCATATATTGCTTTAATATATGTTTTTCTCATGTATTCTCTTGAGCTGATCCAGGTGCTAAGTGCCTGAATGTCCAGTGGTATTAATTGTCATCACCTTTGAAGATATGGGTATTTGACACAGTCACAGACATACTTGTTGATCAATGCATTTCCTAGAACTCCAATATTTTCTATATGTACTATGGGGAAGTGCTTCTAAATGGGTTATCCCTATAGACTACTGGAAATGGTCTATAAATTTTCACTTATTTTAACTGCTACCTTAATTTAAAAGTTTAGGATACCAAATACCTTCAATTAACAGATGAGAAAACAAAAAGCAAAATGCAGGCCATCAGAAGGAGAGACCTTCTGATGCCTTGGCACTATGTAAATCCCACTTCTTAGGGAAAAAAATGAGATTCATAAAGGAGCAGATCAAGAAAACATTGTACAGAATTTTTTGAGATCCTTTCTAAGGAAATCCTCCACAACTGCTCCTTCAAAGAATGGTCTTCAGGTACAGATGTGACCCTGGACTTGTCCACATGCTTTTTGAGGACATTTTGAAAAAATTTTAGGACATAACCATGCCAGGCTTAGAACACAACGTAAAGTTACTCCTACCTCACTGATGAGGACAGCTTCTCAGTCTTACACAAAGCTGCCTTTATAGTCACTACCCCATTTTGGTATGGACACAGATACAATCTGTCTTGGCTTGTCTGTATTTATCCAACTGTGTTTTCATCTGCACTAGCAGCTTGCAATGGTGTATTTGCATGGTTCACAGGGCAAAGCACTTGAGCAGATCTGTGTGAGTCCTGCTTAGGCCCCCTCGTGTGGGAGCACATGTCAGCCAGGACAGTGGGGACTGTGAGGGAAGAGCTCAGCAGATAATGAAATATTATTTTGACTTCTCTGGTAATTCTGTTTGCTCCATTTGCCCACAGGATTGCTGCCTTATGCAAATGAAAGGGGCTATTCTGTCCTGTTTTAGGGTTTTATGTGAAGTAATCTTGTTAAAGATAAATAAATCTTTTGACTGAAAAGCTGAGACACTTTGAGAGAATGAAACTCACACGTACATGCACAAAACCTACATGTGCTTTAGATATGTGCACCCTCAGGCAATTCATCACTCAGCCAAGATTCAGCTTTCATAATTCAGGATAAAATTTCTCATTTTGGGAAAAGCAAAGGACAAGATCATTACCTCCAAAAGTACTGCTTTCTAAGACCTAAATCAGTGCAGGAAAAACTAAGGCTCCTTTTTATAAAAACTCTCCAGCCTTAATTTTTATGAAGTAAATGCAACCTGAAGGCAGACCAAATTGTTAAGCTAGAAGGCAGATACATAATCATAGAATCATAGGGTTGGAAGGGATCTTTGAAGGTCATCTAGTTTGACATCCTGCACACAATCAGGTTTCTCAGAGCCTCATCAAGCCTGGCTTTGAATTTGTCTAGGGATGGGGCCTCCACTGCCTTTTTGATCAGCCTGTTCCAGTGCTCCACCACCTTCATGATGAAAAACTTTTTCCTAATGTCTGATCTAAACTTACCCTGCTCTAGTTTAAAACCATTGTTCNATAGAATGATATAATAACATATAACTTATATACAATTACATAGTTTCACATATATATAATTCTTTGAAATTATACAAAACATGTGTTTTAAATACTAGAATATATCAATTATATTTAATGTAATTATTTTCAATTTAATATCCCCCTTCTCAAGAGTCTGTACTGATTCAGGATTCATAGCTGTCAACATGTTTCCTTAAAGAAATAAAAAAGGTACAAAGCAAGTTTTAGGACCAAGTAATTGGAAACCTGAAATTAAAATGCAAGGTTTTTTTAAAGTTCTTCTCATAAAATGTCTAAGATTTGTGTTACCTCCTACCAGAAGGTAGATCCCACATTTACTACCTTTTAAATCCTTTTTATTTTCCTTTTTCAAGATCTCCAGTCTCATTATCATGTAATTTATTATGTCTCAAAATTCATAAAACTCAGGAGCTTTGTATTAATTTTACAAATTATTTAAGCAATTTAACTGTCAGAAGGGTATTGATAAGGAATCTAGAAATGTTTAATACATCAACATGAAAAAGAGGAATCTTAGCTGAGCTTATTTGACCTTGTTTTATTATTACCAGAAAATACTGGTGCCTGAAACACCTGAATGTCCTTCTAAAGGTAGCTCCTGGCAAGTGATGAGGAGCAGCTAAGCAATTCAAAAACATAATTAACTTTTGGATGCTCTTTTCTGATGTGATTACCCTAGGTTATAATATGTAGTGATGCAAGTGTTCCAAAATTGAATTTTGTCTGGAAGTATCTGTGCTGCAAGGAGCTGTATGAGAAGTAATTTTCCAGATTTTCTTTCTAATTTTAGAAGTTTTTTCATCTATTAGAAGTAAGGTAAATATAGTGGGAATTCTTGCTCTGCTGGTGGGAAAACTCCCCTCATTGAGTTTGTCCATGTGGGTTGATCTCTGAAAAAAATGGATATAATAGTATTCAAGTGGATATAATAATCCTTGCATGCCTCAAAAAAAACCCACTATGTGGCACAAACAGCTGATTAATTGACTTTTGTGTTGCATACAAATTTCTATTGATTTTTAGATTTCATACTTGTGTTGAATATTAGATCAATGGATGAATGTAGACTGATTCATACAGGGAAAAACAATTTTAGGTTCACATATAAAATGTGTTCTGAGAGACCATTACAACCTAAGAGTGAGACCTTGGGGACATTATAGATAGTACCATGAAATCATCATCTCAGTGTTCAGCAGCTGTCTGAAAAGCAAACAGATGTTCAGAAATATTAGGAGAGGAATAGAGGAGAAAACAGAAGACATCATTATGGCAATAAATACATTCTTGTTTTGCCCACATCTTGACAGCTCTGTACAATTCTGCTCTTCCCAAGGTATGTTCTTAAAGTGGAAGAGGTTCAGAAAATGGTGACAAGGGTGATTCATACATGTGGAACAGCTCCTGTATGGGGAAAACCAAGGTACTTCCATCAGTTTGGGTTCTGATCAGGCATTTTTTTAAATGAAAAAAATCTTCCAATCATCCTAATTTACTATATTTTAGTTCAAACATGGAGCGTCTGAATTGAATTCCTATTGGATGAAAAAAAACGCTGATCATGTTCTGGAACATGCCTAATGCCTGCTTATGTGTAGACAATCTACAAGACTAATTTTATGCAACTTGAAAGAAAAAGCCTTCTGAGGGTGCCAAGGACTCTGCATCAATTGCCTACTCTGTAATGTAGGAATGGCTGAGGCAATCTAGAATTCTTCAACCTGAAAAAGAGGTGATTTATTTGACATACGTGAGAGGTCAAAATGATTCTGAATGGCATAGATAGGATGTCTAGGGATCAAATGATTGATTTATTTTTCATAGAATTAGGTATGATGCTGATTTGCACCAGATTTAAAAAAAGAAAAGGATGCGGTTCTTCATGTGACATGCAGTGAACCTGTGGAAATTCTTGCCCAAGGATGTTGTGTATGGATGCAGGCAGACTGGACAAGTACTTGGAAGAGAGATCTGGGTTACTAATTGTGTTAGTATCAGAAAATCTCCTTGATTGGAAGTCAGTAAATCACATATGTTCCCTTTTCTTTCTCTTCCCTGCATGACCACTCATGACCATTGCTGGAGACAGAACATTGACCAAGGTAGGCCCTTGCTCTGAGATGATGTTGCCTTCTTTCTTGTGTTGTATGTTATGTAGCTTCTTTAAAAAAATGAATCGCTAGAATAATTGGGAACTTTGACTAGATGGTAGACTTGAATTTTACCTTTGAGTCAGGTGATTTCCACACTGGAAATCTTTCTCTGAAGCCAGTACATGTTAAATTACTGTGTGTTTTTCTAAAGAAGTATTAAATGAGTCATTTAGGTGATTTTCAGCCTAACAGTCTACTGTAAATGACTGCAACAATAAAGGGTATTCATTTGAAGCATCCACAATTTCCAGTTGATATTTTATGTCCATTTTAATTTAAATTTTATCATTATTACACTGCATAATTTCATGGGTGTATAGAAAAGCTCTGTGTGTTTAATATGGAGCTGTAAAGGGTGGGGGGAATATAGCTGAGGGAGACCCAAAGTCTTCTTCTTATTTATGACAAAAAGAACATTAAAAAATATATATTGTATTATAGTGAAACAAACCCACATTTGGGTTGAACATGCCAATTTTTAACAATAAACAGCAACACCATATTTGACATTTATGGCACAAGGAGTGTGATGTCTGATTGCATCTCCTTAGAGAGATGGTGCAGTTAGGTGATGCTGTGCCAGAGCCATAAGCTTTGTCAAATTCTTATTCAAGTAAAGGGCAATTGATTTACAGTGATGAATTAAAAGTCTGTGCTTTGGGAGAAAAAAGAGCTTGCTTAGTGTAAGAGTCAGAAATGCTCAAATCTCCCCTGTGTATTTTTTTGTTTGTTTGTTTGTTTTGTTTTTTTTGTTTCATCTAGAATGCAATGGTTCTAACTGTATGATTTTCCCAATTGCACTTGCTGGAGAAAGGAATTGGCTATGGAGGGGCAGCTCTTCCAAATGTTGGATGCCTGTCATTACCACACTTCTTTGGAAGTCTTTGGGATCAGGGTGTCCTGGCTGGCTGTCATGGTTTTAGATCATGGCCTTCAGTGGCACAGGCTGCAGGGAGTACTTATTACAGCTGAATGACTAAACTAACCAATAATGGTAAATATTTAATGTGAGTCAGGCAAGCTTTATGAGTCAACACTTCACAGTATCACAAGATGCATTTCCTTAAAAATTGAGGACCTCAAATTCCTGTAAATGTAGTCTGCTGGTAATGATCTCAGACTACAGGATGGCAAGATGTGACTTTGTAGCTTTGTCAGGGACCAGGCCATTTTGATGCTGGGCAGTGCTCTGTCTCCCAATTGCTTGTGTGGTTTGAACTGTGCTTGATTGAAGAGCAAAGCACCATGAGACATGGAAAAGTTGCAAACAATAACGTATCTCCTCTCTGGCCTCTGGCTTTTTATGATGAAAAGGCTGGCCATTTCAGACATATGTAATCATTAAGAGATATATGTAATATGATTTTTAAAGATAGATGATCTGTAACTTATTTTTAGGTACGTACAGTAGGCTTATACAGATACTGGTTATCAGCACCATGCAATTGTCAGTTTTAAAACTTGCTACAGTTTTAAAACTTGTTAAAGTTTAAAAACTTGCTAAGGGGGGAGAGACTCATAGAACCTTCTGTGAGTGATTTAGAGAGAGCTGAAGCTCCTGCTATTCAAGTGATCTCTTGATTGTGATAAGAGTGACTTCATCACCAGCACCCTGATCAGGTATCTATAAATACTTGCTTTGCTCTAGGAAAAAGTTGTGCCAGAGTTATTATCAATGCACATGATGCCATGCACCAGGTGTTTTCAGCATGAAAAACATCTTTGCAATAGCTCAGTAGGAACAGTTTTAGAGGTTATTTTGTTTGTTCTCATTGTACTTTCTGTGTATGCTGGAGAGGGTGCATGCACACTTTAATGTAGACAATTAGAAATGAGCAAACTGCTAATCCACAAGCAATGTCATGGTGCAGCACTTGTGGAAAGACAATTAAAGAGAAGTCAAGATTAGGGAACACATTTCAGTTAGACCCAGATTTTTTTCAAATTGAGAGATGCATAAAGTAAAGAAACCTAACCTATGGCTCCTCTTTTGTTCAGATATTTGATTTTTATTTGACTTTCCCTTCTAATATGACAAAGATTTTCATTTGATCATGAGATGCTTCTGTCTCTGAAGGTAGAGGAAAGAGTTAAGACTCTACCAATGTATCACCAATTCCTCCTCTCAAAGGCTGGGGTAATGTATGGGAAGGTCCATAAGCATGGCATTTTTGTATTTTAATCCTCTTCCATTAAACCCTAATGACCGGTTGCTAAACGATGTTATGCATTTCCTGCTCCTTTTATGGGGAGCTGTTTTATAAAACAGCAGCTTGGAAGCGTGCAGGAAGCAGTCATCTCTGGAATTGATTGCATTTCTGATAGAGCACTTTTGTACTGTATCCCTGGAGAAATTCTGCAGGTCGTAATGGCTTATGTTCTCCTTGTAGCTGCAGCATAATAACTCACAGAAGTAGAATAAAGATGGAAAGAAGAGCTACCATCTTTAAACCTTTTACTAGATTCAGTTCACTCAATTTCATTTTCTGAAATTTGTTTAGAGAAAGCAGATTATAATTATTAGTAAAAGGGAGTGAAGTGCTATGCATAATGCAATGAAAACCTCTGTTACTGAAGCAGCTGATGCTTATAAATTGGTTGTATGATCCACAAGAAACGTCCAATTTTATCAAGTGATGTGTAAAAGGCAGTTGAACAAAAGCAACATTTGTATACACTGGGATGGCAGTAATGATCTTGTCCCTTCTGTCACTCACACAGATTCATTAGAGATGGATGTCAGCCATTAACCTTTGGTTTTCAGCACAGATAAGTAATGAACAAGCAAATAAAGGAAACAAAGGCTGGCCACACTGCAGAGCATCTGATTATGCTGAGAGAATGGCTACCACTTTCTTAGCTGGCTGCTCAGGATAAACGGATGCTTCTCCTTTATTTCTGTTTCCATGACTCCATCCTCAGTCAAATATTGTTAAGAAATGTGTGAGTCTCACGTACATTTTCCCTGGAAAACTGCTTTTCTCGGTTCCTGATAGAAATCAACAAGACAGACCCCTGAGTGAATTCTACCTGATGTGCCAGATTTAGTGAGTACCCTGGTGTGCAGAGAGCATGTAGGAAAAGGCTTTAGAGACTTATAAAATAAACAACTTTGCTGTGATTTCTTTTTCTCCCTTTGCAAATGTGGCATTCCTGAAGAATATTTTAAAATTGAGATGGTTTTTAATCTTTCTTTCTGCAGATGCCTGGAATTTTAACATGGGACTAAAGGCCTGGGCCAAACAACTGGCACTGGACATCAATCATTCTGCTTGTATCAGTCTGTCACAAGCAATGTTTTATGACTGGACTGGTATTTGCTTGAGAAGATTTCCCATGATACACTCACACAGTAGCTCAGGCAGATTTTCCTTTGATACTCCGGTAATTTGGATGTTCACCTTGTATTTACTGTATTCAGTGATGTGCCTCCACATCAGTCTTATCCTTTTGGAAGGTCTTATCCTTCTGGCAGATTTGTTAGCAACATACTCTAAGCAACACAGGGTGCAGTCATAGTGTCAGGTGCAGACTCAAAATTCCTAAGAACAGAGCAGTTGTTCCTCTCTAGAGTCACTAACTCAGTGCCCAGGGAAAAATGTTCATCTCAATGCACTGTTACTTTGTAAGCATGACATCTCTTTGATCTTTAATTCCTATCTTTTCTAATAATGTTATTTTGATTTATATACTAAGAAATGGACAACCCAGTGCCTTACCTGTAAAATAGCTATATTTTTTTCATAGTTTTTGTCTATCCATGGTTCATTTTTACCCTTAGGATCTCTTGGCAAGTTTTGCTAGACTGAAGAGTGGTCTGTCATCAGAAACCTGTTCTCATAGGACTCAATAAATATATCTCAATAAACTAAGGAGGACAATCCTTTGAACTTTTTCAGGATGGGGCATACTTTCAACAGATTTTTAACAGTACAAATGGTTACTAATTGTATATTTCTAGTGTTTCTCAATTATGTGCTAAACGAGGGAAATATTCCCTCAAATACCTATTTCCATGCACCCGTTTCTGCTTACTCTCCTGATCACAACAGGATGCAGATGTTACCCAGCGGGTAACTTTATGTATAGAGGCTCTAAGATCCCTGTTACCATCGCTGCTTTCATAAATTCCTTAAGTAAGATTCATAAATGTGTGACTCTCCATCTGACTATATTGAAATGTGTAGTTAGGAGATATTTTGTTGTCTTCATTTTCTAAAAGATTAACTCTAATGGGCTTTGTCATTGAAGTCCAATGATTACAGCAAATAGGTCATGCAAGGTCTCTCTTCTGAACAGATTCTAATTTGGGTTATTTCATGCTTTCCACAAAAATTCTGCTTGAAATCATATAAGACTGTGGCTGAATGGTTCTCCTGTATTCTGCTCCAGCTCTGCACCATGGTGGTAGTGGAGTCTCTTATACATGTTATGTCTATTCACCACTTAGTTGAATTTGTGATTATCTGTGGATTGTTACTATAATCCACTGGAAGAAAGACAAATAAACTAGAAGTTAGCCTTGAAAGGAAAAGAAATAGTACATTATTACACTATTCCCCCTGCAGACTTGTCCATAAATTCACCCACTTTCCCTTGACAATCGGTATCTCTCTTCCCAATCAACCTATGTCTCTACAGCATCAATCAGTCAAAGGCTGCAGCTCTGCAGCTTAACATGACTGAATTCACTGGATAGTTCTGCAATTAAATCTTGAAAAACAATTGCTGTTGAAGAATTTTTCCATATAAAAATGAGCTCCAAAACTTTCAGTTTTTAACATACGTCAATTCCTTTTAGTTCATTGTGAAAATTTCTGATATGTTTTCATATAATTAATGAATTCATTAGGCTGTATATTTAACACTGCCCAGTTTCCTGTTAGTATTTATCCTGCAGTAATCCCCTGTAATCAAACAATGAAAGGCTGTGCTTATCATTTGGTGTTCATTCTAAGATTTTTCAGACTCCCAGAACTCTATTGTTTTTCATTGTGGCACATAAGGGAGCTAGAGGAGCTGATAAATTTTTCAAGTTTGATGGAAATAATCATGTGCATTTTTCTAAAGTGTTGTTGGTTTTCTAAGTATGTTAAGTGCTAATGGGGATTATTGTTGTGATTTTTACTGAAGATTTTGATTTTAAAATGCAAAATTTTAAAATTAATCAAAATGGTATTCCAAGTTTAAAAAGGAGAGGGAAAAGCAATAAGAAGTCCACCATGAAACACCTGTGTTCTTCTGTCATAAATTGATTTAAAAAAAAGTTGTCCTGTAACATTCAAGAGAACAGCTGATATATTTTTCATGCTCTGCTAACTCGGTGGGTAGTAAACCACATGTAAGTGTGGTATTTTTGGAACATTTGTAAGTTCCCATATTTTTTCTTGAATAAGAATTCTTATTAAGTACATTATATTTATAATGATAATCACCAATGTTATTTTCAAAAATAAGTTGAGCTCTGAAATTTGAATTCAGCTACTGTTGCTACTATGAAGGAAATGAAAACGCTCACATAACAAATGATGACATTTAGCTACTACTGATGACATCTACTATTACTAGATCTTGTAACTATTAGTTATGATGACTTTATCAACACCACACCCTCCCTCATTATTTTGTCTCTGGTATAAGACTTTGTATTATTCCAAACTGCTCTTATCCTCCTGCTGTTTTGTTCTGAGTGTGTCATACTAAGATGTATCTTATTCATGCAGATAATAACCTTTCACAACTATTTCTGAATATGCTTGGAATCTTTTAGTATTTATTAAAAATGTCATCTGCTCTGACTCCCATACTCAGACTTACTTGTCTTTGGGTTTGTTTGACCTTTTGAGACAGCTGTGTCAGGTTTGAAAAGATTTTCATTGTTTAGTGACTAAAATTTAGCAATATACATAGAAAGAAAATCTATTATTTGACATGTGGCAAGGAAATTTAGAGTTGTAAATTTAGATCAATTTATAGTTTGCATAATTGGAAACATCTGAGCTTTTAGTAGGCTTTAAACTGATGCAAAACAGTTATTGAAACAAAACTCAAGATTTATCTAATGTCTATTCATAGTTAGATATAGTTGCAGGATTAAGGAAGATGTGTACCCACATGACATACAGTTGTGGAATTACTAGCTGAGGTTATATTAATTATAAATACTGAAAAAAAAAGGAGATACCCAAGGAACTGAGTAGAAAGACAGTAGAAGTAAAATTATGAAAATTTTGGAGTCCACAGCAGTCTGGCAATGATTCCTGTGCTGATGGGAATCCAGTAATTCAGATTTTTTTCCCTGTGTATACTAGCTAAACTAAAGCAAGCAGAAGTGATCAGCCAAGTAATTTCTGCAGGTGCAAAGCACATAGGATGGTTTGTGGCCATTCTTCTGTGAATAAGGCAGTGAGATTTCCCTCCTTATTCTCTGCATACCCCCACAAGAGGAAATGGGCCAAAATCACCAGTCTCTGTTCTTCCCCAAGGAGCAGCATGCTGAGAAAGCTGTATTACTCTCATTATGTGGTACAGCCCAGTGGAAGTAGTGGAATCTGAACAGTAATCAAAGTATTTTGCAGCAATCAGTTGAAAAGACCCAAATAAGTTCTTTAGTTCAGGCAAGAACACATAGATATGTGCCCCCCACATTCCCCTACTTGTAGCTGTACAGTTATGTGTGTGTGCCTGATTTATCTAAACTCTGTATGTTATAACCCTATCAGTTCATGTTACTCTGATGCATTCACATCATGTTCTGGAGCCCTCAACA
>VZTY01020451.1:4877-52115 GCA_013400935.1 Turnix velox
TCCCATCTGTAAATAGAGGGATGATCTCCCTGGGTCCCCAGTCTAGTCTCTGACGCCTGGAGGCTATTATCTAAACCATCTAGACATTTGGTTTTCATTTTTGGTGGCTTTTTGGTTTTTTCTTTTTTTCCCCTTATCCTCTAAAATGAGTGTTGAAACTGGTGATCCTGCTACGCACGGTTACTGTCATATAAGGTGATGTGTTAGGAACTTAGACCAGCTGTGCCTTCTGAAATGAGGTGACATAAACAAATGTTGTGTGGGTTTTGCCCATATTTTTATCATAGAATCATAGGATGTGTTGAGTTGGAAGGCCACCAGAGACCACCTACTCCATCCCCCCTGCAGTGAGCAGGGACATCCTGCTCTAGGTCAGGTTGCTCAGAGCCTTGGCAAGCCTGGCCTTGAATATTTCCAAGGATGTGGCCTCCACTACTAATCTGGGCAAGTTGTTCCAGTGTGTCATTAGCCTCATGGTGAAGAACTTCTTCCTGATGTCTCATCTGACTCTGCCCTGCTGTAGTTTGAAACCACTGCTGCCCCTTGTCCTGTCTCTCTCTGCCCTGGCAAACTGCCTGTCCACAGCTTTCCTATAGCCCCTTAAGGCACTGGGAGGCTGCTGCTAGATCTCCTTGGAGCCTTCTCTTCTCCAGACTGAACCGCCCCAGATATTTTTAATTTTGGAAGATAAGCAGAGCAAACCATGGCCTGACATACCATGATTACAGAAATACAATTCTCAACACTCTTAACTCTCATTCTGCTGTAGGGGCTTTGACACTAAGGTTTCACTTTCAGTTTCTAAAAGATTTTGATTCTAACAGAAAAAAAAATCATTAGAGCTTAGAACTCTTTTACAAAAAAATTTATATTTTTTTATTCTGTTATGCTTGTATTACCCCCTTTTTTTTTTTTCCAAATCACACCGTGAAGGTGAAATAAAGATTGAAATTCAACATTGGAGTAAATCATCCCAGTGGGAGATCTCCAGCAGGCCTGAATTTGTTCCAAATGTATTTTTTTACTGTACTTCAGAGCGCAATAAACAGACCGTGGCCCCGCTTCTTGCTGCCTCATAGGCAGCCATTTTCTGAGCTGTTTCTCTGGCCATGAAGCCACGTTGAAGGGCCTTGAATCGTTGTTCCCGGCTCTCTTCCAGTTCTCTCCAGTGGTTCCATTGCAAAGAATCCTGCAGAAAAGACACACAGGTGATCAGATTCCAGAGACTTATAGCAGTTTTCTTTAGAGGACACACTCAACTTCTACTTGATAATCTGACTGACTGGTAACACAACTTAATTGCTAATAATGGATGTAAGTTGGAAGAGGGTAGATTCAGGCTAGATCTAAGAGAAATTCTTTACAGTGAGGGTGGTGAAACACTGGAAGAGGTTGCCCAGAGAGGTTGTGGATGCCCCCTCCCTGAAGGTGTTTAAGGCCAGGCTGGACAAGGCACTGAGCAGCCTGATGTAGTGGGAGGTGTCCCTGCCTATGGCAGGGGGATTGGAACTAAATGATCTTTAAGGTCTCTTCCAACCCAAACTGTTCTATGATTCTGTGAGGCTTGTCAACATCAAATTGGGCAGGATGAATAGAAAGGTAACTTGAGGGAGTTTCCCAGTTCAAGATGAGCTAAACACAGCTGAATGTTCCACAAAACTTAAAATCAAGACAAAAATTTGCTCCAGTACTGCTACTTTACATTCTTTCTTCTCCACTGGTTCATTCTTAAAGCCATAGCTGAACAGTTGCACAAATCCTCTACTGGTTTACTGACAGAAAAGCATCCCCCAAGTGCTCAGAACAAAGAGAAAACTGCTATTTTGAAATCTGGTTCTTGGCTTAAAAAACATTATTCCTTGGTAGGAAAAAGCATTATTGATCATTAATGGTAGTTTTTCTAATGGTTAGTTTTCCAAATTGCAATGTAGATTCTGATTATTTTTCTACTTACTGAGGAACCTAAGAGGTAGCAATGCTAACTGAATGCCAGATACCTACTGCAGTATATGGGACGAACTTTCTCCTATGGTGACACTAATCCCATTTTTCAGTAACATACATTTCAACTAAAATAAAGATGGTACTGAGCATCTGACCAGAACTGAGCCACTTCCCTGTAGCAACATTTGGATGAGATCATGCAGAGCAGAACAGCACTGATGGAAGATAAACCAAAACCAGCTTAATAATTTATAGCAACCTTGAATTTTTTTCCATTGTTTTTTTCTTTCTTTTTTTTTTAACAGATGTCTTAACATTTGAGCAGAACATAAGCAAAGCACTGGGACATCCTAAGAGATTTACTCTGTAAAGCTAAGCTCAAGAAAAAGACTAACACTAACATCAAAATAATTTCCAAATCATAGCTTTTTTGCTGACTTGTATGTCACCAGGATGCCAGAAGACTTATACAGACCCACATCAGGTAGTCAAAGTCCAAGCTGTGAATTCACCATTTCTCTTTGTTTATTTTAAAAATGTCTCACATTTTTAACTATATGGCCACTCTACTCTGAAGTCTGAATTAATTGCTTCTGCTTTATGGTGGAGGCCATTCAACAAAATGTTTCAGTTCAAAACTTCAGAAAGCCATCTCAATTTAGGATCTCTTTCTTCAAAGAGATCTTCTGTGTTTTGTTTGCTAAAAGGGATAGACCTGGTTGTCTGTATGTGCACCTGTGTGTTTTGCTTCCCTGAAATGGGGATTCTGAAGGCAGCAAACTTTGAAATAATGCACTATTTTGATTTTTAAACTGAGTAAGCATGACAAATAGTTTTCCTTCTCACTGAATTCACAAAATCATAGAGTGACAGAGTTGGAAATGACCTTCAAAGGCCATGTAGGGTGGTGAGGCACTGCAATTAGAGATATGGTGGAGGCACCATCCCTGGAGACATTCAAGGCCAGGCTTCCTGAGGCTCTGAGCAACCTGATCTAGTGCAGGATGTTCCTGCTCACTGCAGGGGGTGGGACTTGGTGGCCTTTGTCATTTTATGATTCAATGAAAGGTGAGGTAAGAAGCATGGGAATGATAAAATGAAACCTGTCTTGGGTGAGAGAGGGGTAATCATGCAGAGGTGAAAAATGGGGTAACCACAGCACTTTGGTGTATTGGGATGTGTGTGACAGGAAGCTCATAAAGACAAGAGTTAGGGACAGAGGGTTAGATGTGGTTTCCATGGGTTGAGAGTGTGTGGCAGTGGAAGTGAGAAGTGTGCCATGTGGATGAGCCCTGTTATCTGGTAGCTGAGTGCATGACAAGAAGGTGAGGTCAAGGCCATGGTTTGGAGAAACCGTGCCTGCCCAGGAAACAGGGAGATGCTATGGCCAGTCATGTGTGGCACCATCTGTCTCTGCCCCCCCAGCAGTGCTGGCAATTGAGCTAAGATCTGTGAACAGCACATCTATTCAAGAGCTTTTCTCCTTGTGTAACTGCCAGACCTTCCTTGATGTCATTCTGGTTTTCTGGGGGGTGATCTTCAAGAGTTCTGCTTGCTTTTTACGCTCCAGTGTTTTTTCTGTGATTTTTTTCTGCAGATTTAAAATGCGTTCATCTTTCACAGGCCTTTCACCAGACTTCTGTTTCCTTTCTTCTTGCCTGCAAAATCAAAAAGAAGCAAGGAGAAGGTAAAGTGCTTTTATTCAACTTTACCCTTAAATTTGGCTCAGTGTAATTGAGGTTGTAGTACAAGTATTATGTCATGAGCAGCTGTGATCCTCTGGCATCGTTTGTAATCCAGAGCTGAGACCTCAGCATGCTACACCATTATCAAAGTGTCAGATGAGGATGGGGTAAACTTCTGAGTCTGTGCATTTTGCTCCTTACAACTATTTTCTGATTCTTCTTCCTCATCTACAAGGTAGTCAGGAAAGTTTGGTGTTAGTTCAGAGTGTTGCCTTGGAACAGCAGATGCAACCTGAATATTGCCCTGACTTGGAGAGGGGAGGAGGTGCCTTCATGTCACTTGAAAATGAGCAGGAGAACAAACATGGCAGGAACACGAGCAAGATGAGAAATAAGGCTGGCTTCTGTGTACCTTACACATGTGCCAGTGGCTGGCGGTAGCATGGATGTGTTACTGTTACTTGTGGGAGACAAACAATGAGATAGGCATGCAGAGAAGCTGGGAATTGTCAATGGGAAGTTTTGTGAGATAATTTTCCTCTGGACAGCTTTAAACCACATGAATGATGTGAGCACACAGTCCTGAGGCCACACTAAATTAAACTCAAAGTAAATTCCCTCAAACTGTAGATTATGTGGATGGAGGGAGCCTCAGCACCAAGTGTTTTGATCTGCTGCTTGTTCTTAGTGCAATGAATTACTTGCAATAATTGATGTAGCCTTGTGGGAATGTAAGGGAATTGCACCTCAAGTATACTGGCACCTAACTTTAGTACATTACCATGTATTCAAAGCCTCATGAACCTTTTGCTCCTCATGTTAGAAAGCTGAGAACACAAATGTCTGTCCACTTCATTTGCCAGTGCTGATTATCAAACTGTGTGAAATTCTAGCAATTAAAGGGACGTCCTGCTTACACATGGAATTGATTCCTAAGTGTTCTGCAAGCACTTGTAAAGCCACTGCTGTGATGGATGTCATGGCTTGCAGTCTATTAAAGTCTGATGTCTCTGTAATTTTTCACCTTCCTTTTCCTTTTGGGTTTAGTACATGCTCATTATATGCTTGCTCAAAGTGCTACTTTTGTGTTGATGTATGTGTGTTTGTAAGTGATATTGAAATTATATTGAAAGCTACCTGCTTGGTGGGGACCCAGTTAAACTCCAGCTGACAATAACCTAAGCACATTTGTTTAGCAAAGCTTAGCTGCCATACTTTAGCTAATTAGCAGTAGCCTTCAACATAATCCAATTTAAGACACATCATTTAATTTTATACTGATGCATAAGGCTATCACAGAAGTATTGCTGGTAGGATATGCTATTCTTTGCCTATAATTATGAATTCATTCTGTAAACATAAACATTTGCTTTTTTCGCCTCCTGTGCAGTGTATCAATAATACAACCCAAGTGATGAATCACTCAAAATGACTTGATAGATATTTCAGAATCAAGATCCGTAAGTCAGGTCTAACACACCAAGCTGATACAGTTTGTTTAGAGAGAGAAATGAAAGCTGCAGCAAATTGTCTAGGATTTGTAAATAAGGCAGCAAGCTCTTCTTCATTATAGCAGAATATCATCAAACAGGGCTTCATTGAAATTATGGTGTTACTTATGGTGGACCCACCTAGAAGGTTGCAAATTAAGTGTTTGATTTAATTTGAATTATATAATCTTTGACATGCCCCAATCTAAAAAACTTTTCAGAAATCAGGATAAAAATTGAATCAAAGTTAGCTCCTCATTCAGGCACAGCTTACTTCTGGATTGGAACAGTTTCAGACCTGAATTGAGCCAAAGAGTCGATTTTAAAGACACCCATCACTCTACAAAATTCAAAGGCCGCACATAATATCATAAAATCAGCTAGGTCAGAAGGGACCTTTAAGATCATCAAGTCCAACCATTATCCTAACACTGAGAAACATCAAGCATAACAAATGATTCTTTAAGTGCTTAGGAGTTACACTGTTTTTTATAGTATACAAGGTTTTGATGCCTAGTTTGGATCTCTAGTGGAAAGTGGTGGCTTGACATGCTCCCACAGGCTTTCACAACACTAAATATTTAGTGATGAGAGTGTATTTCCAGCTCCAACTCTGTTTCAGGCTTTTTATTCTACGAATAATTTTGTGATATATGCCGGGACACCGATCTATGCAGTCAATCCACTGCAGCTACAGTTATCGATTCATTAAATTAATTAAACTATCTTTTTAAGTACTAACACAGAAACTTTGGGCATTAGGTATCATCAACAAAACAAATTAGAACTGGGACCGGTGAAAACCAGTTAAGTGAACACATCAATACTGCCCTCTGTAATTGAGATTTAGATCTGGAGGATAAATCAATAATGTGAATTTAACTCTAAGAAGCCACCTTCTGTATCTCTGCAATAAACACAAACCTAAGTTGCATCTTAAGATGTGTGCTTTTAGCCTGATAGAATTAGTCTTCAGGATGTCAGCCTGAACATCTGTTTGCAAAACAAATATGACAAGACAAGGACTAACCTCTGAAACACACATGAGGGGAAAGGTAAAAACAACTTGTCAGCAAACAGAGGCAAAGAGTAAAGATGCAGTAAAATGGCATGAGATTAAGAAGTGTGCCGTGATATACACTGTTATGCAGACTGTCTTCCTGCTCAGACTTAGTTCTAAATAGATTTAAATTAGATTTTAAACTCTTTTGGAAGGGACCTGTCTTCTGTGTATGTGAGGCATCTGTGATGGTTATGGATCCTTTATGACAATGAATAATAAATACGCGGATGAATAATAAATATGAATAATGAATACAAAATTTGATCAGAGAGCCTGTAAGCAAATATTTTTCTCTTTGATCCACTGCTATAATATATTTAACTTCTAACTTATTATTGTTATCAGAAGATCTCATACTTGAATTATTTTTGAATCCTGAAATAAGGCTTTCTGAATAAACAGAAGAAGTTCAGTGAAGAAAACTATAGACATAATGTGTTGGTTCAGATGAAAATGAGAAACCACTTTAGGCAGCAAGCTATAATGATTCTAATAACATCAAATTAGTTATGATTAACTGAAAAGGAACAGAAGAAAGGCTGAATTTCCTTCTCAGTATATAATACTGGCGCTGAATCTTAGGGCCATGCCATCAACGCTAGCCTATGGAGTGTCTTCTACCATACAATCAAGCTGAGTAAAAGGATTTGTTAAATCTGATGCAAATTATTTTCAAGAATAAAAAGGAAATTCTGGCCCCAATGTAATCCTTGAAAAAAGTCAAACTGATTTATAAAAAGGAAGTAGTCTGCTCTCTACTTGCTTTACTCCTCAAGGGGTTAGCAAAATATTTAAGAAGTTGCAATGTCTTAAATGTCACATGCTGTTTTATACTGACTTTAAAGCAGCTGCTCGTCCAAGTTCTGCTCTGAAGAGGGAAATCTGGTCCAGTTTGTCAAGAAGAAGTTGTTCTTTAGCTTGTTTTTCATGAATTATCTGGTCTCTTTTCTCTTCCTCTGCTGCCTTCTGTGCTTCTCTGAGTAAAGCGAGGCGTTCACGTAGTTCCACTATTGACATTTCACAAATTAAACCATGGCCACCAGTCTGGAGAACAGGAAATATAGATTTAAATAACACTTTAAATACCAAGGGGCAAGTAAATGAGTAAAACCAGAATATTTTGATTGTGTTCCAAATCATGCTGAATATATTTTGGCTTCAAAAAAGATAGGATGTCCCTAACTTATTATTTAGAAGCTGTTTTCAAGTTGCAGAGCTTATCTTCTGTACATGTAAAAACACAAGGCATGATAAAACATCTAACGAAAAAGGAATATTGAAATATAGAGTAAATTAATCATAAATACAACATTTTTGCTGTCTAAAAAATTCCTAGTTGACTTATATTTTAGTTTAATTAGACTTTTGAAGTTTTAAAATATATAAAACTTCATTTTTTTAAAAGTTTGCAAAACCAGAACAGAATTTACACTAAAAAAATGCACTTTTTAGTATTTTTTTTATGCATTTTTTGTATTTGTCTGCTCACAGTGTATGGATTTGATCTCTGATGGCTTCTACTATTTTAATTTGAAAAGACTAAGACTAAACGATGCTTTGTACTCAGGAAATTCAGATCTTAATCCCCTGAGTTAAAATATTCAAACCTCAATATTTAATTCAAGCTTTTTTTAAAATCCACTTATCAATGAGAGTGATAATGAACCTGATCCTGAGATGTAATGAGACTCTTGCACCTTATTTTGAATACCAAAACAGGTAATTTCTAAATATATTTGTAAAAACCTGTAAATTTTAAGCCTGTGTTCTTATATGTACTCTCTCTTTCCCTATGCCTACACATGTTTATATCTGCATACATGGAAAACCTGCATAAACCCAGGCAAATCCTGAGCTTCTTTGTAGCTTCTTGTGCAAAATCTAATCCATTTCACATCAACTAATATTCTTTTGTCTACCTTAACATGGTTTTGGTACAGATACTTGGTGTATGATTTGTACCATGGCAAATTATAATGGAATATACAGGTAGAGGAAAACAAGATGCAAACCTGACTCTTGCTATTCAGTTGTGTAACATTAAGAGTGAAACATGTTTTAGAAGTTAGTTCTAATTTAGTGGCAGACAATGAATTACAAAGTTTGGAAAGGATGAAGAGGGAGTGGAGGGTGGAATCCGAAAGAACAATAGTTTCTCCAAAATCTATTTCTCAGACTGAAACTAGGTGGTTACGATAAACACATGTAAGTAAAACTCATTACAATCCTTCTAATGGAAAGAAATTACCCAGTTAATGAGCCTGCAGTTTTTCAAGCAATCCTTTTTAGGAGAAAAAGAAACAAACCCTTGTATTGACTAATGAGAGAGCTGTTGACAGAATAGTAGTTGCCTTTCTGCATTTGAGCTTTTCACAAAACATGAAGGAGGAGGAACTGAAAGAAAGCCAAACTGGGAAACATAAAGATGCTCTGCCATACATAGATGCTCAGAATGTCAGTTTGGCTGGAAGAATTGACCTGGGTCCAGTCTCTCTTCTCTGGTCTGTCATGCCATTGAGGCAGCCAAGTCAGATACTCATCCTCCAGTGTCCCATCTCTGTCTCTTTAGAGCACTGGACCCATGAAATAAGACACAGTAAGAGATGAAGAAAACAATAACTCAAGGTGGGGGAATGGGACAATAAAACCACAAAACAGAGGAGCAGGACAGATAAACAGGCTTTCTGTGCTTAAGAGGGATGATTACAGAGCTGGTCTGGAGAATCTAATGATACAGGCTTGTCAGTGCAGGAGAACTATCTTTCAGAAAGATGTCAGGAGACCCTGACACTCTTGGCAAAATTCCAACTAAGTTCAAAAGGATTAAGATCTCACTTATAAAATTGTTCCTGATGAAATTTTCATTTTACAGACTTTGTTGACAGTTCCAGTTCAGATCTAACCTTTGTGCCATGGGGTCATGTGCACCCAGACCATGATATATTTGCATACAGTACACAATTCCTCTGAATGTGTGGGACAAAGACAACACATATTTATGAAAAGCAGCAGGTTTCACTTTTAAACTTACCTCAGTTAAATCAACAAACTTGTGTCTTATGCCTGGTAAAGACTCAATAGCTCGAATTTGTTGAATTAGTTCATATCTTTTCCGAAGCTTCTCCTCCTCTTCTTCTAAAGCTTGTCGAAGAAGTTCTCGATTTTCTTCACAGACTTCCTGAACTGAAAGAAAAGAACTAATCTCCATTAGCTGGCTGCATATTTTAACAAGTAGTCCATCTGGAGGAAAATTCATAAGCATTAGTGAATAATGATAACACTGCTCTAAAGGTACTTGAGGGAACAGCCTGGCATTGGTGGGAGGAATGATTAGAGAAACAAATGAGTACTTTCCACCTCCACTCTCTCTCTATTCATGTAAGTATACTATATACATACATCAAGTGGATACTTTGAATTACTGCTTTGTAATTTCTCCTCTAATTAGTGCATAGTGTTTTATTTCATAAAAGCGCACTACACAATGGCAAATATTCATAGAATCATGGAGTAAAATCATAGAATAGTTCGGGTTGGATGGGATCTTAAAGATCACTGAGTTCCAACCCTCCTACCACAGGCAGGGACACCTCCCACTAAATCAGGCTGCTCAGTGCCTTGTCCAGCCTGGCCTTAAACACCTCCAGAGAGGGGGCATCCACAGCCTCTCTGGGCAACCTCTTCCAGTGTTTCACTACCCTCACTGTAAAGAATTTCTTTCTTATATCTAGCCTGAACCTACCCCCTTCCAATTTACATCCATTATTTTTAGTCCTCTCATCACATATCTTATTAAAAAGTCCCACCCCTGCCTTTCTGTAGGCCCCCTTCAAGTATCAATAGGCTACTAAGAGGTCCCCCCTGAGCCTCATCTTCACCAAGCTGAATAACTCCAAATCCTTCAGCCTTTCTTCATAAGGCAGTTGCTCCAGACCTTTGATCATCTTCGTGGCCTCCTCTGGACCTGCTCCAACAGCTCAATGTCCTTCTTATGTTGAGGACTCCAGAACTGGACGCAATACTCCAGGTGGGGCCTCACCAGAGCTGAGTGCAGGGGCAAAATCACCTCTCTTGACCTGCTGGTCACAATTCTCTTGATGCCACCCAGAATTCGGCTGGCCTTCTCAGCTGCAAGTGCACACATTGTTTGTCAAGCTACAAATATGATAGAAATCACTGAATTTGAAAGGTCATTACGGGGGGGGCTAGCACTCTCTGCCCTCCTCAAGCCTTTCTAATACAAGCATGGAGATACACAAGCAGAGAAAAGTCTGCTCAGCAGAACGTGCAAAGCTAGAGGTAGCCTGTTCATACAGTAGGTGTTACACTGGCATTGCACTGGAACATATACAACGATGCCTGTCAGAACAGCCCTCTCCCTGAAAGCCATTAGCTAGTGCTTAAAATGAAGAATTTTCTTCAACAATAATGAACAGCCTACCAGTACCTGAAGGGGCTTCAGGAAAGCTGGGAAGGGACTATTTGCCAGGGTGTGGCAGGACAAGGGGCGGTGGTTTTAGATGAGCAGGACAGAGTTAGATTACGTGTCAGGAAGAAGTTTTTCACCATGAGGATAGTGAGATACTGGAACAGGCTGCCCAGAGAGGTGATGGAGACCCCATCCCTGGAGACATTCAAGGCAAGACTTGATGAGGCTGTGAGCAACCTGATCTAGTGCAGGATGTCCCTGCTCACTGCAGGGGAAGATCCGTTCCAACACTATGATTCTGTGATTAACATTATTTTCCTTCATCCTAACAACTAGTCTGTCTTGCAGTTGTACAGCCTTTTCCCTTGTCATACTGTCCTAGGAGATGACTTTTCTTTCCTTAGCTGCTACAGTCTTCTTTTCTGAACTGTCTTCTCTGGAGAAGACAATAATCTTGAGCCATGATTCTTTCACAGTGGTTGCTAGGCAGATCCTCCCTTAATAATATAAATCACAACAATATGAGCTTTGTAATTTGATTTGACAAAAAGTACAGTCATTCCCATATGCTGCATTTAGGTAGAAAAGAAACTAGTTACAAATCTTAGTGCTCTATTTCTCCTTTTTAAATAAAGAACAGTTCCCATGAGCAGTAGCTTAGAATTTCTGACCTGCCTTACTCCTGGAATTCTTATTCATGCATTCATGGAAATGAATAGTCTGGATCTTTGCTTACTGTAAGCACTGTAATTAGCCCATCATAATAAAGTAATTCAGGTACATTTGCCATCATCAGTAATTTTTTTAATGGCAATATATAAATACCTATCTGCTGTTTGTATTTCTGGAGCTTTATTTTTGCTTGCTTTGCATTCTTGTGTCCTTCCACGACCTGCTCCACCAGCTCTCTCATTTCTTTCTGTTCCTGTAGGCGTTTCTCTGCATACTGGTGCATCAGCTCTGCTTTCTAAATTCCAAACAAACAGGTGAATAAAATTCCTGATAACTGGTGACCCAAGTGCAAAGACAAATGGATTCCAAGTATTGCATCATCCACAAAAGCAGCAAAGAACATTGGCTGGGGGCAACATAGAGATCCCCATTTAAGGTCCCTTCTTGATGTTTCATTTACCAAGAAGAGCCCTCCGTAAAATTTGCACTGCTGTTTTCCAGGATTCCCTCCCACATGTTTCTAAAATCAGACAAAAAAAACGTCATCTCTGGATCTGGTTGTGAGATACCAAGGAGAATGCCAGTTTAGTACACAGCTGACTACGTGTCTGCAGGATCTTTGTGGGCCCTCTGTAACATACAAAAGGCCCCTTTTGGCCATCATGTTCTTTTCCTTGTCATAGGAAATGAACAGGAAGCAGGAAACTGGATGTTCCCAGGCTACATTCCTTAATGCATTTCCTCTTTTAGATGTAAGACTAGCAATTTAAAAGAAGGAGGAGGGTCAGCATGACAGCTGTTGTTGAATGGCGAATTGGTGTTCAGTATTTCTGGAGATCTCCATACGGATGAAATACCTTGCTGGCATCTGTGGGCAAGTGAAAGGAGCTGTCTGGAATTGGTGAGGTTAGAGCAAGTCTGATTTGCACATCCACAAATCTATTGGTGTGTTTCTGATAACAAATAAAACATACTTTGCATGTGAGTTGAATCTAAGCATTACAATTTTGGTGTGAGCACAAGCCATCACATTATGCTTAGTTGTACTCTCTAAACTCTTGGTAGAGTCTGTCTAAACAGATGTGAAGACTGAAAAATCACTGAAAGATTTTTTTTTAAAGGACAGAGAAGGGACTCACTAAGCAAGTTTCTCTTCTGCAGTGTGGCCTTTATAAAAATCTTGTACATTTGTGGTCCCATTCATCTTAAGTTGCCTAGATTCTGCAGAGATATCTGTGAGAGATGGCCTAGACTTTGCAGAGTCTCTCTCTACAGGGAGATGGCCAAGAGAAAAATACTGTCTGGCCTACAAGATAATAGAAAAAAAAGCCTGTGATAGTGACTATGAAACATTTAAAATTGATAGTATTAGTTATTACTTGATCACTTGTTTCATTTATAGGAAAAGCACTGTAAAAATGTAATGTGATTTTGTGAAAAACATGTTTAAGAAACTGTTATTTGTCGTACTGTGTGAGAATACTTCTTAACATAAATGTTCGATTTTCCATATATATACATCTAAAGAGGGTTCTCTGCTTGAATCTTCCACTGAGAGAGATTTAGGTATGTTGGATAACATGAAGTAAATCAAATTGTATTAGTTTAAGAAAACAATTTCTTATTTGTGGCTCTCATTTTCCTAGGATGATGAAATTAGTCATATATTTGTGATTGCATTGCAAATAGTGATTAGTATCTCAGTATCTGTTCAAAAAGGCACAATGCCATGAATATAGGGGAGTGTGCTTTAACCTTCTGTCTTATTCATTTTACTCCATTATCAGTCACATCAAGCACTTGTCAAAAGTACTTTAGTGTTAAGCATTGCTGACCCTGGAAGTTAAAGAATTATTTTCCCATTGTTTGCATACTCCAGTGATTAAAGACACTGAACATAACTTTTACATCTTATAGTAGGTGTCATCTGTGGTATGTTTAGCAGTGATTGATTGTAAGCAAAATTTGAACAACTCGGTGTGTATTACCTCTTCTCTCATTAGCTCAGCTTTCTTCTTATTTTCTTGAATCACGTTCTGATGGGCTAGAACTGCCTCTTCATGACTCAGCTTTCCTTGTAGTCTCCTACACTCTATTTCAGCCAGCTTCTCTTCCAGGTCTTTTCCACGCATCTGTTTTTGCCATTTCAAGAATTCAGAAGGGTCTCCAGCCCCTCGTAGCAAATTTTCAATTCTGCAAGACAGAACAGATATAAGAAAGAAATTCTTTATAGTGAAGGTACTGAAACACTGGAAGAGGTTGCCCAGAGAGGCTGTGGATTCCCCCTCTCTCTGGAAGTGTTTAAGGCCAGGCTAGACAAGGCACTGAGCACCCTGCTCTAGTGGGAGGTGTCCCTGCTTATGGCAGGGGGGGTTGGAACTCAATGATCTTTAAGGTCCCTTCCAACCTGAACAATTCTTTTTCTGTGATTCTAAGAAAGAGTGTGCTATTGTAGAGACCTGGCTGTGCTGCCCTGCCTTGGTTCACAGCACATTTCTTGTAGTTAGTTGTGACACAATGTGTTTGATCTCTGCAGAGAGAAATGGTGATCCATCACAAAGTAATTTGATGGGTATATTTTAACTCCAGTCTAAAAGGTGTTCCTGCTATGTGGAAATTCTGGGTAAACCAGGCCAGAAGAAAGTACAAGAGGGCATGGACCTTAAAGCTTTCAGTAAAACAAAGCCCCAAGAGTGCAGACTTTAGCTACATAAGGATTCTGCTAAGGAGCAAGGAGAATCACACTGAAGATACTTACATTTTCTCAGAGGATTACTTTGCTTAGAAGTAGAAAAAACAAAATACCATTTCTCTTTGGCAGTCTTCTTGGCCACTTTAACACAGAGAACTAAAAAATCTCAGCTTAATTCTACTTCTGTATTGTATTTTTGACAATGAAATAATATTGCCATAATGAGGCAAAATAATATTCAGCTATTAAGCAATACCACACTTTTATTTGTTATGCTTGGCTGAGAGAGAGTAAAGCAAAGCAAAACCCTGGTGCAGCCCCATCAAAGTCCTGCAGCAGAGAAGTGAATGAACCAAGAATTAGGGCAGAGAGACAAAAATGCAGTGAATTTTGCCTTACTGCTACTCCTTGATGCATATATATATATATTTATGCATATGCTGTATGCTGTGCAGCTGAATACTAAAGCTCAATAGAAAATACTGTTAAGTTATGGGGAAAATCTATTCTTTTGCTGGGTGGAAGAGAGTTCTCCCAGACAGAGCAAACAGTACCATATGCAATAGAAAAGAACCTCAACAAACATACATAGCTGCTAACAGAAGCTGAATCATGCATAATATCTTTTGCTAAAATCTTGTTCCACGTACCAAAATTTCTTTGGTCCAAAGACCAAATCTAACTCTTAGGCTGTCATTCTGGAACTTAAAATGCTAACAACATTAACTTTCTAAATCAGGTGGAATAAAAATAATAATAAATCAAGATGATCTTTGCTGAAATTATTCATGAAAATGTTTTGTAGTTCTAGTTACAGAATAGAACCTGCAGTGGCCATTCAGGAATCACTTTTTCCCTTGATAATGTCTGCTGACAACTTATAATGCTGAATAAGTGTTCCTCATGTTAGAGGAATCCTTGTGTCAGGATTCTTTAGAGCCCTCAGTGCACCAAAAGCACCTACAACTTCTCCTCCTGCCTAGGATTTAGTGGCTTGTGTTCAAAGACACCTCTGTTGTAGTGCAGCTGCATGACATTGGATCAGACTGGAGTGAAAAAAATCATGTCAGGAAAAGCTGTGAAAAGTCCCAGTATGTGTGTAGGATTTATTCCTGGGAGCCACATTTAAGCTGATGTAAACAGCCTTAGTCCTTGCCTAAGTTATGCTGGAGGTTTGCCTGCATCCAGCCCCTGTACCTTGTTGAACCCACCTTGTTGACTTGGCTTCCTGGCTTGACCTCAGGTCTGAGTCATCACTAAGGACCTCTCTAGCAATCACTGTGCCCTGACCCTGCTGTCTGACATTAAATTCACTCTGCTGCCCTAATAGGGTACAGTGGAACTGAGTTGCTGTCAGTGAGGACATTGTCCTGACATGCCTTGCTCCTGGCTTATCTTGTCTTGTGGAATGGCACAATCTTAGTCCTCTGTATTTGACTATGCTAGAAACAGATATTTTTAGATCCACATAAACAACTTTTATATACATGTAAACAAGTTCAAGTGTCAAATTTGAGATGTAGTTGACCACAGACCATTGAAAAAAATGGAGGTATGTGAAATGATTTGGCTTAATATACATGCCATCTTTTATAACAGACACAGAAATAGATGTGTATTTGGGTCATTATTTGTTCTGGAGAACAGGGATAAATATAATAAATAATTTTTACTGGACTTGGCAACAGGACACAGTGCTAAATCAGAACATAGTTACACTCTATAGCATCTACAGTAAAGCAATGATATATTAATTCAGACTTTCATTTCAGTCCACTTTTGTCTTCATTTGAATATAAATAATAGAATAGCTTCCTCACATCTTAAAACAGATCCATTGTTTTAGTTTACTTGGCGTTTACTCACTGATTTTAAGTGTGGTGAATTATTCTGTATCCAGAGATGTGAAAAGTAATCTGAGAAATAAGCAAAGTGGGATTTTACCTCTTGAGTTCCTCTTCCATTTTCCGCTCATAGAGGGCACCCTCTCTTAAAATAGCTGCAGCATTTAATTTAATAGGTATATTGTCAATCTGTCAGGAAAGGGAATGTACATAGTATAGTTAGTAATGTAAACCATAAAACAGACTATAAAGACATTTCAACAGGTTAAAGACATTGACCTAAGACTGCATATATTTTGCTTAAAGTATTCATCCAGCATTACACACTGATGTTCACAATGAAACTGCATGCTGTTCATAAACCACTCAAGCTGCTTAAGAAATCAGCAAAGTCCCCCAAGTGGATTATAAATTCATAATCACTCTTGGACCATGTCAAATCCCATAGAATGTCTTCACTTCCTTTATTTTATTTTTTTTTTCAGTGCTCATATCCATAGTGTGCAGGGACTCCATCTGCTTTGGATGAAGAAAATAAACTGCTTCACTGAAAGATTTAAGTTAGCCAAAACAATGAAAATAAAAAAACATTACCTTTCACAAGAAGCATTTTACAAATAATCACTATTGTAACTTCAAAGTACCTTTTTAAAGGCAACTGGCATCACCAATTCCCATATTAATTTTCTAGATGGTAGAAGCAAAGTACAGCTCTCAGTGACTTTCAGGTGTAACTCAGTGACTTTATGGTGTAACTTGGACTTGATCCTGTGGCTGCTTTGCAGTTCTTCCAAGTATTCCTTAGGATTAACTCCCAGAAAACCTTTAAATACTGAAGGAGGAGGGGAAAAACCTCTCTGCTAGTTAAAAATGTTCCCTGCACAAGTAGGCTATTCAGGAAAATTTAGCACCTTTGTAGGCACGTGCAATAGATCTGACCTGAAGTAAAGCAAAGCAGTGCTGTTAAGAATTGGGATCATTCCTGCAGAAAACAAAGCTTTAATTATGGCACATTTGACCTAAATCCAGACACAGCAGAATCCAAACAAGTATTTAAATATAAAATGAGCAGCTTAATGAGTGGTTGAGAAACAGATGCAAAGAATCACTCAAGCTAATCATAAAAAGGTTTGGGTTGGAAGGGACCTTAAAGATCATTGAGTTCCAACCCTATGGCAGGTACACCTCTTACTAGACCAGGTTGCTCAATTCCTCATCCAGCCTGGCCTTAAACACCTCCAGAGAGGGGACATCCACAACAGGTTGAGGCCTCAATATTTCCTCTGGGCAGTGTATTCCAGTGTTTCACCACCCTCACAGTAAAGAATTTCCTTCTTATCTCCAGACTGAATCTCCCCTCTTCCTCAGCATTGGCATGAGGAAGGAGGCAGAAAGTGGTTTCAGGACTGTGTTGCCGACAGATTGAGCCAAGGCTGAATCAAATACATGCTGCAGTCTCCTGAAATACATAAGCTGACTACTAGAAAAAGGCTGTTTTCTAATTGTTTTCTAATACTAATGTGGGAAGTTGAGGATAACAAACACATACAATCACCTAGTACTCCACTCAGGTGAGACCCTATCTGGAGTACTGCATCCAGAAGTCCAGAAGGACATGGACCTGTTGCAGTGTGTCCTGAAGAGAGCTGGAGCACCTCTCCTATGAAGGCAGGCTGAGAGATTTGGGCTTGTTCAACCTCTGTCAGAGAAGGAAGATCTTATAGCAGCCTTCCAGTACGTGAAGGGGGCCTACAAGAAAGCTGGAGAGAGAATGTAGCAATAGGATGAGGGGTAATGGTTTTAAACTTAAAGAGGGAAGATTTAGATTAGATACGAGGAAGAAATTCTTCACCGTGAGGGTGCTGAGACACTGGAATACACTGCCCAGAGGAAATATTGAGGCCTCAACCCTGGAGGTGTTCGAGGTCAGACTGGACAGGGCTTTGAGCAACCTGACCTAGACAGAGGTATCCCTTCCAATGGTAGAGGGGTTGGAACAAAATTATCTTCAAGGTCCTTTCTAACTCTAACCATTTTGTAATTATGTGACTCCAGATGAGAAAATGTAAATAATCAGGAAAATTTCACAATACCATCATTCTTGTGGAAAAAGGTTGCATTCACTCTTTCCACCTAATGAACACATAACAGCACACCAAAACCAATAAGTATGTAAAGAGCAAGGGCTGATAGGAGCAAGAAGCAGACTGAAACAGAATGATACTTTTGTACTGTCTCATTCTTGTAGTGAAAAGGACAAATTTTGCAACAACAGTAAGAAGTAATTGCTGCTGTATGTAATAAATATGGCTAAAATGAAAAAGAAATGTATTTAATATAGACTAAATATATATTTAAAAAAGAGGCAAGGAAAACAGGTTAAAATGTTATATAATTTCATTAATTTGAGGATGGACTATAATCTTATTTATAAGACCTTGGTGAAACCTTCTGCTTAGGATTTGTCTACTCACAGAGTTATGCAGGCAGGAAGGGAACAGGTATAAAAAGTATTTTAAAAGTCAATAACAATATCCCTATCTCTGCTTGAAATTTAGGGCAGCATCTCAAATATTATCTGACCAACCTCTAAGGCAAATGTGTTTAGACGTGATAAAACTGATTGTGCTCCTAGAGGAGATATGAGAAGGTGTTAAAAGTGGCCCTGATCAATGACATAAGATGCCACATCCCTATTTTGACTTATGCAATTCAAGTAGATAGTTTCACTTTCCTTGGTATACATTAAGCTTCAAGTATTTTCATTATCAGAAATGGAATATACATAGTCTTGAACCAATCCCACATAATTGCAGGGTGAAATATGCAAACGTTTCTGGTTTTGTTTCCCCCCTCTCCTCCTCTTTTGAGTACAGAAGGAACTAAGATCTTTCTACTTTCCTGGAACTTAAATGCTTCTGGATTGTAAGCAGGCAGACTGAGTGGGTGAAACTGTTATTAAAGATAACTTTAGTATGATATAAATGCCAGTTATGCTTCATAAATGCCCACTTAGATGCTGGCTAGATGCTCAGTTCCCCAAGCAAGGGAATCAGTCTTTCCAAAGTGCATATGAGCAGCACCTAAACACAGTTCTAAAGAGCAGACAGACCTGCTCACGAGGTATTTAAGGCCACAATACACATCAAAGCAGTCTATGTATGAACGTGAAACAAATGGAAGATGACAGACTGAACAAGGTAAGAACGAAGATTAGCTGTAGGATGGTTATTGCAGACACAGCAATGTGAGTCTGGATGTGTTACACTGCTAATGCTGAACAGTCTGTTTGCCATGTTTACAGCTCTCTGACCCTTGGAAATCCTAGCAGAGAAGCAATCAGTCCAGTGGGTTTCATGACCTCAGTATGCATTTAAAGGAAACAAGACAAACATCCAGACTGATTGTATACTGTGCATCAGACAGTAAATCGCTGGAATGATTACTCAGCATTCTTCAGGATCTCATTTTGAAACAGTGATTCAAAATTCTTTTGTCCCTGGGCTAAGGTCTTAAAGCAATGGGTTCACAATCTTTCTTTCCCTGTGGACTATTCTCAGTCCTCATCATTTTACATAAAAACTTCTCCCTTTGGAACTGAAAGCTCTGTTGAGACAACATTGTGCAACTACATACAACTTACCTGTCAGGGAGCCAAAACATTCTTAATTACCCACAGCAGCATCACCTAGGACCTCCATTCATGCCTCACTGGTGCAGGAGACCTGCTTATGCTCTCAGTTCGTGCCTTCAGTACTTTCCCACTGTGCTGAAGGTAATTCTCCTCCTGGTTGTCTCTCTCCCGCTTTCATGGACCTGGGTTGCTGCTGTAGCCTTGTCTCCTGACTGGACATGCTAGGTAGACCCCAGACATGCCTTGTTACCCGTCTGTCAGCAGAACTTATCACTTCCACCAGCCTTGTCATGTCCAAATGCTGAGTGGCCTGAGTGGTGAGGGTACTGCCTATGCTTTCATTACCTTTGCTTTGTTGCTCTTCTGGAGTAGCCACATTCTTGTCACTCCCCAACCATGGCGCATAGGGCAAAATTTATGAGCCATAGACCCAATCCATCTCATTCTCCTCCCCACACAACTTGGGTGTAAAAATATGGATTCTGGTAAAGTTTGCATCACCACAGAATTCTCATGTGTGCTTTTCACTCCAAAGTTTTCAAGTACATCTGGTGACAGTACCTTAAAGGCTTCTCACCTTGCTTTGGATCTTTTGAGCCTGGAATGCTGGTTTACTTGCCATACTGTCATGTCTGTTCTGCAGTGCAAACCAAAAATACAAAATTTTATTTCAGAGACAGATTTTCAAATACTCATCAAAAAAAATTAAACAGCAATCACTCTTGAATATCCTTCTCAAGTGAAAAATTATCATATGTTTTGAATTGTTATAACCACAGAAACTTGCTGTATGCTCCCACTTTACTTGGTATTTCATATCAAATGATCGATCACACAAAGGTATTTCCAAATAATGATTAAAATTTATTGAAAAAACAATGCCATAATAACAACAGGGATGTTTTGTTTGACTATGAAATAGCTGGAGCAACTGCCTTATGAAGAAAGGCTGAAGGAGTTGGGGTTGTTCAGCTTGGTGAAGAGAAGGCTCAGGGGGGACCTCATAGTAGCTTCTCAATACCTGAAGGGGGCCTACAGAAAGGCTGGGGTAGGACATTTTAATAAGATGTGTGATGGAAGGACTAGAGATAATGGATGTAAATTGGAAGGGGATAGATTCAGGCTAGATATAAGAAAGAAATTCTTTACAGTGAGAGTAGTGAAACAGTGGAACAGGTTGCCCAGAGAGGTTGTGGATGCCCGCTCTCTGGAGGTGTTTAAGGCCAGGCTGGACAAGGCACTGAGCAGCCTGATCTAGTGGGAGGTGTGCCTGCCTATGGCAGGGGGGTTGGAATTAGATGGTCTTTAAGGTCCCTTCCAACCCAAACTATTCTATGATTCTATGATTCAGCTCTTAACTGAAATAGATACAGGGAAGATAAAGTAGAGTGTCAAAGCACAGTTCATGAAATTAATAAATAGTAGTAGAATTCTACTGATAGTTATTAATTTAATTTTATGGCTTTAGCTATAGGTACTGATGTCAAAGTGCCTGCCATCATGGGGATGAACACAGTGAATAGAATATGTGGATTTGATGCTGAAATAAATATATGACACACATATTTTGGTGACATAGTTTTAAACTGGGAATCAACCAAAGCAAGAATTCTGTAGGAATGGGACCATTATTCTCCCATTGGCTGCTCTGAGGTATACAAGGCAATAGAAAAATAATATGGGGATTTAGGGAAATATTGCCTGTTTGGAGATGTGTTAAAATAATATTATAGGATACAGGTTTTCTCAAAATTAGAAGAATGCTAACACAGAAGCAGAAGTATAAGAAAATGGGTTGTGCATTATGCATACAAAGAAGCAAATGTTAGTATATTACACCTGAAAATAATGACATGGATGTGACAGTACAGCTATAAATGGTAGCACATAATTTGAAACCACATGTAAACAAAAATATCCAAATAGGATGTCTTTAAATACTTTAGGGATATTTGAACTTCATACTGGAGGATTTTCAGGGAATTAAGCATTTTGTAGCATACCTCTCGCTTTTCAGGTGCCATGGTTGCACACTTGAATTGGTTAACATTTGCTTTCAGGAGCAGCTCCTAAAATTAAAGCAATTTGCTTAAAGAGTGTGGTACATTTAAATTCTCTATCTCTAAAAGCCTTGCAGCCCAGCCCACTACATTAATTTGTTTTCAATGAATGAAAGCTTGACTTAGTATTTACATGAATTTTCATTCTTGATTATAGGCTTGAAGTAGGAAAGGCTTGATGTTCTACATAGTTCTGCCTGGTTGTATCCTTTGCACAGGGCATCTGGCCTTTGATAAGTCTGCCCATATGAAAGACATTGCTTATCCAGTATTCAAATGAAAAGCCTCTTATTTACCTGTAACATAGCTAACAAAAATGGCTTTGGTTTTGAGTTCAAGTAGAATATTATTACCAGGGAATCTGAGTGCCATGTGCACATACCTAAAAGTAAACCCTCCTGTCATGTAAAGGGGGACATACAGGCACCCATTCTTCTAGTTTTTGGCTGTTTCTTTTGGTTGAAAAGAGTAATCTCTAATCAAAGTTGTGAAACACAGACTAGATTTTCTAATGGCATTCTGGACAGCAGCTGTCTGCAACATCAGTACTTCCAAAACAGGAGTCTGGCTTCCAGTGTTCTTCCAGACTCTCAGACATGGTAGTTAATAATGACAGCTATAGCTTTTGCAAAAATGCTGTCAAATAAATGTAATTTTTAATGCATTTTTCTTTGAGGGCCCAACGTTTCAGCTTGTTTAGTGAACAGTCTAGGGAACTGACCTTTGTGAATGCTTTGGATGCCTTTTATAACATTCCAGAGGCAACAAAAACTGCTGTTATTGCAGCTATAATTTCTGTGATGGTTTTCCTTTGTTCTTTGTATTCATGCATTTTCTTCACTGAAGAATGTGGGTGATGGTTGAGGGATTTTATAGTTGTCATAGATTTTTGACAATGTAGGCACTGTGATATCTTGCTTTTCCTGCCCAATTTCTAGGAACATTGTACGTACAAATAAGCACGCACACAAATACTCATGTGCTTTCTCCACAATATGGAAATAATAAAATTATAAGAAATAATGTTGCATTGTTTTACAGTGAAATATCAAGCATAGGTAACAAGATAAGCCAGCAAAAGGAATGAAAAGTTTATCCCACAAGAATCTATCACTCATTACAACATTCATTATGGTTGAGAAAAAGAATCCCGTGCCCCTTTTACAAGGAGACACAAGGAGAACTCAGAGCATTGATAAATGGACTTGTGCTGGTTAGTGAAAGGTAGAGTAAGGTATTTTCAGAATGGAAGTGGGGGAGTACAGATAAAAAAGGAGTCAAATAGCATGCCTTTTATTGAGTTTATACTGCTATTCTATTTGGTATGGTGATTGCAGTGTGAGGATAAAGAAAGAAAGTGGGAACTGACATTTAATTAATTCCCTTCCAAGGTGAAGCCAACAACAATCTGCTTTAACTATGATAGGAGCCTACCCACTGAACAGGATTCATATCAAAGTTTGTATCAAATAACTAGAACTGCTTCATTGTTTTTCCAGACCTTCCCTTCTCCTGCTGTCTTAACACATAGACCATGTACTCTGCTTCTTTGCAAATCATGATCACATCCCCCTCTCTCAGTGCTGCAGGAGTGTGGAGTCTGCACAAAAAAGAAGCCAGAATCTGCTGGCATTTTAAAACAGTGGGTAATGACATGTGGTTATTTATCAGTTACTACAGAAAACAAACCCAAATATTGAATATATTTTGAAGTATTCATCATTGAGTGAATACCTTAAGTATCTACACGTCCTGTGGGAGTAAAAGAGCCACCAAACTATTATAAGCTTGCAAAGAGAAAAGTATTTTGCTTCTGCTGCCTTACATGGCTTCTTGCTTAATTTCTCATATATTTCTTATGTAGTGAATCAAAGGTGGATCATGTGTCAGACAATTCATAATAAACTAAGAAAGATGGAGTAAGGGTGATAGAACAGAACAGAAGCTACAAACTTCATGACTGTAAAAAGAGAGCCAGAAGATATTAGGTGTAAAAGCATGGTATGTTGCAGGTAAATTTCTAAGACAAGTGAAAATTGAAAATTACAGGGAACAGACAATTAAGTGAGAAACTGTTTAGAAGGAAAGACTAGAACAAGAACATAATGCACTTACTTCTGCTTTTATTCTGTTTTTTCTTCTGATTTCCTCTAGTTGCTTTTTTTCCTTTGGAGGTTTGTAGGTGCTTGGAGGAACCTAAAGTAAAAGGCAATAATCTCCACAATTTGGGGTACAAAACACTTGAAGGAATACATTCTTGCAGGAAAAAGCACATTAACTTTTAGTGTAGAATAGATGTGGTTATTTTTTAAATATTGATTCTTTTCTATTAGTTCCAGTGGAGAAGACATGGACAGATTGCAATTAGCTGTGACTACTCAGGCTTTTCAGTCCTGTCCAATGTAATACAACTCCAGCACAAAAGACAGGAAACTAGTGCAAGAAAGGCAGAAGAAATAATAAATTCTACAGGCCCTTTCAAGGTGAAAAAGAAGTTTCCAGAAGAAGAAAAGTTCTGTTTGGTATCTCATAAACTTCAGCTTCACATCCAGACAGGGCAGGTGAATAAGGTAAAGCTGTGGAGCTGTCTGTCATGGTGTGTGGTAGAAATACTAAGTTACAGACACCCCAAAGAAATTTAAGAAAGAGAAATACTTTGAAGTCTATTAAATCCTCAGGGACTTTATTGTAATTGAAGAAGTCTTTGAGCTGAAGTGCTTGGGAGGCTGAGATGGCAGTTGGAAAAGAAAAACAACGATGCTTGACCTGTCCCTGTAATCTTCCTAGAAATCCGCGTTTGGCACCTGCTGAAGAAAATTCACTGGGCAAAACGGTCCATTGCTCTGGTCTGCCTTAGCTCGCCTAATATCCTTGTAAGGGAATACCAGTGGAGTCAAAGATTAAATGTTTGGAGGAAGAAGATTGAGAGGGCCCTGCTAGCATCAGTCAAAGATTTAGGAAGGCATTGATGTATCAGAAAGTACTATGGATAAAATTACCAGGAAAAATTTATCGCCCGGCTGTTCAACAGGAGACTGAGACTACATGGTTCTGAGTTAGACTAAAAGTCCTGGGGGATTTCAATGTCTGCTAGAGCAAGAGAAGAAACTCTGGAAAAAGACTGGATGACTCCCTTCTGTGAGGGTGAGATCATCTGCCAGTTTACGGGACATCTTAAATATTTATCTTGCTAAAGATGTTCTAGCTCAATTAGAAGTTACAGAATTAATGGGAAAAAAAATCTATAATCTATATGGTACTGAAGGTCAGTTTAGGAAACATGAGGATCCCATCTAAGTAATATTGGACTACATAAAGAGCTATGCTTTACATAAAGAGATGTGCTTTTCCACTGCCTTTGCTATTTGACGTCATTATCTATAGGCAAAATAAAGGCAGAAGCAGAAGAAGCTGGCAATTAACGCACTGGTGAGACTGCTCCAGTATTTTTGTGAGCTCCTTAAATGAAGTAGAACTGAAAGTATTTCCCAGCAGTATCTAAGAATTCTTATTATGCTTTTATGGATGGAGAAATTAAAGCTCAGAGGATTTGCAAAGGGTTGCACAGGCAGTTTATTTCACTCTTCTTCCCAGTCATGTGCTTTACCTGCAAAACTGTATTCATCTGCCAGCATGAGCTGAAAATTTCTCCTCAGAAACAGCTCTACTTATTCTAAATAATTTAAAAAGGAGATTTTCCCATCAGCTCTGTTTCAAAAATGATCTTAGGCTTATAATTTAGCCCTCAGATGCCGTGATGATGAGTACCAATCAGACAGAGAGATAGACAGTACAGAAATTACCTAGTTGCCAAAAAAGGATGAATAAGTCACCATAAGTAAATTGTAAATTCCCACAGTAGAGACATTAAAAAGGCCAAACTGTACTCAATCTTAATGTGAAGGGAAAAAAAGGGAAACTTTTTTTTATGTGGAAACTCTTGTGTTCCAGCTTGCACCTGTTGCACCTTGTCCTATCATTAGATGTCACTGAGAAGAGTCTGGCTCCATCCTCCTGGCACCCACCTTTTACATATTAATGAGGTCACAAGAAAAATGGATATTTCATGATCCAAAAAACTTTATAAGAAAATGGACAGGAATATTTCTGCAGCAGATTATAGGACCTTAATTTCTGTGCATTCCACTCTATTCTATTCAACTCTCCACCAGACAGTAGCCAAAACTATGGCCTGCTCTCACTTTACTAACTCTTTCTTGCCATCTGGGCTGTCCTTTCAGTCTCCTTTCATTTCAGCATCTAAACCAGTGATGTTGGCAACAATATGGCAAATTGAACTGAAGCTTAATTTGCTGAGATAGGTAGAGAAATGAGCACAACATATGTTGCTACTACACTAATGGTTTCAGATTCACACAAGCTTTTCAATTTGCAGACTTGGCCAGAATGTAAACCAAATTTAGTATTATCCTATCAACACAAATGAACTTCAGTAAATGCATCCACATTAAAATGAATTTATTCTAAGCACGGCACAAAGGTACTAAAATGACAGCAATATGACTCATTCTTATACTGATTAAGTAGTTATTAAATGCAGTTTTTCAGAGCCTGGTATTAAGCTGTTTCAATGTAAAATCCCATTAACTGTATAACACACTAGCATTAAATTGCCCTGCCATCCTAAGATGTAAATGGTTCCTAAGAGCGTTCAACACATGTATTATTTAAAACCTGAAGTGCTAATACAAGGTGGCAGATAATGGCCAAAACTATGACTTCCAAGCTCACTTCCCACTGCATTTAAATATAGATGAATTTTTGGGTCTTATATTAAGCTAGTCATAGCAGCTTGTTCCCAAATCCTGTTTGCCTTATCCCACTGAGCTAGCTTAAAACCAATCGTGTGTCTCCTCTTTGTACCAGTATGACTGAATCACAGTCTTAGACAATGAGTAAAACAGAAGCTTGGCATTTCAAAGCTAAATCTAGTCTCAATTATACAGAAGCAATAAATTTAAACTGAAAAACCTTAATTTTAGAGATTCACCATTAATACAAATAGAAAGGAATATAATTCCATCCTCAAGGAGGAGCTGAAAACCTTGAGTCCACTTTATCTCCAGTGAAATTGCTTTGCCATTGATTTTAATGAGAGTTCATCTTCAAAAAAATTTCTAAGTTTATTTAAGAAACTCATTTTAATGTTCTTTTCTTTCCTGCTTGACTGCATAATTCAAAGCAAACATCTTACAAATGTAGAAACACTTGTACCAAAGCTTCAAGAATTTGTATCCATTTTATAGCTCTACTGCCAAAAGTCACAAAACAACTACAGGAACCAAACTCCTCCCTTCTCTTTGTTAGGCTTACAATTTGTTTATACAACCAACATTCACTCAAATGAAAATAACTAGTTTGTGGTTTTCTTAGAAATCTGACCTTCAATAACACAGAATATCACAAAAATCTTTGTTGATCTCTCAAAGGTTTCCTACCATTATTTTGAAAGAGACTCCCCTCCTATGATTTTTTGTACAACCATATGTCAAACTTGGTATCTGTCAAAGCATAAAAAACTCACAGGTTGCCTTTTTTCCAGTACTGGTATTGGCAGAGGTATGGGAATGGCACGTGGTTTTGGTACAGTCAATTTAAATTCCTTTGGCTGAGTGACCTTTGAAGCCTTGACAGTGGTAGGACGATTACTCAGTTTATCTGTGAGCTCTTCAATCAGTTGCTGTACTTTTGGCTCCCATCTTCAAATAAAAAAACAGATTTTCCATTTTAATTCCTTTTTATCTTCCATACAGACTTAAACATAGTATATGAGGCTGGCACTGGTGCAAATTCTGCAATGTTTTCAGTCATTTAATTTTCATTGGACTGGCTATAATTATTTGGACTGGTGAAATAGACTCAGTTTTTTATTAAATAAGCAACTGTGTCCAGTCTGTTTTTGCAGTACATTCACACTGTAAGGCAGAAAAGCAGCGAATAAGCTAAGTGCACACTTAAAATACTTAGATGAATAGACTATGAATCAAGAGTAGGCTGGATATTGCCACTTTTACCAACTAATAGAGCACATGCAAATCAATCTTCTAGCACAAAAAAAAATAAGTAGAAAAACTTATGGAGTTTGGTGAATTAGTACATGAACTCTGTGGGGCAACCAAAATTACTTTGATTTCTCTGTGGTTGGTTTTTGTCTTGTGTGAAGGTTCAGTCTTCTTCCAGGGAATGACAGAAAGGTGCAGAATTCATGTTAAGGCACAAACAAGTTACTACAGGACTAATTGTGCCTTCAGCTTCGTGTCAGTTTTTCCTCTGTGTGTTTCATACACATGCAATGGAGCTTTCACAGAACTTAAAAAGCAACTGACAATGCAAATTTACAGTAACTTGCTTGTATGACTGTTACCTTAACTAGTACTGTCATTATAGGATGAGACTTGCAAGTAACTTCTGTAAGTAATGTAGCTCTGTTAAAATAAATGACTAGTTACATTAACTTCAGTGACAGTAGGAAGATGAATACAAACACATATTTAAAATAATTTAAACTGCTGCTGAACTGATTAAACTAGCCAAGAAGTTTCAAACCTAGTGACCAAATCTGTTCTTGAATGTTCTTGTATAACTTACATCTACTACTTCTAGGGAAAGCATGTGTTTGTTACATTGAATGTAAATGTCAGTGAAGGGCAGCCACAATAAATATAGATGGAACAAGAATCTGCCTGTATATGTACTTATAAAAAAGTGTATGGACATGCATGTACATCTCCATGTCTCTATCTAGATCTTCAGTCTAATGTTAGCATATGTTAGAATTACTACTTTGGAATATACGGTATTAAGTTCTGACTTCAAATCTAACCCTACAGTTTCTGTGGAGGTGAGTAGAATTTGGAGCACTGCAAGCCAAATCCATACCATACATTTGCCAATTTGGCATAATCTACCTAGAAATAATTAGTTTTACTGACTTTGATACAACAGTACACTTAAACTTTGTTTGCTGACATAATTTTTAATGTATTTTTGTCTAACAGTGTTGGCAGTCAGGATGATGCATGATCAGAGCCACATAAGTGTACCAATGCTACTGGTCCTAGGTCAAAACAAATGGGGAAAAAGTGGCACAACAGGCTGCAGAGCTTCTGTTTCTCTGCATGGAAAGGCAAGGGCTGTCATGCCTATTAAAGCTGTGGAGACACAGGGCACCTCAGAGAGTTTAAACTGTTAAGTGATGCTGCAAAATAAATAATAATTTTAAAAGACTTGTTTATGAGCCTGCCTGATTTGCTCAGAAGGGATTTTATGACCACTCACATAACAAATCTGTGCATGAAGACAAACTCAGGGAAGTCAAATATCTTTTCTCATTTGCTTAATGTCATACAGATGTTGAACTGACTCATGAGGCACAAATCTAACTCTATAAGACAATTTGACCCTTCTATTCTAATTTTTTTTACAGAGCATGATGTTTCTCAGAGATTCCTGAGAAACAAATGTACAACAGCTGTGGAAGGACTTTTCTATGAGAGAATTTTTCCTCTGGGTAAGCAAAAGGAATTAGTATAGTCACATGCAGACAAGAAAGGTTCAGAGGGACTTCACTGGGAGAAACACTTGAAAAGCAATTTGAACTTTCAGCAGAAGCTTTCCATAGCTTTTAAACTTCAAGGTGGCAACAGGCTACTCAAGCAATGATTACCTCAGCAGTGGATCAATCCAGTTCTCTTTCACATACAGTGAATCATAGAATTGACTCCATTCATCTTTTATCCATGTCTTCAAATATAGGGTATTGAAGAAGAACCTAAGAAACTAATAATAAGTGATTTCTTTTAAATATGAGTGCTGAAGGTATGGCTTCTATAAAACTACAAAAAGACACTGGGCTTTCATTACAAACACAGCTCAGGAAATTGTGTGTATATTATCCTGTACTTATAATCATAGGTGGTTGATACTTAAAGTTATTTCTTAGTTCCTCTAGGACAACTCCCTATCTTTCAGCCTTATTTCATGAAACACTAATAGATTCTAAAATATTTTTTGTTGTGTTGATATGTTTTTAATTTACTCCAAATTTGCTTTTTTGAAACAAAAGTTCTTATTCAAAATTAAGTACAACTGCAACACACTGATTTTATTATAATTATACCACAGAGTTTCAGAGTCCAATGTACCCACAGACAACTCCCAATTATCTATGGCTAGATGATCTCAGGCCTGGCATTGCATGTGAATTACTGAAGCTCCTTTCAGCTCTCTGGGTACTGGGCAGGAAAGACAGCTGAGAACTACAATAACTTCTATACAATATGGTTTCTTCTTTTATTGAAACATAATTGGTATATTCCCTTGAACTAGAAGACTGAAATTTGGCACAATTAGACACCGCAGGGCCATAATTGCTGGAGAAAATGCAACTAACATTTGAACTTTTGTCTCCCTCTGGAGTTCACCAGAAGGTCAAGAGCCTTTCTGTAAAACTCAAACTGCTCAAATGACCTTCTGAAACAGAATCTTGAAAAATGGCTCTCAGAGTCTGCATTTATCATTAACAGTGATACAAATTCCAAAATTATACCTGAACTTTTTCATAAAATTCTTGGAAATTAAATTATAACTGAGTATCATGCTGAAATCACCCAAATAATAGGAAAAAAAGCACATTAAATACTATACACATTATGAAACATACTGGAAAACAGTGTGCAGTCACTTCAGAAGTCTCAAATGGAGACTGCAGAGCTTATCAGTTCAGACTTGGCAAGAGGCCTGTCTTGATTTGGTTTCCACAGAGCCACATAGGTCTTTGTATTGATTTTTCAGTTCCAGAGGACTACCAAACAGCTTCTAAAGGCACATTGAGTGCCAGACTCAAGACGGCCCAGAGCATTACTCTGCCTGGATAGTCTACCTAAATTGAAACATTTGAACATGGATATGAATGGATTCCATCATTCAGTTCTTTAAGAGAGAGGGCTGTTCACACAAGCTAATCTCACATAACTGAGTACTCCTCTTAATTTCATGAAGAGAGCACTCACTTGAGTGAGGCTTATCTGGATGATTAATAAAAATCCATTCAGCCTGTGATGTGGAGAGAAAGTAATTTTTTAATTAAAGCAAATCTATTCTATGTAAATATAAGTGAATAATTTTTCTCCATCTCAGCTGAACTCAGTCAAAATAGTCATCAGGCAAAATCTACAGGTCAGCATCCCGAAGGAGAATCCCAAATTTCTGACAACTTCTGTTGCTAAGGCTGCAGATCTGCCTTCTACTCTTTCTGTCTCTGTTGCTGGGGGGACCAAATGCTGCTTCTACACTCTCTGCTGCAGGTGCATTAATGTAATTTAGCATCACTTTGGAGACAAAGAATGACTTTAATGCAAAAGAAGAAAACCTAGGTACCACAGATCTGGTAAGATACTTAGATACTTTTAAATAACAAAGTTATTTATACCTACTGGTATTATGTATATATATATAATATATTAGATTATATCTGCTGGTAGCAGCTTCAGACTATTGCATTATGTAATGCAGCACTTTCTGATCAGGAAAAGTTATTCCAGACAAGGAAGGATTTATCTGAAATAGAACATCAGGTCACTGACATGGAAGCCATGTAAAGCTAGGTGAATGGAATCAACAAGAGATAACTGGTATGAAATAGGGAAACTGTTGCTGTCTGAATGAGCTTGAAATGCATCCAATCCAGTGGCTTGTGCCTAAGATGTTTACCACAGAAGGGGCTGGGAGAGCATTTTAGACAGAGTGATTTGTCTGTCTACCAGATTATGATAATTCTTCAAGCCACTTCTCTCTTCTTTCTAATAGTTAATGAAATGCATAATATTTGTCTTCAAAAGGAATGAATAAAAAACATTGAATAGTAAGCCTATCAAACCAGAATTAATAGATTGTTTTTTAAAATGCTACGCAGACAACTTAACCTACTCACTCCATAAATATTACAAAGCAACTGTATTCATTAAAGAGACTCTGGAACCCCACATTCAAAGTAACCTGTCTAAAGATAAAACTTAGCCTTTTGAGTATTAACTGCTAAAATTTGCCTGTCATCTCTTAAATTACACATTTGTTATTTAGACCGCGTGTCTGGACTGTGCTTTGAAAAATCTGGGCACTCCCCTGGGCAGCCTGTTCCAATGCTTGATAATCCTTTCAGTGCAAAAATTTTTCCTAATATCCAATCTAAACCTCTCCTAGCACAGCTTTACTTTTGTCCTATCTTCTGTTACTTGACTTATGCCTAGAGACAAAGAAAGAATGGGAGTAGAGCCAAAAGTGACTATGTAAGTTAGAGGGACAACTGTAAAACCATCTGAAATAGCAAATTGCATGATTGTTCTACCTACTCAGATTCTGTGAAATACATTTTAACTTCATCTTTGAATATGAGATGGTCTCTGCACAGATATAAAAATTGATGAATTTTGAGATAACAAACCACAAATTTCTGAATTTAAACAGAAAGTAGCACAAATTTCTGCAATTATTCTGAAAGCTGAGAAGTAATCTGATTAATCAAACACAATGAGGGGTTCATTAATTATTTTTTTTAAAGTACTTTCTACTTCTATTACCTTTTGCATTTTTGCAGTGTCCAGAGATTTCACAATTCTGCTGAAGTGCTGAAGACCAAGCTCCTCTAGTTGAAAAGTAGCCAGGTAACAAATCACTATCAAAAGAGACAGAAATTTAAAATGCAGAAGGAAATTCTAATGAACCTATATCCTACAGTCAGCATATTCTGGGATCTAGACTCTAATTTTGAATAGTCTTTGATATTATTTATCTACCTGGACAATGTAATGTTTGACAATGACAAATTGTAATATAAAGTTATATTATAATGTTAACACAATGAACACATAATATATGTTCATTATCAGCATTGTGACTCCATGCTAGGGTTCATAAAAATTATTTACCATTTTCGTGAGTCAGATCCAAGCTAGTGCAAATCTACACGATTTTATGACAGGGGGGGTTGGACGAGATGATCTTTGAAGTTCCCTTCCAACTCAATACACTCTATGATTCTATGATTCAGTTGAATTCTACCAGCTGAGGATCTGGCCACTTACAGAAATAAATGTAAAACAATTGTAGTGATCTGAAGTCAATCTCAGGGGTCCTTTCGATGCCTGCAAACAGCTGTTTGCAAAACTGGGAGATATCCTGTATGGCCAAAGGAAAGACCTTGCCATGATTTTAGAGTCATTTTGTTATGTCAACATCATAACTATAACAAGAAACTCTGTCAACCCCTAATTGCTTGTTCCTATCCCCTCCTTTTACTTCCTGATATTACTTCTCTTGGGTAAGTACTGTCACCTATAGAGCAAACCATGGCAGATTGTCTGTTTTAACCTGCAGCACTTTTTTGATCAGTTCACTGGATGGTTGCTAAGCTTAAGAAGATATGATGTAGGGATGAGAATGAGTGGCCAGCGATGAGCCTGTTCCTTTGGATAGTAGTATCAGCTTATGACCATATATTCCATCTGTGAAAGTCTGTCTGGCAACAAGGAAGGGAGAACAGGAGTCAGATTCCTCCTCATAGATAGGGCTGAAAAGTTTCTGACAGTATGACATAATTGGAAACAGCTCTCTTAGTGAAATCAATGTTTTAACTGTAAGCAAGCTTATTCTAGGAAAATATAAAGTGAATAGAAGACATAATCCGAAGTTTTGACAGTGAATTTTTCAACGTACTCTGTTTTTAATCTTTTTAGAGAGGGCAGACCTTATTCTTCTCTTCCAAGGCTATATTTTGTATAAATAAGAATATTATACAAAACAAACATAGAAGATAATATTTCTAGCATTTATTTCCTTATTTTTTCACAGGTGACTATTTTGCAGCAAGTGTTGTAATCTTCATTTTTATTCTGAATTAGACCAGAATTAAGTTTTAGACTGTGAAATTCTCTGGGAAATGCAGATCTGGTTCTTGTCCCCTCCTCTGTCAAGTATGCCTTTCAACAGAGAAAGAGGCACAGTCAGGGCTGCGAGATTTTTGCAGACCTATGAAGTTCATGAGCTCCTGTATCAGCTTTCGTTTGACCACCTTCACTTCGATCAATCAGGCTTCACTTGCATGGCAGTATTTTATCTGCCACTGAACAGTGATGATAAAATCAGTAAATTCTGACCAATGTGCTGCAGCCAACTCGGTGCATTGTTAGGCTTCAGTCTTGTGATTTAGCATAGCAACATATTTAAGCAGTCTTAGTAGAATAGACATTTATCTCCTACAAGCTTTATTAAATTGAAATCTGCTCACACATAGCAACAGCCTTTATAAGCAGCTTTGATCGTTTAAGTGTCAATACAGCTTGACAAAGAGAATCACAAGCAGCTTAAAAAAAATGTAAGCCAATGACCTTAGACTCTCAACTTGTTGATAAAGGGAAAATTTTCTGGGGCCTACCCCCTGCCTATAATTAATGGAGGCTTTTGAGTGGACCAGTCCTGGCAATCCAATTATAGGAACACTCAGCTTAAAGATATAATTGATGTGCTCCAGATACTGAAAAAACATGGCTTTGGAGAAACAGAGACAAAGAAGCATTTCCATTTAGAACAAACTCAATATACTATTAATTTCATTCTTGACAGTTCAGGTTCCCTTTCTTTTAGTTATTTGATTGAGATTGCTATACCTTTTCATACTGTGATGGAAGTAACCAGGATTGCCATAAAAATTTAATAGATTTTAAAATACAAAATGTAGATACAGTTATAGCAGATATACTTTTAGTATTTTTCAACCACCTTGAGTTAAATTGACCAGAATTCTCAAAGCACCCACAATGCCTCAGAACATATCTGACTTAGAGAACCAATATCTGTGCAATTTGTGGTTCCCACCATCAACCTGAGTATGCACCTATCAAATACAGAGTTAAAAAAATATTTTCAGATTACTTTTGAATGTACTTCTCAATGTCTAAAATAATTTTGGGAGTAGCCACTTGATTAATTAGCTCACATTATAAAATATGGTTTCGTTGTAACTGATTCCAATGAAGTAACTAATAAAAGGAAAATAATTGACCCAACTCATGCAGGAAGATAAGGGTCTATTTATGTCACTGTGTCAGTGACTAATGAAAAAACTCAACTGTGGGTAGAGACAATTGTATCTTCATTCTGTGAGACATGCTGTGTTTCTCACATGACATAGTTTTATTATAAAATTTCATATCTCAATGGCAGAGGCAGAAAGCTGCATGGAAGAGAATAAAGGGAAATCACCAAAGAATATTTTTTAAGTGACAGTATTTTTTTAATCCCAAGATACTTCTTCCTGTCACCAATGCTATTTTTCATCTGCATATTACCTAATCTGCAGGCATATTCTGCAAAATTTTCTTAAGGTAAATTTCCAGTTAACACCATGAGAATCCAGCCTACATAAGAATTTTAGGATTTAGGCTTCACATTTAAGGCCATTGGGAAAAGTCCTGTCTTTCTGATTGCATCAGGCACAATGATGATGCTTCAAATGTACTGTAATATTAAGGCTTACATTAGTAAACTAATATTTTTTAAAAAGTTGTTTTAAACATACCTGATGTTTTAATGAAAACTTACCTGCAAAGAGATTACGCTCCGAATTCAGGCAGTATCTCCCATCCCGAACAAAAAAGGCATTGACCACTACATCCAACAAGGATTTATATTCAATGCATCCAGCCAGTGTATCTAACACAAATTTTTCTTCTGTTACATTAAGAGTCTATAGAGATACAAAATGAATACTGATTAATATATTCTGGAAAGTAAATGTTAGTTATGTACAAGGAGTAATATGATAATTTTAAAGTAATTGGAAAACACAAACAATTCTACTTTAAAATTATAATTAGAGGGTGCTAGAAGGAACTGTGTGGGTCTTCTGAGGTATGACCTTGCTTAGGGGCTTTAAGACTGAGCAAATACAAGACAAAAATTTTAAAATTACAATTCTAATTTCTAAATGTAAAATTGACGCAGAAGCTTTGCAAGTATATTTTCCCAGGTTGTGATTCAAAGTAAGCAGAATTCTTTTTTATTTGCTCCTGATCAAAAGCCATGTTGCTTTTCTCCCTTCCATGTAATTGTCTTGATGTCCCTATAGATTTATATAAGCATATAGCACATATGTGAGCTGGCAAAAGGATACTCTCTCTCTATATATATATCCTTGTAATTTCTTTTTCTGCCATTGGAATTACATTAATAAATCTGACTACTTCTTCTAGCAGAACTGTAATAGAGAATATTACTAATGATGCACATACAGAAACAGAATAAAGCTCAGTTTGTGGGTTTGAGGTTGTTAAGGCTAACAGTAGTTACAATGAGAGATTTCTATAACTGAAGTTATTAGATATGTCTGTGAATATATAGTTATATGTTTGGCTAGAAGAAAGGCTGTAACCCATCTCATCTTTACATGGAGACAGAAGCTTAACAAAGCACTGGAAACTGACTGTGAATAAGTAAGGTGTCACCTACACTCTTAATCAGATTTCTAGAGAAAGAAAAACCAACAGGTTGTGTTTGTCTTCTCATGAAATATTATGAATTGCACCTGCTTTCAACTACAAATGGTACTAAGTGTACTGTTTCTACACAGAAAAACTGTGGAGCAGCCTGCAGCTGTGTCATTTAAGGAAGTGATCTCATCAGAACTCATCATGAACTAAACAAGACTGGGCAGGATCAGTACTTGGACAAGGAATCTCAAAGGTGAGCCAGATGTTTGTTAAACCCTGATTATAATCCAGTGAACGAAAATTCGGGACAATGCTTTAAAACAGTTGGTATAGTCTCTGCTAAGGAAGTATGTCGTGACCTGAAAAAATTTCATCATGGATATTTGCAGTTTATCTGTATATCTGAAATCATAATTGCTTTGGGAACATATTATGTTGGGCAGGTGTCACTTTCAGAGCTAACTCTAAAGTGCATTCTCTCTGTGTGGCTTTATGTCACATTCAAGGCAGTGGGATGTATTTCAGAAGTGGATCAAATGATCCTGAAACAGTAAAGTATGATGACAGATTGTATAATTATCACATCATTTGTATCAGGTTCTCAGAACACTTTGTGAACATTAATTGAAGTTAATGAGATTTTTTTTTGCTAAAACTACTTTGCAAATGCAGGAACTAAAGTATGGAGCAGATAAAAGATTTGCCCCAAGTGACATAATAAGTGGCAACAAGATGGCAACAAGAAAAGAATAAATAAATGTAGATTTTTGAGCCTTTGTTCTGTCCAGCAGACCATATTTACACTTTTCTAAGCCTGCTTTACCTCATGTCTTTCTCTGAAGCTTTGTTTGCAGGTATGTTGTGTGAGTCCTTCAGCATGAGGAAGGAAAATAACACATGCAGCTATCATCTTCTGTTGCACCAGATGTTGAAACTTATCAGAAAACAGAAAAGATCTTGAAAAATATGCCTATTTTTTGCTCAGGTAACAATCTTTCTCTGAGGCTACAGCTTATCATTTTTTTGAGTAAAGCATAATTATTTTATAGTAGATGAATACATGGAAAGCCTTATATTTTTAATGTTAGGAACCCGTGTTGACCACTGGCTACACTGGATATAGGTAAAATACAGCTATGTGTGCCCACAGTGTCATCCCTGTACAAATACTGGAAAATGATCTCTCTATACCATTGAATTTCAAATTTTTCTGATTCATAGAATTAAATTGTGAGAGAATAATCTGAAATTACACTGAATGATCCTGTGGAAAAAAAAAAAAGCAAATTTTGCCTGAATACATGCTGACTGGCATTACCTTCCCCTCTTGAGAAATCCTTAATGCTCTTACCTGCTTCCATGGACATATTTCCATCGCTCCCTGACACTTAGATGTATCTGAGAATTAATCAAGTTTCTTTAAGGAGAGAAGAGACTGTGTAAGAAAGCTTAAGCATAGGGTTTTGTACACAAACAACTTTCAGCATGTGTTAGTACAAGCAATGGCATGAATTAAATGCAGCAGCATCTTCAAAAAGCAAGCTTTACCATCATAGGTGTATGGTAATTAGGATAATTACAATTAAGGGCCAAAGACATCAGAAAAGGAGGGGAAAGGAGAAGAAGAAAAGCCTTCTGGAGAGAAGTAAGGAAAAGAACATCAGCCATGTCATATTTGAGTTTTCTTAGGGCAAGGATTTAGTTTAAGGTGAAAACAAACATTTTAGAAAGAAGAAAATATTTGATGAAAAATATTTGATGGAAAGATCAAATAGTTTTCACCTCCTGAGAGAACTGAGTAATAGTATGTCCTGAACATGCCTACTTTTAGGCACATTTTGCAGAGGCAATCTGATTAATTTATAGTGCTTCAGATATCAGCGCTGCTCCTCTCCAAGGGTCTAATCAAAATGCTGTAGAAATGAATAAAAGGCTCATTGCTGTTGATTTCACTGGGTTCTGCATCAGTCACCAGTTCTGTTTCCCTCTGAAGTCAGTGAAAATAATTCTAGTCGTTTCAGTAGGGGAAAAAACCCATGTGTTCTTAGGTTAGAAGTAGGAAAAAGTCCTGTTCCTACTACTTATGGTTGATGTTGCTGTCACAAGTTAGTATTTTCATCTAAATGTGATAATGCTGACCATTCTGAAGAAGTAAAGTTAGCATTATTTTCCCCCGTACTTAATATTAAAATCCATGAGAAGGACATAGGAGAAAAATCAGAATCCATCCTTTACTGAAAAAGATGTTCAAAAAGATGCCAGTCTGGATGAGGGTATCCCTGCCTATGGCAGAGGGGTTGGAACTAGATGATCTTTAAGGTCCCTTCCAACCCAAACCGTTCTATGATTCTAATGTACATTTTCAACAGTAATTAATACATATTAGACTTGTATAACTTAGTAGGGTTTTTTCTTGTCACATAGATCAAAACACTCTTGGATTACATTATTTTCATATTTAAAAGCAAACTTACGACTTTTGACATTTGGGGATTTGCTCACAGCTGAGTGGGCATGTGTGAGACACACACAGCTGAACCAACACAAATGAGAGCAAGGGAGTTTTGTGCCAAATCACACCATGTTCTTGCAAAATGGAAAGCTCATAAACAGGTTCATCTTGCTATCAGCATGAGAGGGATAAAGGAGTAAAATAGCAAATTTAGGGTGGCAGTTCTGATTTTACAGAAGTAAGCTTTTGTGCAGATGGGATTTACAAAGGCTAACGTGATGGGTATGATCCTGCAACTTTAATTGAACCAAATAATCCCACTGAAAAGAAAGTGAGTGACTTGCATAGAGAAAGGCACAATCACTGCTTCGTAACTTCTGTGTTAAAATCTGTCTTGTGTTATTTTAGCAAAAGGTTGATTTTAACAGTCCCAAGGAAGAAAAAATGCCTATGATGCCTCAGTTCACAGTCCACTTCTAGAAGAGGCTTGATGAAATGATATCCTTAGGTAAAATAATCATTGAACGAAGGATCACTCTGGATACAGATAATTTTTCATAGATTTAATTGAAGAATGCTTAATAAAAAGAAGGGGGTTTAGTACACAAGGACAAATATTATCTAAAGGGCATCAGTCTGATGAAAAGGGTATTAAAAAGCATTTAGGAAGATAAACAAGGAGAAGCAGTCTGAGCATTCAAATAAAGAACAATAGAAACAGAGACATGAATCTGAATGTGAATAGTAATAGTTCAAAGAACTGAAATAGACTTAAAGAATTATTTGAAGCTGATGTCCTATTCAGAATAATACAAATTTAATTCTGTTTTAATAGCAACAAGGTAACAGCACTGAAGCAAAAGCATTTATTTGCACTTATTTGTTTTTAGGAAATTTGAGGGACACAGTTGAAGGTGAAGGCTTGTTTGTTGTGACTAGGAATCACGCATCATATTACTAGTGAACCTGTATATTCTTTTAACAATATCTGCAGTGAAAAACAAGTCCAATATTTTATTATGAATATCATAACTTACAATTCAATGAGCATGAATCTCAGGATTGATGAAGCTCTGTGAAATCTGATCTAGTGCAAGATGCTACGGCTCATTGCAGGGGGGCTGGACTAGATGGCGTTTGAAGGTCCTGTACAGCTTTGTGATTCTAAGCTTAATTTCCAACTAATCACATTTAAACCAAAATATATTATGCCTCTGATTTTGGGCATTCACTCTGGAATACACTTGGACAGTATTCACAAATGTTTTCCAGATTTCTGTCTGGAAGGTTGAGACAAAATTTCCTACAATGAGAGAATGCGTAAAATGGTAACATTGGTATTTAAATAAAAATTGAAGTATACATTAAGAAATAAAAGTAATCAAGAGGTTCATTCTGCTTCTGTTGAAGTTAATGGACACCCTTCTAAGCTATTCAAGAGGATCATGATGACAGTGACTCACCTTGTCAGATACAAGAAACTGGTATTTGATAGGAAGTTGTCAATTTTTCATTTTTTTAACTACTTACTAGGAATTATTAATTAGTTCCAAATTAGATGCAGGGAAACAGCTACGGATGACATCTACCTCTTGTGGGATTCAATTTGAAAAAAAAGATAAATTTCTGATTTGTTTCAGGCAACGTAGAGACTGGAACCAAACATGTAAGAACTTCGAGGCAAGCAAGATGAAACCAAAGAGGTAAGCAGAACTTGATGAACACTGGAGTCAAGAAGTTGAAGAAATGGAACTTGGATGGGTTAAATGTAGAGACTCAGGCAAGTAAATTTGAGAATGGGTAAGAGAAAGGACAGGAACAGAAAGAAGATAAAGCTTTGAACAAAATCTGGTTTATCTTCTCATATCTGCTCAATATTTGTCTAGCATATTATTCCAAACCCCTGCAGTACAGCCACTTCCCAGCCACTGTGCACTGCCAAACCCATAAAAACCTCTCCCCAGCATTAATGAAATATCAAAATATATTATTATTATTTCATGCAATCAGGCATTTTGGGTTTTAATTATTTATCTGATGTCACATGCAAGTAAAATTAGTTCTTTTAGAGATTAGGAGATTCACCTTTGCAGCAGCACGGTGAAACCAACAGAAATGCAGTGTTTAGTTTTGAGCAGTATATTCAACAGACACCAATTCCATACTTAATAAAAGATCTAAAATAGAATAGAATCATAGAATCATAGAGTGGTTTGGGTTGGAAGGGACCTTTAAGACCATCTAGTTCCAATCTCCTGCCATGGGCAGGGACACCTCTCACTAGACCAGGTTGCTCAATGCCTCATCCAGCCTGGCCTTAAGCATCTCCAGGGAGGGGGCATCCACAACCTTTCTGGGCAACCTCTTTCAGTGTCTCACAGTTGCTTTTCCCCTATCATTTGCAAAGCAAGTTAATTCCAGTGACTGGCAGACTTTCATCCTACAGCTTTGACCTTTCAGATTTCTAAATTTTTTTATATTCATATTGTAATATGTTCCATTTGAACGGATATTTGTTGTGTGCTTTCACTTCTTCTCATGTGCCTCACTTTGTCAGTCATTTTTACTGCTTTAATTTGCAAAGATTCCCACAAGAATGGTCTTACGCCCCTAATAGATGTTTGACAGGGATATTTTGATCAAGACAGATTGTGCCTTACAGACTTGCTCCCTTCGAACTAAATCCAACTTCTTTTCATAACATATTCCCATTAATCATGTACACAAATAAGAACCCCAAACTAGAGTCTGAATTGCTGGCCTCTCTCTGACATTTCCTCCTTCTTGTTGTAAGCTTAATTTCAACAGTCATAAAACTTCAGCACTCTCTTGCTACTCCTTTCCTCAATTTTTGGTCCTGTTGCCACCCTGCCTGTCAGCTGAACCCATCACTTCAGAGGTCGTTTTTCACATAGACTACTCTCCAGGTTATCATAACCAGACTTTGTACACAGCTTCTGCACCCTTTTTGAACTATTTTGAATACTACTACACCCTTTTTGAATACTACCTTTTCAGGTAGTATTTACCTACTGCTTCACTGCTAAAAATCTAAGGCAGCATCTCACCTTTTTTTTTTTTTTTTAATTGTTTAACTAATACAGTCTTTCTCTAGCAAATCAATTATCTGGAATGCTATTAATATCTTTCTGTTAGCCCAGTGCTTTGACCCACTTACTCCACATCAGTTGATTCTAGCACATAGTACCAAAATCTGCCTGGCTTTGCTAACAAAATGTTTCACAAATCAGTTCCATTCTACCTGTTATCTCTTATCCCCCATTTCGGATTAACCAAGAATGCTAATCTCTCTGTTTAATTTATTAGATTTACAAACAAGCAATTCTTTTTACTTTCAATCAGATCCTACAAGCATTTATATTGCTCTTCAAAAACGGCTTCATTCTGACAGATTTTTTGCTGTGCAAAAAGTTCTTTGCTACCTTCTTCTGGCAGTTCAAGTGAGAATGTGGCTGTCAGAGGCGATTACCTCTCATGATCAAAGAGCTGGAGCAGCTGCCTTATGAAGACAGGCTGGAGGAGTTGGGATTGTTCAGCCTGGAGAAGAGAAGGCTCAGGGGGGACCTCATAGTAGCTTATCAATACCTGAAGGGGGTCTACAGAAAGGCTGGGGTAGGAGTTTTTAATAGGGTATGTGATGGAAGGACCAGAAATAATGGATGTAAATTTGAAGAGGTTAGATTCAGGCTAGATATTACAAAGAAATTCTTTGCTGTGAGGGTGGTGAAACACTGGAAGAGGTTGCCCAGAGAGGTGTGGATGCCTCCTCCCTGGAGGTGTTTAAGGCCAAGCTGGAGGAGGCATTGAGCGACACGGTCTAGTGGGAGGTATCCCTGCCTATGGCAGGGGGGTTGGAACTTGATGATCTTTAAGGTCCCTTCCAATCTGAACTATTCTATGATCTGGCACTTGACAATACTGGCAAACCATAGTGGATCCTGCAGCCTGGCAGAGACTCTACTGAGGTGCTGAACTCCTTTGAACATATTTTGCAAAGATCTGTGCGTGCTGTCTTTATTTTCAGGGAAATAAGCTAGCCTACAACTGTTGGTTTTACTAGGAACAACCACAAACAACTGGGCAATAGGCTGCTAACAAGCATCTTTTATGTAGGTCATCAACAGGTTACCAAAGATCTAACCAAGTTATGAGGTATCAGAAGTACATAAATACTATAAAACATCTAAATCCAATAAAGATATACAATATGAATTAAACAAAAACTGTTGATAATACTGTGCTTTTATGAGGTGGAAAACACGTTAACCATTCAGAAAAGTGTAATAGAACAGATGATAGTAATTTGCAGAGAAGACAAGTCTGATACACTGCATGCCTAAGTAAGTAGATAAAGAACTGCATGTTGCAGTTATCTAGATTTGTGTTTTTGGAATCTGACCCAACCATTTTTGGCTGGTCAGTAGTACACAACACTAGGTTTGCTATTTTTCATGCTGCTAGCATGAGACACACAGGCTTGACTCTAGTCTGTGATTTAAAGTGCTGGCATTAATCAGGAGAAAAACTGGAGAATGTTTCTGCATGGGTCAATTAATATTAGCTGCTTGGTTACTGGCTAATCATAGAATGTCAGGAATTGGAAAGGACCTCAAGAAATCATCTAGTCCAATCCCTGGACCAGAGCAGGAACACCTAGACCAGGTCACACAGGAAGTGTCCAGGCAGGTTTTGAATGTCCCTAGATAAGGAGACTTGACACACTCTCTGAGCAGCTTGTTCGAAGTGTTCTGTCACCCTCACTGTGAAAAAGTTTTTTCTTCTATTTCTGTGGAACCTCCTCTGCTCCAGCTTGCACCTATTGCCCCTTGTCCTGTCATTGTATGCCACTGAGAAGAGCCTGTCATGTATACAGAAATGCTACAAAATTTTTTATGATCAGATGCCTTTTGTGAAACAGGAAAGAAAGCAGCTAAATGGATTTTCCTAAGTTCTTAAGAAGTTCATAAGCATCTAGGTTGGAAGAGACCTTTCAGATCATTAAGTCCAACCATCAATAGAATTCTCCCTAGCCTCGTACCTGGACAGGGACTTGAATGATTTTCCATGATGAATTATAATCACTCATTTAGTAGCAAAACAAAGTTGCATTTTATACAAACACAAATCTTACTTTTTACTTTCTTGGACGATTTTTGCAGCAAAAATATTATATAGTAAGTAAACTGAAACTATCCACGAGAAAGGTTTCTGCCTAAACTGCATTAACCATCCTCCTTGTTCTTTCTCTTTTGAAAGGGTTTATTAAAAAATTTAAAATTCACATTTCTTTAACAAAGTTATTGCTTCTTTTGTCTTTGCATCGCCTTTCCTGGCCTGAGAAGAACCATGATCTGAATGTTAATTTTCACAAGTATTTATTTTGGCAGCAGTGGCAGCTGAATTTACCTGCTCTCTGCTCAGTGAAAAGTAATTACTTTGCAACTGGATCAGTTCCCTGATGTAACTCAGCATACAAATGTCCAAACAGTTATGCCAGTGCTACAAGGCAGGAGGGCTGTGGCAGAAACTAGGGGCCTGAGTGGAAACTGCTTAAGAAGCAAACAAGAAATGTATATAGATCCACTGATTTTCATATGACACCTGCGTAGTTTTATATTCTTGTAGCCATTTGTGTCTTCACAAAATCAATGCAAAAGATCATCTGACTGGAATAGCTATGTTTTAGACTTTATTGTCAGAAGTGGAAATGAGCACTTAAACTAGACAGCAGTGTGGAATCAAAGCTCTGATTGTGTAGTTTGATAATACAAGGCATGCACAGACAATAGCAGCCTAAACAATGTTACTGACTATCTGTAATGATTTTCTAAAGCTAATTCAATCCAGTAGCTGCATCAGCAGAAGTCAGGGTGCCACTGAGGACAAAGAGATGGGAAGAGGTGACAGACCTCATCAGGAAAGGATGGGAACTACTTCAGCCACTATGGCAAATCTTGGTCTGGTTACCAGCAATATTAGATTAAAATCATGTAGTTGATTTACTATTACTTGCCTTCTGTCCCACTACTCTGATGGTCACTTATGTCCTCAAAGCAGGAATACCTGATCCCTTATAATCTTCAAATCCATCTTAGAAAGTTGTTGCTTTCCCTGTCTTTTGTTGCCACCCAAACAGTCAACACATCTGATCATTACTTCCCTTGTTTTCTGTTGATAATCATAAGAAATCCAAACTTTAATCCTACATGAAAAATGTTACTGTAGGAAAAATCAATCAAAGTTGCAACAATATGTTAGAAAACAAATATCTTCATATTTTAAATCACATAATAAAGCTCAGAAATGTACTTACGACAAACTGAGACTTAATATACCTGCAAAATCTTAGCTGATTCATCCAAGAAATCCTCCACGCTCTGATTTTCAGGGTTAAACTTGTTAAGCTGTTGGACTATTGTTGCAATATGTTTTCCATGGCTGACCATCTTCACCATGGAGAATCCTATAAATATAGTAAATCATTAATTTTTCGTGCCTCCTTCAGTTGTAGCATAATGCATGTTGATAGGCTCACAGAGAAGATACACTGCAGTAATGTAGGAGAGAACATTTAGGTCAAGCTTTCAAAATCACACTTACTCAGAACAGCTAACAGGAGAAATGAGAATACAGTGCAAACATCAATAAAACAGAAGACATGATTTCATATTCCTTATTCTGCAAATACCTCAAAAGAGCCTTAGAATGATATCCAGAATGGTTACTGTATATGGTTATGTGATGAAATATAATTCATAATTTTTCCATGTGTGCTACACAGATCCTATTTAATACATTACTCTTCCCAGTGAGAGATGCAACTTAAAGCAAAATTTTTTAATCTTATCACATGTAGCTATTAACAACCTACTTTTCAAAGAAACTAAAACAGTAGGAATGAAGAGGTACTGTAAATGAGACAATGTTGGTCAGCAAGCTGGGCAGTGATTTCAACACATCAACAATACAGGCCACCACCAAGGTGTTTGAAGGCACAGCAGCTGGGTTCTTTTTATGCTTTGTGTTTTGTGAAATTACTGGATTATAATGATTTCAAATTACGTCAGATGCAGGAGAATTTGAAGAACTGGCTACCTTCACATGACAAGAACTATTGTTAATTTGCTTATACACATGCCCATGTTGTGTGTGAAAGACCAATGATAGCAATAATCATGGATGAAAGTCATTAATCTGGTTTAGTAATGGAAAACAAAGAGCACAGAAGTATTTTTCCACAGTGAAAATAAAAATACATTAAAAAAAATAGTTTCTGTGTCTTCTATATATCATCATATTCTGATATCACAAAAGAATATTTGATTGAGGCAATTCATTCACACTGAAATAACAGATAATTAATTTCTTGTTTTAAAAGTGTATAATAACATTACCAAATACAGCGGATTTGTACCCTGCCTTGCAGCACTACCATACTTTATAATAATTACCTAATCACCCCTTTTAATTACTAATCTTAAACTACTGAAAAAAAAAAAGTTTCTCTGTGATTATGCTCAATCTTGGCATTTAAGCTACCTGGTATGATGAAGGCCAAATATCCAACTGGAAGAAGAAATCCACAAAAACAGGGTTGATCAGGACAAGCAATGGCAAATAAAAGAAAAAGAGCTGCTATGGTGTCTCTCTGTCGCAGGTAAATGATCATTTCTCCACTCCTCTGAGAAATATGATCTGTTTCTCTGTACCTGCCAAGGTTCTTGGACTCGCAGGGGATTTTGGATAAGGGAGAAAGAAATACCTTTCTACTCATTTGGGCTGAATCATAATTCAGGCTCCAGCAGGTCTCCCAGTGACGAGCATTTCTTCTAGCCCAGCAGAAGTGAATTTGAGTTCTCCTGCTCTGCACATACTGGTATTTACTGGTATTTACCCCTGCCCTCCAAGTAACAATAATTGAAACAAAAAACTAGACAGAAAACTAAGACAAACAGTAATGCCTTGATAATTCTACACATACAGCAGTTTATAACAGAAAAGCTTTACTTATGATTGATGATAATAACAGGGGATTGTTTCAGTGCAATGTTCCAAAACATACACATCAGGAATAAAATTCTCTGTGTTGTGACACGCACCCTTAATCCCCCACAGCCATTTAGGATAATATTCTAACTGCTACATATAAAAATGATATGTAGTGTCTGCAAAGTGGTAAAATTTTCTTCCATTATAAGATGTAGGATTTTAGTTAAAGAAGAACTTGACTCAGCCTTATTTTACAATGGAGCTTGGAGGTATTTTGAAAGCAATTACATAGGGTAAGACTGGCCACGACTGTGGGGACTACTTTCAACAGCCTGGAAGATTCCTTCAGGTTTTATGTTCCTGGCCTAGAAAGACTGTGATTGCATTTCCCCTGATGAAAGCACTCCTTCTTAAAGAGAGGGTTGAACTAAGCCTCCCTGCAAAATCCACTCAGGTCAAGCAGCTGCTGCTTAAAATGGAATAGGTGTTTCCCTCAGCTGAGTACTAGAAAAAAAGCCAGTGAATACAGAGAACAATTGTCCCAGCGGTGACATCCTGCCTTTCTCATTTACCCAGGACTTTTTCTGCATGGCTGACTGTCACCTGAGCACAGCAGAGAGCAGCTCTGGGCACAAGTCCTCCTCTCAGCCGATTCCTCCCTTAAAAAAGCAAATCTTCAGACAGAAGACATTCACCCTGAACATCTACAGCTTGTTGGAGAGAATCCAGAGGAGGGCCACGAAGCTGATGAGAGAGCTG
>VZTY01020451.1:54571-78499 GCA_013400935.1 Turnix velox
GGCGCGGGGCTGTGTTGGGGGGGTTGGCACCACTGCCGGCCGCGCGATGTCTTGGGGTCTGCGAGCGCGGCGCGGCGCCCGCTCCCTGCGCTGAGGGCAGCGAGCGCTCCGCAGCGGCCGGCGGCCTCTGCCCCTGAGGAGGAGGAGGCGGTAGAGGAGGAGCTGCGGTGGCGACGAGCCGGTGGAGGAGCCTCCCGGCTAGAGGCAGAGCTCGCCCCGGTCCTCTGAGCTGCGCGCGGGCGGGCAGCGGGAAGCCCCCGTGGTGGCAGCAGCAGGCAGCGGTGGGGTGGCCGCGGCAGCGGGCGCGGTGATGATGAACAGGTTCCGAAAGTGGCTTTACAAACCCAAGGTAAGTTGTGAGGGGCGGCCGGCGCTGCCCCGCGGGCACCGCATCTCGGCTCCTCTCCCGCCGGGTTCACCCTCGCCTTCTCTGCCGGGAAGTTGAGGGGCGAGCTGGGGTTGCGGGAATGCAGACGGTGGCTGGAGCGCAGGTCGTTTGTCGCCGGTGCCCCCGGCAGAAGCTGGCGCCGGGGAGGTGGCCGTGAGATCGGCGGGGGGCTCGGAAGGGATCGACCCGCTCGCTGTCGGAAGGGTCCCGCCGGCCGCGGCTCCGAGACGGGAGGGTGCGAACGAAGCGGTTCGGAGCTGTGTGCCCGGAGGGGGGATGACAAAGCAGAGCCTGTGTCCTGGTGCCGAGGGGACTTGCCGGGAGCTGGTCTTCGGGGGGAGGCTCGGAGCTCTCTCCGGCTGCCGGAGGGGGAATGGCAGCGCGGAGGAGCCCGTGGCGCGGAGGCGGCTGTGCCCGCACCTGGGCAGCCGCTCCTCGGCGGAGCCGCCGGCGGGGCTGGCGCGGGGGAGGAGAGGCAGTTTCGGGAGGTAGTGTTCTGTGCTGTCGGCATGCACCTGAGAACTTTTAAAGTTTAAACGAAGAAGGGATAAAAGCCGGAATAGGTGCATGTTTTCTGCCGTTTCCCCTATCTCGCTTTGAAATCCTTGGAAGGAGCCCAAGGATTACGGTTTGCTTGGCAGTGGAATTGCCGTCTTCTGGCAAGAGTTAAATAACTGTCTGGGGAGTGATCTTGTCTCGCGTGTGGTGTTGGGATCGCGAGTGAAGGGCATTGCTGATGGTGAACATCCACAGCGTGCTTTTTTTCTTATTTTTTTTCCTGAGTCCCGGCATCACAAACGTCAGCGTAATTATTTATTTTATGAACTGCTTCATTTGATTTTTGCCCCTGTCTGTCACTGCCACCCCATTTTTGCGGCTTTTAATTCGGTAATCGAGTTAAGCTTCTTTTTTTTTTTTTTTTCTAAATCTGCTGCGCACACGGTTGTTCTTCTCTGATCACAGCCAATATACTGTGATTTAAAAAGAAGAAAAACCCTCGAGGTGATAGTGCAAGATAAAAGTGCAGGCTGTGTTGCCTCTGTGCATTTTGCATGTGGTCATAGCCCTGATAAGTACTGAGCCACACATACATGCTTGATATTCGTGCTAATAACTGAAAGGAAATTAATTTAGAGTTTAAATAAGGAATTACAGGGTGCTTTAAATCAACTGCTGTTTATGATTTGTACCAAGGAGCAACTAGGAGAGAAACAGTTAATGAATAATGAGAAATAGTAGTCATAGAAGTAATTGCAGATGTAGCTTTTGCCTCTTTTAAAATAAAACCTAATTAGCTTTTGCTTTTGTTTTCTTTCTAGTGGAGACATCATTTTATGATAAAATCTTCCTTATTTATCTGTTGTTCTTGTGTTGTGTGCTGTGAAGTTCAGTGTCTTTAGTCTGTCTTAAACTGTGCTGTGGCACTTTTCTGTAGGCAGAGAAACTTTCTGAGCCTATTGCATGAGACTGGGCCTCATAGATCAGTCACATCTATTGCCACTAGTTTAAAAACTGTGGGGTTTTTTGTTATATGTTTGTACTTCCTTTCTGAATATTTCTTATTAGTCTGGGTAACTTACTACAGGATTTTTGTACTTGGATTCAGAATGGCCCATGGGTGAGTTGCAGTATTCTGTGTTCCTTAAGAAGCAAGCATATTTTTTGTTGTGCTTGTTGAATTAGTATCAATGATATGTCAAATGCACAGAAATTCAGATAGTGCTCTTTTGCTAGAATTTAAGTTGGAGGAGTTCCCTTTTAGGGACTGTGCTGACTATACTGCCTGCTTTCCTATTTCACCAAGGAATCCTTGGGATTCCCTTTTGTAAGGTTAGTGGTTCCATAGTCTATTTTGAAATGTTTTTGTATATGACTTGTTTTGGAGACTTCATTTTTGTATGCTTATTCTTGTTGGGACTGTCACAGCTAGTGACTTATGTTGCTTAGTGTTAGGTGCCAGGTGTGTTTTATAAGTTGTATCATGCTGCTACAGCTGCTGGGGACTTCTTCCTCTGAAGTGTTCCAGGTTCTATTATTGAGTGTATCATGTGATAGGACTTCTACATGGCAGTGGATTTTGATGCTATTGGGCATTGAACCTACATCTTTAATTACCATTCAGATGCACTTTTGAAGGCAGAGCATGACAGAGTGATAAATTTACAGTGCAGGGTTCAAAACCTTCAGAGCATACGGTTCAGTTTAACCTCAGGTGAACCATTCATAAGTCTTGGAAAAAAAAAAAAGAAACCCCTAAAAGTGTCAATTAATTCAGCTTCATCTTTGTAATGGGGGAGATGAGGAGATGCAGTCGAACAGGTATTGCTTAACAAGATAGAATTACAAAACTACTAGGATAATCATTAAGTTTCTTTAAGATGCAGGGACCTGCCTCTAGACAGATTTTCTTGGTAACTGGTGCCTTTGTCTGATCGTTCAAGGGCTGGGAGTGAAACTGCTTGTAGGAAGTGGGAAGTCTTGACTAAAGTCACGAGCATATCACAAGAACAGCATCATTTCCCTAGGTCCTTGTGCAGCCAGTCCTCTTCCTGTCCAGCCCTATTCTCCAGGTATGCTGCTATACCAGATTTTAATAACCCAGATCAAATGCTGATGGCAGAAGTAACCAGAGAAGGAAATAAATAGCTGTGATGTGGTCTGTATAGCTGGTAGGAGACAGACTTTTAACTCATGTATTAATCATGGAGCAGAGCCTACTGTGCCACAGTGTTTGCCATATAATTTTTTTAGATGCTTTTTGTATGATATGCTTTTCCTATTGGGGACTGTAAATTCAGTGTGCTTTTTTTAGAGTTGGTGTTTGCTCTTGAATCAGGGGAAAACAGGAGTGATAGGAAGCAACGTTTCTTGGGAATTGCAGCTCAGTGGTGGAGCAGTAGTTGTTACTTGTGTTACCTCAGGACACTGCCACCTTCTTGAGACAATGGATGACTCCTTCATAATCACAGAATCATAGAATAGTTTGGGTTGGAAGGGACCTTAAAGATTATCTAGTTCCAACCCCCCTGCCATATGCAGGGGCACCTCCCACTAGACCATGTTGCTCAGTGCCTTGTCCAGTCTGGCCTTAAACACCTCCAGGGACTGAGGTGGCATTCACAACCTCTCTGGGCAACCTCTTCCAGTGTTTCACTGCCCTCACCATAAGGAATTTCATTCTTATATCTAGCCTGATTCTCCCCTCTTCAAATTTACACCCATTATTTCTAGTCCTTCCATCACATATCCTATTCAAAAGTCCTACCCCTGCCTTTCTGTAGGCCCCCTTCAGGTATTGATAGGCTACTATGAGGTTCCCTGTGAGCTTTATCTTCATCAAGTTGAAAACGAGTATTTCTCCCTGTGCACAGATATAATGTAAATATTTCGTGTTATTTTAGGGAATTTTTCACAGTGAGGATGACAGAACAATGGCACAAACTGCCCAGAGAGATTGTGGAAGAATCTCCTTCTCTGGAGACATTCAAAACCCACCTGGATGTATTTCTGTGTGACCTGATCTGGATGTTCCTGCTCCAGCAGGGGGTTTGGACTAGATGATCTCTTGAGGTCCCTCCCCATCCTTGACATTCTTTACCTGCTGCTGTTGGAGCATTCCACAGGTGTCAGGACAGAACCTGCTTCTAGGCAGATGTGGTCATCCGCGAAAAACATTGAACTGGACTGCTTTTGCAGTTTTCAAATGCTTTTGATATCTGAAACATCCAGAATAATTCCTATGAATGTTGCTGCTTGTGTCTAAAGAGTAACTTGAAGACAATGGTGGATAGTTAGCTCGCCAGGGTAGCTCTTTGAATTGAGCTCAAGTTTATTGATGTTTTGAAAGAACAGTTTAGTGTATGACTGGACAGGGGGGGAAATAAGTCTGTCTCTAACCACAAGTTCAAGGTCTCTACAAAATGTTCAGCATAATAGACCGAAACATCTGTTTGTCTGTCATACCATTTTTTAAAAACACTGATTAGTTTGTATTTACATCTCTGTATCTGAATAGATTTTTCCCTGAGGAACAAAAAACAAGGAATGTATTTTTTCATGAGATGTCATCCTCTATTTTTGATCGTTACTTCAGTTTTGGGGCTTTTTTTTACCTCTTAGTTTTACGTAGAGAAAGAATGCAAACTTACCACGGCACATGTTGAAGGATTGCTTACGTTCTTGTAATTCGCCCAAAATTCATAGTCACTGGTCTTAAAGATCCTACTTTGAGTGCTTTGTTACAGTTAAATGATGCTCACAAGGTTTGCAGAATCTTGGAGGTTTTGTATGATATTTTTAACTCTCTTTTAAGATTAACCTTAAGGTAGAACTGTGCCTTCAGTGTCTGTTTGGAATGAAAAGCCTCGTGATTCCCATGGAGATGTGAATCTGGGCTTAAGGAAATGACCCCAACTAGAACACTTAGTTACAAGTAGGTGCTCAGCAGATCTCTTTCACGTGTTTCAGGGGTTATGTGTCTTTTCACTGGGAGTGCTTGGAGATGCTGAGAATTGTAATTGCTGTCTTCCGGGGTATTTGTTTTCAAGTGCTTTTCGTTGGTTTCTTTTCTAAAAATCTGAATTAGCAGATGCGTCTTCATGACTAGATGGTCTTACTTCCTATGAACTTGTTTCTGCAATGGTGGTCTATGACCAGAAATAACATTTAGGGCTAAGTGGAATGGCTGATCCCCAGAGAAGGATTTGTATTTGACCATAGTGCCTTTTTCGAACTTTTTGGGTGTCTTCTTACTAAGCTAAATTTTAAGCTGTGGCCAGCATTGCTAATAATAGTTGTGAATGAACTTTGAGCAAAAGGTAGGTATGCTAATTTAAGTGACTTTAAAACACGAAGTAGTAAATGAATATCTTGAAAGAAGTCTCCATGAGAATAAGAGAGCATTTCTAGGGGATCAGGAACAACCCCCTAAAGAAGAAATGTGAAAGCCAGTGGCTAAAAAAATGGACAAATGACTTCTAAGCATTTCTGTTTTATGTAGTACAGGAGGTCTTTAAAAAAGAGCTACTCATGTTGCACATTGAAAGCTCCACGTGAGGTAACCTTTCTTAGCAGCGCTTTCAGGGTTGCTTAGTGGCACAACTGACTCGAAGTAAAAGTTACAGTAGGAATGCAGGGGGAAATAATAAAAGCAGTTGTTTAAGGAAGAGAAGAAATAAGTTTGAAGTTTTTTTTTAGGGAAAATTCCGAAGTTGAAAAATAGAAAGGAGTCTTTAAAGATTAATAGGAGTTCAAGCTTCAGAAGAATGCAGCATGGTAAAAAAAAAAGACAGTTGACTGTGCTTATTATACTGTAAAGATTGCTTTTAAAGCTGGGTCAGTAGAATGAGGCAGAATTATTTTAAGCAGTGCTTTGATGGATGAAAATAGTCAGAAATGAAAAATGAACGAAGTTACTAGGTTAGCTGAGCAACTGTTGAGACTAGTTTTGGGGGAGTGAATGAGAAAGAAAGGATGGTTTTACACAGTGATAGGTACAAAGCAATTAGTGGCTTATTTTAACTATGATTTCCAAATCTTGAAAGGTTTGCTTTTCACAGAAAACTGTGGAAGAAGAGGTAAAATGCTACAAAGACTTATCTAGCTAGAAATATCTAGCTTAAGGCTTTTTATTGGTGCTATACAGTAATCAAAACCTTTGGGCCCAGCAGTTTGTTCCCAAAACTTGTTATTTATTATAGTATTCATATTAATCTGTAGTTACTAGACAGAAGAATAAGGTTTTTTTGTTGTGATAACAATCCTGAGGAAGGCACCTTACAAATTAGTATAATTCATTTTCAGAGGTTTGCATACTGAATTGCTTCATTTTGGAAGCACCATCTAGTGGTTTGAAGGAAAGCTTGTAAACTAATAATTCTTGGCTGTTTTTTTTCTAGCTCTGCTGATGACTGAAGATAATTACCAGTAGTCGTGGTGTTTCTTAGCCTTGCTTTTTACCTGTATCTGAAAAAGGGAAGGAGGTAACTCTTACAGTTGTCTGATAAGATAATTGCTTGTCTGTTCTTAATTTTTGTGGTGCCAGTGAAATACATACAGCTTGGAAAATTATTTTTGATGTGGCTTACTGTAAGTGGAGTCATAGTCTATCAGATCAAAGGTCCATTCAACCTGGTGTGATGTCTGGTGGCTATCTCTTTCTCCTTGTCCTGTAATGGATGCCTAAGGAAAAATGATGAGTTCAATAGAAACTGATATTTCCCCTGGGCTTTCTTTTAAACTCATGGCAGTCTGCAGCATAGGGGTTTGCTGAGCTGCAGATTGTACCCATATAATTCAGTAACTTGTGAACACCTTTTCTTTTAAAATGGTGAATTTTTCAGTTTGCTTACACTTCTGGTCTCCATAATAACTACTGGTTACTCAGTGCTTGAAGCAGAGTTTCGTTCTGGTGAAGGTGTTTTCTTTCAAAACTTTTTCAAGTTGCCATTCATGTGATCCTATTGTCTCTTGCCCTGCAGACTCCCTACAGTCTGTATTCTGCTCTTTCTCTTGGAAACTTGATTAGGATCTCTAGATTCTGTTCTTCTCCCTGTTCCCCCACCTCTTCCAGTGTGATGGTACTTATTAAAATTTAGTGTAAAAAATATTTTTTTCAAGATTACAGTGCAGTCTTCTTACATTATTTAGAACAAAAAACAGATGTGAAAAAACCATTAGAAGTAACCTCTGCACTGGATGACACAAGGTTTTATTGGAGAACTACTTGAAAAATAAACAGTGTAAATACTTCTGATATGCTTCATTTAACTGCTGTAATAGTTGCTATGATCTGCTTTTATGGCAGTTATACTAGCAATATTCAGTTAAATTAATTCACTAAAATTTAAAATAATGATGTTAAAAGTAAATTAATTGAAGACTGTTTGGCTCATGCTTAAAGGCTGACCAATCTTCATAATGAAGGTGAAAAAGCAAGTTTCCTGCACTTTGTCTTTTTACTAGGGTGCTGATAAATTAAAATCTCTTACCTGTTTTCGGCTGAGTTTTCATCTTGAAAACACAGACTATTCTCTTTATTGTATCTGAAATTTGAAGCTGAGGTATAATGACTATATACCTCTTGAATTCAGGAAGTGAACTCCTGTATTGTGCCAGCTGAATCTGTTGAATTCTATAAACCCAAGCTATCCCTAAGTCAGCTGAAGCAAAGCACTTAACCCGTGTCTGATGGATAGGTCAGTGCAATAGGATGTGGTTTTCCTTTGAGCAGTATCAGCTGCCTGCTGAGAGCAGGCAAATGACTAAAATTCTAATACATTTTATAGAGGTCTAAGATTTAGGATATAGAGAAGAATGAGTTTTTGGGGGAGAGACAAAGTTTAGCCTACTTAAAGCTACAGCCTTCCTGTCCCAGTATATCTTGCTGCTATAACTGGGAAATATTGCTTTTATTTGAATGATGTGGATCAGACTTAGTACAAGCTGTGTATTTTTGTTTTACTGTGCAGGCTGTAGGGTTTTCTTAGTTGCCCACTAGTCCGTGACTTCTTTGCATTATCTCCTTGGGCTTCTTGCCTGGCAATTCTTCATGATCTTTGTGATCCTGCTGATGGTGGTTTTTGCTCTGATTCCTGTGTATTCATCATCCTGTTCTCACTTCAGTGTTAATGCTTTTGATAATCTTTAGGAATAAGATGCCCTGGAGAATTAATTGACAATAATGGAATTATGAAAGAAGACACTGCAATGAGGTGATGCAAGTGTGTAACAACCTATAGCAAGGACAGTTGACTTCTGAGAACATCATGTGGAGACTGCCTCTACTGTCTTTGTAGGCACTAGGCTCATTTTTCTTTTCTCTTATGGAGCCTTTATCCATTCTTGATAGCTGTTCAGAAAGAATAACCTAGGAGTGAGCCTCATGTCAGTTCCATGTACACCACACTGTGTGAATGAATAAAAGGAAGGCAAATGGGGAAAAGAACGCTGAAGAGGGGACAGGTGAAAAAGATTGAATGGAAGAAAGTGCTGTCATAAAAATAAGAAAAACAGTTTGAGGGAGGAAAAAAGGCTTGGTTGTCTGCTGTTTGTTTTCATGTGGGAAACAGGTGAAGCTGCGGTCATGTTTATGCTGAAATGTGTTAATTCCTGCCATGGACTGGCACTTTGATCTCTGAGAATTATAGGTGGTTGAAGCTAAACGAACTGGATGGTCAGGTCTTCTTTGCATTCTTCTAATTCTCACCTTCCTTTGTAAACCTTTTAACGTAGGGAATGTTTTCTGACTTTCTGAAAATTCATTGGCTGCTCAAAAACCCAGCTTGAGGTTATTGCTTCTTCCCATCAAGGGGAGCTGAGCATGAAAGGAGTCTTGCGTGTTTATCTTGAAGTGGCTTTTTGATGTTTACCATCTAGGAATCTTAGTTAGAAATATTATGGGCTCTCTCATACTGCTGTTGCTTTCTCCGATTCTCCTTCTGTAAGCACCGATCACCTGGCAGAAGTTTAACCTTGCTGTGTTGGTCCATTTGCTTGAAGAATGTATCAGCATGTTTCCTATAAAACCCTCTCAAAGCATGGTCCACTTTGACCTTATTTTCAAGATTCATCTATATAGAGTGCCTACAGTGCTGGACATAGTGTTTTTTGTTTGAAGTGCTTTATAAAAAACTGAATTGGTACACCTGATCTAATTGACAGCCTTACAAAAATATCTTTGTGCAATTGAAATGATGCCTTTTTGATTTTGCAAGATGAATGGAAGCCCTTGAAGAATATGGAAGAATGCTTTGCATTGATTTTTCTGTAAGTGTGTTTGTTTGGTATGCTTGTGGTGGCAAGTTTGGTCAGATCTGAAGATCTGGTTTTGGAAACTATAGGTCGAAATGAGCTCTTTCAAGGAATGAGCTTCCTGTGTGCATCATAGCTATCTTAGATTAGTAAAATATTTTTAGATATGGAACTGTGGTAAAACTTCCTGAAACACTAATACATCTTCAAAAAACTATGACATACTCTTTGGTATAGAAGAAATCAATTTTTTTATTCTATGTACAGAAAGTTCTGTTAATTTTTTGCTAAGTGTATCGAATACATGCAAATATAAATGTACAAATCTGATGTTAATAAGACATTAATGAGTAAATGTGGATACATTGAAGATGGCTTCTTTGTTTTGTTTCCTCCATGAAACTCAGGTATTTCCATTGTTTAAATTCAGCTGACTTGATCAGTGGTTAAGTTTCTTGATTAGTTGAGAGAAAAATCTATCTGATATTAATTCATGTTTTCAAAAAAGATAAAACATGGGATTGTCATAAATAATACTTCAGGAGTGCTTTGAGGAGCTAATAGGCAACAACCTTTCTCCTGGAAACGTTAGTCTTAGTGTAAGAAAGGTATGCACGACTCTTGCTTAAGCCCAGAGTCACTTGTTATCAGTCAGGTGAAGCAATGAAATGCTGTGGGGTTGGTTCCGGCTCTTTTTATAGTTATTTCTTTCTGTCTATACGTATATATCTGTGGGAGCCTGTTTTATGTGGCCTGAAATTTTGTATCACCTGTGAATCTTTAAAATGCAAGTAGTCATTCTTCCTAGCTTTCAAGTGAGTGACTGAGGTGTGAAGGTGAGATAATTTTTTCAGTGTCAAGACAGGTAAGGTTATTCAATACCCAAACTAGCCAGAAAAGGTTAATTTGGAGATTTCTTACCCATTTGCTTTCCTATTCTCCACTTCTTTCTGTGCACTACTTGAGTGGAGATTATTTTTCCCTTTAGGTGAAACTGCAATAACTTTTTATAGCTGAAGCAGCAGAGCAGATTGGATGTACTTTGCTATTCAAAGACTGGAGTGTAACTTACTGTTGCCATATGTTAAGATTCACTGTCCAACTCTTGCTTACAAATGAGAGCATATGTGAGATAGGTAATGGTGATTTTCAATTGTTAATTAGTCATGTTTAAACCAATGCCTCACTAACCATACCTCCATTCAATTCTTTCTCATCTCCCCCTTGTGGTAGAATTATCGATTTGTGAGCTTGTGAGGGGAAAAAGGTTTCCTACTGATTCTTTTGCAGTTTAGACATGTCTTCCAAGCCAGTAGCTGTCTGTGATTCCTTACTTAGCACAAGGCTAGAAAATGCTTTTCACTGATGTTGGGGTAGTTTGCTTTCAGATGTTACATTTTGTCTAGTTTATGTAGTTTGTATAAAACTGACTTATATTCAATTGTTTGTTTAAAATAGTTTAGTTTTTATAAAATTGACTTTATGTATATTTCAGCCATTGCTGTTCCTGTTTCTTCTTTCTGGTGGTGAGGTGACAAGGAATTGTTAAGATTTCTCTCAAACTATAACTCTCAGATGCCTCTTACATTCTAGCATCTGTGATGTTTATGGGTTTTGCAGCGTTGGATAAAAGTTTTATCAGTACTGCCTAACCTTTGAACCTGTTTGCTACAAAGCTTCCTGATAGGATGAATCAGTTTTATTGATACTACATATCACAAGTCTGGTTACTTAACTCTGTTATTATATACAGTTTGTCATTTGACTGCATTTTAAGCAACTTTTTATTACAATGACCTAAATATACTGTGAGGTACTGTAAGATATGTTCCAGTGTATTAGTGCAGGACTGATCCCTTCTGAGCAAAGGGAGATGGGAGCACTGGAGAAAAGCAAACAATGTATGACTTTCATCAAGAATCAGCTGCCACTGTGCTGCTGGTTCTTCACTTTATGGCCATGTGCTTCTATCATAAATCGTCTGTTAGTGCTGGAAAATGTGTGGTTGTTTTGCATTTGATTCCCTTTCTAATACAATTGGAAATTTCTTTAAGTGGGGAGAGCAAAGGGCAGCACCAACTTCACTTCTGGTAGCTGCATGGTCTTTATATTACCTTGTACCAGCTATGGAGTCTCATCTTCAGTGTTAGTGTTTGTTCTTTTGTGTTAGTTATGTAAATAATGACCAAATGAAATTGAAGCCCAAGTTGAACCTGTGGTATTGCTTATTCTTTTGTGTGAAAGCTTTTAATCCTTGTAATGCAGGGATCAGTCTGAAACGCAGGTGAAGTCACATGGGACTACGTGTTGCGTTTCTGGTTAAATTCTCAACTGTAAAATAGGCTCACCTGAAGTTATTTTTAGGTGAGATTAAGGTGCAAACGATGTATAAAATGTTAATGCAAGTAATTTTGCAGCAACAAAGACACAGGTATCATTTGCTGGAAGTAAAAGACTTCAGAAGTAGTGAGGCAAGACATTGAGCTATGAAAGGGACGGGTTTTCACATTTTTTACTGCTTTTTGAGCTAGTTGGGGTTTTTTTCTTCCAAAATGAATTAAGGTACTGAGCTGTTTGGTTAATGCTTTGTGTTTCAAGTTGATTATATGAATTGTTAGACCTAGAACTTGCTAATTTGGAGCTTGGAGCCAGGAAAGTGAAGGATCAACTAATTATGCTATTTCAACTTATTAAATAAAACTCAATTTCAAAGCCTATAAAAGCCTTTCCTCTATTTAATTTTCATCAGCTGGCTCAGAATTAATATATTTAAATGGCAGTATTGTCAGATAAGGTAACATTTTTCACTGTGTGCTCACTGGAATGAGATTGGAAAAAAAACTAAGAAGGGGAAGAAGTACAAATTCTTGTTCATTTTAATTGTAGCCAAGAGGGTTGTTTTTATCTGTACTCTGTTTTATTTGCAAACTAGTGGATAAAACTTACGCAATTCTAAATTTGTTGAGAAGTTTTTTGATTTCTATCAGCTTTATTTTGGAATAAAACAAGATGTTACAGGAAGTTGCCCAGAGAGGTTGTGGATGCCCCCTTTCTGGAGGTGTTCAAGACAAGGCACTGGGCAGCCTGGTCTAGTGGGAGGTGTCCCTGCCTATGGCAGGGGGGATAGAACTCGATGATCTTTTAAGGTCCCTTCCAGCCCAAACTATTCTATGATTCTATGATTCTAAGTCCAATCTTGCTGCCTTTATTCTGAATCCTAATTACTACTTAAAAATCAATGAGTGATTTGCTGAGTATGTAGAGATTTAATTAAAACTGTATATAAGCAGTATTGGAGCACCCTCTGCAGCCTCATAATAATATTTAAATAAGCTTTGTACATTGCTATTGATTGGTGTGAATATACTAAAAGGAAGATCAAGTGTCCATGTTCTTTTCTGCTCTCTATAGGTCCACAAAAATACAATCAATGGGAAAATAATAAACATATTGTTTAACTTTTTTGTGTCCATTATCCTGCTGTACCTTTCCTGAAAAGAAAACTCCTTGCAGCTGCAGTAGGTTCACTGCAGTTCAAGCTGAAAAGTAAAGAGTGGCATATCCAATGGGAATAGTCCCCGTCCAGTTATGAGGCTTGTCAGAGTTGGGCTGATGGTTGGACTTGATGATCTGAAAGGTCCCTTCCAACCTTGATTATGCAACTATGAATTGTGTGAGAAATAGTTCTGTGTGATAGGAAAATTATAGTGCTACTTTGGAAATTGGGCAGAAAAACTTTAGAAGCATTCCCCCGTTGAATTAACAGTTTACTGTCTTGTTTTGAAGATTTGGCAACCCAGGAGTCATTTGAGAGCTCCACACTGAGCAATGGACTAAACTCTGGCGTCAGACTGGGACATCAGTTCAGGTCAAGTTGGGAAAGTGTGTGACCAGGTGTGTTACCAATGCTGTGGGCTTTTGGCAAACATAAGGATTTCTTATCTGCTGTTGAACAGCCTGTCCTTGCTTAATTTATGAGGCGTGCTTTGTTTGCAGAGTCGTGTGTTTCAAGGTATTTAAGACTGCACAGCTGAGCCGTGAGCAACTTGTGTTTTCATAGGTAAATGCTGCTCATAAAATTCAACAGTAATTTTAATTTTTTTATGTAGTGTCTTACTAAACCTATGGCAGTGTTTATATACCAGGATCATGTCAAACTTGCTTTGTGTTTTTTCAGCATCTTTAAAGGACTTGTTTGGAATACTGTAGTCGTGATGACAACCAATGAAGCACAGGGAACTTCATTATGTTTGTGTAGAATAGCCTGGCTTTGCATGAAGCTGTTATAACTTAATGTACATCATGATGGATTTGTATCTGTGGAAAAAAAAACCTACAGAATTACAGAAGCAATGAGGATGGAAGGGATCTGTGGAATTGTGATGTCATGATGTCATTGACCTACTCTTAAGAGTGCACTTTGACTGTTTTTCACCTTCCACCTTGGTCCCACTGCTTTTCCAGTTTTGACTTTGGCATTTGTTGAAGCTGTCAGACTAGAAGAAAATAGTCTGGGGATGTATAAGGAAACCTGAGCTGACCTCTTTTTCTACTTTCCTTCCTGCCCCTTGGAAAGCTTTTTTTCTCCCTCCAGATTTGCTGATTTAAATCAGTTTGACAGTGAAAGGCCAGATGAGCTGTAGTATCAAGTAAGAACTGAATAATAGCCAGCCAGGTATTTAGGAGTGAGGGATGAAGGTTCAGAGAAGTGGGATTACTCTTTTGGCAACAAGTTGTTTAAGTTAATCAGTGAAATTAATTCAGTTTCTTCAAATGTGAATGTTACCTGCTTTGCAAACCATTTTTCTACCTTAATGCTGTTTGGGTACAAGTAGACTGTAGCTGTATTTCATTTTTAAACATAGCATATAATGAGGCCCATGGCAGTGCTTGAAACATGCACAGGTTTTGATGGCAAGTAGTGTATATTTTCAAGTTAAATGGTCTTTATCCCAGGGCAATTGTATGTATTTTATGTTCTATCACTTTAAGGATGTCACATGGGTCAGGATGAAGAGTTTTCTTGAGGGGAAAAAAGGGAATTCTTCTGTCTTCACTAGATTGATTTGAACCAACTTCTGTCCTAATGAACTTGTGAATTTTTTCTTCCTTCTACTGGTTTTTCTTTCAAGCTTCAAATTTTGTTATTCTTAAGTATCTTTTGATGTTCTTTTTAATCTTTTTGCTTTCTTATATCAGTCAACTTTTTTTTTTTACTGTTGTTCTTTGTCCTTCTAGTTTTCTCCACTCTTCCATGAATTGGTCTTTGGCTCATTCCATAGGTATTCTAAGGAAAATTTTATTTGGCATTACTGATACAAATAACATTTTCAACATTTTAATTGATCATTTTAGTACCAGAAACGCACCTTTTCTGTGATTAAAGTGCCTCATTACAGGTAAATTATACTCTTCCATTGTAATACTGGGAAAACAAATATTTCTGAGCTTAGGAGTTCAGCATTTTCCTACAAAACACAGTTAAAACCTGTTTCTTTTACATTGAATGAAATTGCCTTAGACTAGAAGGCAAAGATCTGAGAGACTTTAAATACACACAGAGTAACCAAAATTATTGAATGACACAGTAAAATTAATATTCTAAATAATGTTGTACAGTAAAAATGTATGTTTTTCTGGATTATTTTAAAGGTCCTTGTAAGGATTTTCTTTTAATAAAAAGCTGCATGGGCTTTAGGCTATGTTTAGGTAAGTTGCTAAGGATAAAGTTTTCCCTAAAAAGACATGTATTGCCATTCTATAATGACAGTAGCTGAAGTCCAGGGTGGATCTGTTCGTGGATTATTACAGCAGATTTTCAGAATGTTACACAAAATTTGGTGAAGAGGCAACATGGAATTTCAGCCTTTGTAGTGCCTTTAGATGTTCTCATGTGACCAGAACCTGAGGCAGGGTTGCTGCTGCCTTTGCCAGCCTTGTGCATAATGCCTGTGTGCTGCTGTCATAGAGCACACCTGCAACCTTACTTTCTAAAATAATACTATCTTGACTTTTTCTTTTCATCTTTGTTTGCTAACAGTCTGACAGTGTGCACAAAGACTTTAGATTAGTATTAAGGATGGAGCAATGTTGCCCCTTTTTCTAAGGGAAGAGTTATTGCAAAGCTATTCAAGGACTAACTTCAGCCTGGTGAACCCAGTCTGCTTCCCACACTGCAGAAGTGAAAGACACTTCTGTGGGAGACAGTCTGTAGCATCTGTAGTTAGTTGTTTCTTATGACTTGCCACCTAGAAAATCTCAGTGCTGTTCTCTCTGCTGACTCCTAAGCAGGGCAAGTCTTATTGCTTCAAGTCTTGCCTCTGTGAATACTCCTCTTGGAATTCCTGAACATGAGGAAACTGCTTTTGACATGTAAAGTAGTATTATTTTCTCCATAAGAGGTATTCTTGGCTTTTGCACAAAAAATAGTTATTTTACTTTAAAATTTTAGAGACATGGGACAATGGAAATGAATCATAACAATCAATTAAACGTTTGTATATGCTATGTAGGACTCCTCTGGATCCTAGAGGAAAAATTCAAATAAGCATGAAAGACACATTCATGGTAATACTTACATTTTAGTCTTTTTTTTCTCTTACAGCCTCATCCTTTTATTTCATTAGACCAGTGCTGAGTATTCTGAATCTGTGTTTTAAAGATACTGTGACTTCCAAACTCTTTTAGTGGAATTGGCCCTAACTTGGTTTATGCGTGAGTGTTTTCATGCAGCTTTTGTAGATGGCATTTTTGTTGGTACCAGAATGTGTGTAATGGTAACAACTGCCTCAAGGTGAAATGCAATTACTGTCAGAAAATTCACACTTCTTATGGCTTGGGTTTTTTTTTGTTCTTATGGCTTGGGTTTTTTTTTGTTCTTATGGCTTGGGTTTTTTTTTGTTCTTATGGCTTGGGTTTTTTTTTGTTCTTATGGCTTGGCTTTTTTTTTGTTCTTATGGCTTGGCTTTTTTTGTTTGAGGATGGGAAAATATTGCATCTATTTTAAGGTAGCTTGGGTGATTGGGACAAAATAACTTTCCAGGATTAGAATATTGTATTTTAAACTTTGAATATACTTTGAGATTTAATTTTGTGTGTAACAATAGGTTACACACCTGTTGCTAATTTTCTCATGTCTGCAGAGCAAGTTTGAGAGGGAATTATTTTTTTTCTCTGTGTTGTTTCTCATCTGAACTACAGAATTACAGAATGATTGAAGCTGGAAGGGGTCTCTAGATGTCATCTGGTCCAATTCAAACAGTGCCATCTAGAACCACTTGTGTGGACCATACTCAAAAGCTACCTGAACATTTCCAAAGGCAGAGACTCCATGTCCTCTTTAGGCAGTGTGTGCCACCTGCTTAATCACACTCGCGCCAGTGTTTCCTAATGTTTAGAGGGAACCTCCTGTGTTTTGTTTTGTCTTGCTTTTGATCCTGTCACTGGGCACTCTTGGAAGAAATGTGGCTCCATTCTTATTTTGGCACCTTTCCTTCAGGTATTCATAGACATTGCGAAGACCAGGCTGAACAGTCCTAGCTCTCTAAGGCTTCTCATACAAAAGGTGCTCCAGTGCTCTCATCATTGTGGCCTTTTGCTGGGCTCTTTGCAGTCTGTTCCTAATACCTCTTGTACTGGGGAGCCCAGGACTGGATACAGAACTCCAGGTGTGGCCTCATCAGTGCTGAATACAGGGAGAGTATGATGTCCCTTGACTTACTGGCTTTGTTTAATGCAGTCCAGGCTGTGATTTGCTCAGGGCGTATTACTGGCTGCTGTTCAATTTGTCCACCAGAAGCTGGTGGGTCGTTTTCTGTGAACGATGGCACAACTCCTTGGTGTGACTTGGTTGCTCCTTGCAGTTTTTTGTCATCAGGAAGCTTGCTGAGGGTACATCTCTCTATTTTCAGGATGAGTAGTGAAGATGTTGAATAGGAGTGACCCAATATTGGCCCCTGGGGTACACCACTAGTTACTAGCCTACAGCTAGACTGCGTCACTGGACTGGCTGTTCACCCAATTTTCAGTCTACTGAAATAGTTCAGCAAATAATGAAAGCTTTAAGTACTCTAATTTTCTTACAACCTGTAGTAGGTAGTTGCCACCTATGAGAGCACTATTGCCTATCAAACATTGACTGTATGAATATATCTACAGAGAAACTTTACTAACTTGTAAAACCAGAACTTCTGAACGTCTAACAAGAGTTCACTTAAATTTACATGCTCCTTTTCTTAATATGTAGCAAAGTTGCTTTGTACTTACAACATAAGTTTTAACATGAATTTCTGCTTATCAGAATTACCGAAATAAATTATATGCACCCAAATGTATATAACCCTTTAGGAGAACCAGGCAAAAACTAAAAGCTTTTTACAGTCTTAAGATTTAGCATTTAAAATGTAGATTTTAGCAGGCTTTAAGAAGGTATTTTAATACCAATACAATTCAACAGATTAACTTGAATGTTGCTTTAGTCTTTTAGTGGAAGCCTTCTTACTAGGCCCTGTAAACAATACAGGGTTTTAATACAATAGCAGTCAAATGTTACAAGTTTCTTTGTATTTTGCTTTTCAGATGTTTCTAGTAACTTTTCAAAAGGGAGTCTCTGCATGAAGTTTTTCTGTGGCATTGACAGAGGTATTAATACTGCAAGGATGTAGTTAGAATTCTTTTAAAAATTCAAAGAGCATCAATGTTGGGTGGACTCTACTACTATGTCAGTAAAGAATCTGCATTGTCTCTTATGTCTGCTGTTTGTGTATTGATGCTGTTTCATGTCTAGAAATAGGGAAGTAGCTTTACTCAGCTACACTGTATAACTTGACTTTGCATATAATTATACTTAGTTTTGCAGAAGTAATCTTTTGTACAAGCGAAGTGTGATAATTCACTGTCAAGAACTGTGATCGTGAATTCCTGCTGTTTGAAATATCACTGTTGAATACAATACCTAAAACTGAAGGTAGGAATTTAGAATGGAAATATGAGTTTCCCTTTCCTTATCCAACTTGTACCTCACAAAACCTTAGTTCTGCTGTTGCCTTGCTGTGATAATTCCTATAATGAAAACAGTGGAATAACAAATAGTGGCTGTGATCAGGAAAAGGCCAAATCTTTGTAGACTGTGAAGGGGAACTGGTCTGTAACAGTGTCTTTTTTTTCATTAAATATTAAACGTGCCTTTTGAGCTGTTTTGTGGAGGAAGAGAAGCTGAGTAGTGTTTCCAAACAAGAAAGAATAAGATTTGAAGTCATTATAGAGAAATAGTTTTCTTGATTGCTAGAACAGAGGCGCATAGAAAAATGGTCCGAATATAAACCTATTAAAAATTGTTTCAGGTGAAACTTTGGAAATGGAATAGGAAAGTTGTTATAACTAATGCAGTTACTTTTGCATAAATTATAGTATTACATTGTTCTTAAATGTAGGTGTACGTAGTTTCTTGTGTTTATATTGTAGCAATATTTTAAAAAACACTGGTGTGAGTGCTGTGGTGAGGGAGAGTTTCTGTCTCTCACCGCCTGTGGCAGAATATAGTTGGTAACTATTTGAAGTCTGTTCATAGTTGCAATGAAAGTTTCAGTGTGAATTTGTCTCATTTGATGTTAATTTGAAAGTAAGTCTGGAAACTAATTTTTTTTTTGAGCTATGGGAATGCTGTTGGCACAGAGGTGCTTTGACACTGACCCCCTCTCTTGGAGGGGTGCCTGTGCTGGGGTTGAATCAGTTCACAAAACTGAATCAGCAAATGCTTCTTCAGAGGAATGGCGTTTGCAGAGGATAATTTGAAATAACTGGCCTGCAAGAAAAACCTTGGGATCAGCAGGGCAGATAGAGCAGGTACCTGCTTATTGGAAAGTAATGTAGGTAAAAAGACTTTGCAAGGGTAGCCTAAAAGAATTTGCCAATACTGTTTTGTGTGTTGAGCTTGCTTCACGGAGTAAGGAATATATCATGAGATTGGTGTATTTTTTTCTTTGCTGATTAGAAACAGACTTAGTGATGACAGAATATTGATTACTATATTTACTTCAGTTTGTTCTTGTTTGTTAAAGCTTATGGGCAATGCATCAGATTATAGAATATGATATTTCTGATTTCTACAATGCACTGAAACATCACACAGTAAAGCTGTTGTGCTCCCTAGCAGATTTCCTACTGAAGGGAATCAATATCAAGTTAGGCCCATTAGTTTATTTAGCACTAAGCTTCAAATGTTGGGATGATAAGATAATAAGTAAGCACATCATTGTGGTCTTTGTTTTCATTCACAATTTAACTTAAATGTGTGAATTGTTTGCAAATGATGTATAAAGAAAAGGGCATGACATCTCACTGATACATTATTATATGGAGTAGAATTGTCAGAGGTAAACTGGCTTAGAAACCAATGTGAGATGGCTTATTAAGGCTGAGGGTGCCAAGAAAAACCATGTTATCCTTAGGCAAGCTGCAGTTTTGATGTCTTAATGCTGAATCAAGTAGTCTAGGAGATGGTAAGCCTTATGTACTAGTTAAAGAAAAATGTATCTTGATTTTGCTGCCCAGAGGGAAATAAATGAGTTCAACTAAGTTTTGTTGAACTTAAACCTGTGAACACTCTAAGAGGCAATGGTGACATTTGTTTTTCATTTTTTCAAGTATGCATCATATGGTGCAATTAAGGTTTACCTTGTATGAGTTGTCACCTGTTTTTTGCACTGCTGCTAAGGTCATGAGCTGGAAACTTGCTTGTAAAGGGAAGGGAAATTGGCCTTATTGGGTGATGTGTAACAGAACACTGTGGAGAAAAAGTCTGCGTGAAGCTACCAGCAGGCAGTGTCCTGCTTGCAGGTATTTGAGTTGGATGCAGTGTTCTCTTATGAGGCTTTTAATGCTGTTCTTCCAGTTAGAAAAAAAGTACTGAAGCTTCTTACTCAAATGTTACATTTTTGTATCTGTACCATTTTGCTAATTATTAGGTGGCTTTTTCTGAGATGGTAGTGCCTACTCCGTCATGTCATTCAATGTGTCAAAGGGTTTGCTTATCCAGTTGTGTCCTGCAGAGTTGATACAATCAACTAAAAATTAGAAATTCCTGCAAGTTCAAGTGCTTTTTGCCTGTTTGCAAGGATGGTTTGTTTTTTAGCTTGATCTTCCTGGAGGAAATGCCCTTACAGGAGTTTAATGTGCTTTAATTTATGTGTGCTGATGTTGCCTTTGGCAAACATGCCTTCTTTCTCTTGACTTCCTGCCTAGGTGATCTGTTAGTTGTCTTCTCAAGGCTGAACTCAGGAAAATAACTGCCTGGCTATCAGCTATTTCTTATATCTGTGTCTGAGCTATTTTTTTGACACAGATGTTGTGTGCCTTCTCATTTACACTTAAAGAGTTTTGATGCTGTTCTGCTCCTTCAGCTTTATCATGAAGAGAGTTGGAAAATCATGTAATGCTTCCCTATGTTTGTAATTTATCCAATAGTGTAATTTTTGATCATTTTTTTCTCTCACATGTGTACAAGTTGGTCTTTATGGCAAGAAGCAATGCAATGGAAAAACTGTTGCCTAAACCAGCAATTCATAGCTGTGGCTATTTTGATATGGGAAGCTCCTTGTGGGTATTATTGTGTGGTTCCAAGTGCTGCTTGTGTTGTCCGAAGGCCAGTGAGCCAAAGAAGTGTAACTTTTTCCCAGATCTGCTTTGCTTGGTTGCAGCTAGGATATGGGCTTCTCTGTGAAGGTCTTTCCCCTAAAGTTTTAGGATTTCTATTTACTGATGCAGATGCTTTAGATTTCCTTTAGTTTTACCTATTGACATATATTAGCCATTACCATGAAGAAAACCTCCCATAAAGTTAAAGGAAACTTCATTGAGAGCTGTGGAGGTGATTGTTGACGCTTCCTCAGTGAGTGAGAGCGCCAGCACATGGATATAGAGACCTGACTTCAGGGTTCATGTTTTGCTGAGCACACTACTTGTGTCAAAAGAGATTAGAAGTGGCAGAATATCTGTGTACATAGACCATGTAATTTGGAAATGCTCTGCTCTTTTAATAGAATCATAGAATCTTTATGGCAATGTTTTTTCAGTATTTTATAAGGAAAGAAAATCTGTGTTAAGGGTTCTACAAAGCCCTCAATCACAGAATGTCACAAGTTCACCAAATAAGTCTCTAATGTTCTTTTACGTACTTGTAAGTGATATGACCATATATGCTTGGTAGTGAGAGATGAATTCTGAGTTTCTTGACTAAAGTGGTAGTTTATTGATTGAACTGATAGTTTGTCATGCGCATTGAGCACCATATTGCATGCTTGTTAGGAAGAGGGATGGTGAGTAGGGTCACAAATACCCTTCTCATGCTGTTTGTCTATTAGAATGTGTTTAATGAAGTCATAGCAAAACTATGCCAGTCTGCATAGCTTGAGAAGCTGAGGTCTATTTCCTCCATGGATATGCATTTGAAATGGCAGCTGTAGAGAAATGTTCCTGTTGATCCCTGGTACAGTCAGTGGAGAGCAGAGAATTAGGTGGTATTAGTCCCTCTATTCTGTTCTTGAGTATTATAGATCCGTTAATTGGTAGTCTCTAGGATTTCTTCTTGTATACCAAGACATTTGAGGTCAGTACTTTGTATGATGATGCTGGTCATTTCAGATAAGTGGCATTATTTTTGCCAGATTGCTGTATGGAAATAAGAAGTGTCCATCTCACTGAATGTAGTCTAGAACTAGGTCACTTTGTCCCAGTTGTTTATTCACTGGTTTAACACTGCTTCCTAGTGGAAGGTAGTTGAATTTATCTGTTGACATGGTTGAGTTCAGGATGTTATATGGTCTCATGCTCATGTGGTCATTCAAGATAAGAGAGTGAGTTGGTCTCTCTTCTGAGGGAGAATGTCGGAGAGTTACAACTGTTTTAAATTTTTTTTTTTGTTGAAATATTAGCATATTTTCAGACATACTCAGACTTTATATTCCTAAGGCAGTAGTAGGGTCTTATGTTAATCATGACTGTTTCACCAGGTTGGGTTTTTTTCTACCTTGAACCTCACATTTCTCTAGCAATGTTGCAGTTGAACTGTGTTAAAATTGAAGTTGCAGAGCAAAAAGAAAGGGGTTGAGGGCTAAGGAAGAAAACAGTGAGCAGGCGTATTCCTTAAACTTCACCTTAGAATGGAAAGACAGATGTTAGGCATCTAAGCTCACTTTGAACCTGTGCTCTGGTTAGAGTAAAAGGCTATAATGTCTGCTTAAGTTTTAGTTTAAATCAAAAGAAGCCCAAACACTTCGAGAAAAATTGTCTGGAGATGTGGGAATCAACTTACAGAATCTGGCACCATCAATTTAGTGGAGGTAAGTCCTAGAATATTGCAAATAGTGTAATTCACAATAGTTATATATTCATGACGTTTTGGTGGGGATGCTTCTGAAAAACCGGTCATGTGCTTTATTGTCAGATGCTAATACTGTTGTCAGTGCTCAGCTTGCTGCTTTTTTGGTGATGTTGCCTCAACTGTAATCAAAGCTTGGAAGTGAAAAAGGTGTATAGTATTTGACCAAAAAGCCATGCTGTACTTGTCAATTAGAATTTAAATTGACACTAGTTAACTCCCATTGCTTTTTATCACTAAACTTGGTTTGGTAATTTCCAGGAAGCATCACATTCCTTTAAGGAACTTGAGGTTTTTTTGTAGCCTGGAGTTTTGTATGCCTTTCAAGATGGTCTTAGCAGCAATTACATGAATGCAACAGAGGAATGTAATTGTCAGTCTTTCAAAATGCACTTGGTGCATACTAGTCCCTCTCATGGTAAAAGGTAACAGAAATAGTTTGCTAGGGAAGGTAATTCCATTATCTTTTGAGACTTACTTCATCCAAAGGAGCATCATCTCTATTTTGTGCCATTTCACTCAGTTCTGTGGGCTCCAGGTGATCCTTGGTGCCTGTCTGCTTTTCTGTTTACTGGGTTGCTTCAGTTGTTCTGAGCATCCTTGAAATTTTTGAAGTACTTGCTGAACTTTGAGGTATACCTAAGGTACACGTATTTTTTAGATGCTTTCATTTCTACTTGCAGGGCTTATTTTCTCCCAGTTTGGTGCTGGGAACTGAAAATACTTCGTTAGAAGCAAGACAGAAGGAGAGACCACTTTAGGGTTTATTCATGACTTAAAAGAATGTGGCTTATGTGTGTGTTGGAGGCTTTGAAGTGGTGACTCATATTATGCATCATCAGTATCAAGAAAAGTTCTTTTTATAACATTGATTTTTTTGTATCTTGGTTAAAAGTTTCAGACAAGCAGAGACTACATTTAGAAACAGTGAATATGATGGTTTAAGCAGCACCAGGTTGAAAGTTGGAATGATGCTTGTTACTTGTAACTTCAGTAAGCAGGAGGAATGGGGAATTTATTTCAGCTTTGACTATTATAAGTGGTTTGCACTTAGCTCATTATTATAATTTGCTTCTACTTTAAATGCAAAATGCTAGCCTACAAAATTATTTGCTGCATCAGACTCTGTGTTGTACTTATGGTAACTATTACTTTCACCATCTTTTGATTAGCTTCACCTTTAGCAGAAATTATTTAACAATTCATCAGACAGGTGTTCTGGAAAGGTTATTATCTGTAAGACTGAGATGTAAAATAAAAATACTTGAATTGTGACCTCATTGAGGTCCCTTCCAACCGTGGTGGTTCTGTGGTGGTTCTGTGGTGGTTCTGTGGTGGTTCTGTGGTGGTTCTGTGGTGGTTCTGTGGTGGTTCTGTGGTGGTTCTGTGGGGGTTTGGTGCGAGCGGTCCGTTT